>CM022301.1:441733662-442097339 GCA_011799875.1 Thinopyrum elongatum | reverse complement strand
ATACTTCGAAAGGATTGTCCATTTTGTACACGAAGTGGATCCAGTTTTCGTATAACCTCTCAACTTTTTAGCACATGCTATGTGGGTGAAATGATGATACCATGCCAGCTTTCAACCTTTTCAGAGTTCATTTGTAGTGCTTTTCAATTTCCGGTCGTTTAGCTCAAAAAATCAGTAAATGCATAAAAAATAGCAAAGAAGTAAAGATGAAAGGGTTGAAAATTGATGACGGCGTTTGAATGGTGCATACTGACGCACAAAAAGTCTGGAGTTGAAATAAGTTGGGAAACAAAGAAATAATTGAACCATGCCAACTTTCAACCATTTCAGAGTTCATTTGTGGTGCTTTTCAATTTCAGGGTCGTTTAGCTAAAAAATCAGTAAATGCATGAAAAATAGCAAATGAAGTCAGAAAGGGTTGAAAATTGATGACGTGGCTTTGAATGGTGCATACTGAATGCACAAAAAGTCTGGAGGTTAAATAAATTAAAAAAATGAAATGCCTTTGTAACAGATGGGTTTTCGTCCGAAACCCTAATACATCGAAAGAGATTGTCCATTTTGTACACGAAGTGCATCCAGTTTTTGCCGTAACCCTCTCAACTTTTTAGCACATGCTATGTGGGTGAAATGATGATACCATGCCAACTTTCAACCATTTCAGAGTTCATTTGTGGTGCTTTTCAATTTCAGGGTCGTTTAGCTAAAAAATCAGTAAATGCATGAAAAATACTAAATGAAGTCAGAAAGGGTTGAAAATTGATGACGTGGCTTTGAATGGTGCATACTGAACGCACAAAAAGTCTGGAGTTGAAATAAGTTTTAAAAAATGAAATGCCTTTGTAACAGATGAGTTTTCGATCGAAACCCTAATACATCGAAAGAGATTGTCCATTTTGTACGCATCAAATGATTCATAATCAAGTGATCCAAAAGTCCATCCGATGGAGTTTCTTCATGGGCTTTACAACAATATGACCTAAACGCGAGTGCCACAATATGTTGCACTATCATTATCAACTTTGCATCTTTTGGCATCAAATATTAGAATATGTGTATCACCACCAATCGAGATTCAACAAAATAGACCACTCTTCAAGGGGCATGACCATAAAAGATATACTCAATAAATAGAATAATCATTTTCTCTGATTTAAATAATAACCGTCTCGCATTAAACAGATCCGATATAATGTTCATGCTCAATGCTGGCACCAAATAAACAATTATTCAGGTCTAAAACTAATCCCGAAGGGTAGATGTAGAGGTAGCGTGCCGACGGGGATCACATCAACCTTGGAACCATTCCCGACGCACATCGTCACCTGTCCTTAGCCAATCTTCGTTTTAATCCGTAGCCCCTATTTCCAGTTACAAATATGAGCAACCGAACCGGGTATCAAATACCCAGGAACTACTACGAGCATTAGTAAGGTCACATAAATAACATGTATATCAAATATACCTTTGTTCACTTTGCCATCCTTTTTATCCGCCAAATACTTGGGGCAGTTCCGCTTCCAGTGACTAATCCCATTGCAGTAGAAGCACTCAGTTTCAGGCTTAGGTCCAGACTGGGCTTCTTCCGGGAGTGGCAACTTGCTGCCATTCTTCTTGAAGTTCCCCTTCTTTCCTTTGCCCTTTTTCTTGAAACTAGTGGTCTTGTTAACCATCAACACTTGATGCTCCTTCTTGATTTCTACCTCCGCAGCTTTGAGCATAGCGAAGAGCTCGGGAATTGTCTTATCATCCTTTGCATATTATAGTTCATCACGAAGCCTTTATAGCTTGGTGGCAGTGATTGGAGAACTCTGTCAATAACACTATCAACTGGAAGATTAACTCCCAGCTGAGTCAAGTGATTATGATACCCAGACTTTGAGTATGTGTTCACTAACAGAGTTTATCTCTCCATCTTGCAGCTATAGAACTTGTTGGAGATTCATATCTCTCAACTCGGGCATTTGCTTGATTGAAATATTACTTCAACTCTAGAAACATCTCATATGGTCCATGATGTTCAAAACGTCTTAAAGTCCCGATTCTAAGCGTAAAGCATGGCACACTGAACTATCGCAGTAGTCATCAGATCGAGCTTGCAGATGTTCAATAACATCAGCATCTGCTCCTGCAGCAGGCCTTTCACCTAGCGGTGCATCAAGGACATAATTCTTCTGTGCAGCCTGAGGATAATCCTCAAGTTATGGACCCAGTACGCGTAGTTGCTACATCATCTTTCAACTTAGCTTTCTCTAGGAATGCATTAAAATTCAAGGGAACGGTAGCACGGGCCATAGATCTACAACATAGATATGCAAAAACTATCTGGACTAGTTCATGATAATTAGTTCAATTAATCATATTACTTAGAACTCCCACTTAGATAGACATCCCTTGAGTCATCTAAATGATCACGTGATCCAAATCAAACTAAACCGTGTCCGATCATCACGTGAGAGGAGTAGTTTTCAATGGTGAACATCTCTATCTGATCATATCTACTATATGATTCACGTTCAACCTTTCGGTCCCAGTGTTCTGAGGCCATGTCTGTTACATGCTAGGCTCGTCAAGTTTAACCTGAGTATTCCGCATGTGAAAAACAGTCTTGCACCCGTTGTATGTGAACGTAGAGCCTATCACACCCGATCATCACAGTGGTATCTCAGCACGACGAACTGTCGCAATGGTGCACACTCGGGGAGAACACTTATACCTTGAAATTTTTGTTAAGGGATCATCTTATAATGCTACCGCCGTACTAAGCAAATAAGATGCATAAAAGATAAACATCACATGCAATCAAAATATGTGACATGATATGGCCATCATCATCTTGTGCCCTTGATCTCCATCTCCAAAGCACCGTCATGATCTCCATCGTCACCGGCTTGACACTTGATCTCCCATCGTAGCGTCATGGTCGTCTCGCCAACTATTGCTTCTACAACTATCGCTAACGCTAGTGTTAAAGTAAAGCATTACATGGCGTTTGCATTTCATACATAAAGAAACAACCATAAGGCTCCTACCCAGTTGCCGATAACTTTTACAAAAAAGGATCATCTCATACAACAACGTATATCACATCTATCTTGACCATATCACATCACAACATGCCCTACAAAAACAAGTTAGACGTACTCTACTTTTGTTGTTGCAAGTTTTACGTGGCTGCACGGGCTTCTAGCAAACCGTTCTTACCTAGCATCAAACCACAACGGGTTTCATCAAGTTTGTTGTTTTAACCTTCCAACAAGGACGGCCGTAGTCAAATTCGATTCAACTAAAGTTGGAGAAACAGACACCCCGCCAGCCACCTTTATGCCAAACTAGTTGCATGTCTATCGGTGGAACCGGTCTCATGAACATGGTCATGTAAGGTTGGTCGGGCCGCTTCATCCAACAATACCGCCGAATCAAATAAGTCGTTTGGTGGTAAGTAGTATGGCTATCAATGCCCCAAACTCTTTGTGTTCTACTTGTGCATATCATCTACGCATAGACCTGGCTCGGATGCCACTGTTGGGAAACGTAGCAGCAATTTCAAAAAAATTACTACGCTCACGCAAGACCTATTAGGAGATGCATAGCAACGAGAGTGGGAGAGTGTGTCCACGTACCCTCTAGACCGAAAGCGGAAAGCATTTGAAACGCGGTTGTTGTAGTCGAACTTTTCTTGTTCCGACCGATCAAGCACAGAACGTACGGCACCTCCGAGTTCTGCACACGTTCAGCTCGATGAGTCCTCTCGAACTCTTGATCCAGCAAAGTGGCGAGGGAGAGTTCCGTCAGCACGATGGCGGGTGACGGTGATGGTGAAGTGATCCGTGCAGGGCTTCGCCTAAGCACTATGAATATGACCGGAGGCGTAAAACTGGGGAGGGGGGGCTGCACACGGCTAGGAATCAATGTTGTTGTGTTCTAGCGGTGCCCCCCCTCACATAATATTATAGGTGGGAGAGGGGAGTGGTAGCAAGGGGCGCCCCAAGTAGGAGTAATCTAATTGGGCGCCTCCCACAAGTCGGCCTCCCCCTTCCATAAGTGTCGGAGGGGGAGTAAAGAGAGGGGGAGAGAAGGAAAGGGGGAGGCCGAATCCTCCCCTTTCCTTCTCCCTCCCCTCCTCCTTCTCTCCTATTTGGCCTATATGGGGGCGCACCAGCCCACCAGGGGCTGGTCTGTCCCTCTTGGCCCATGGCCCATATCTTTGCCTGGGGTGCCTGGAACCCCTTTCCGGTGACCCGATATGTACCCTGTACGGCACACTTCCGGTGTCCGAATACTATTGTCCTATATACGAATCTTTACCTCTCGACCATTTAGATACTCCCATCCTGTCCGTGATCTCATCCGGGACTCCGAAGAACATTCGGTCACCAAATCACAAACTCATATAATACAAAAGCGTCATCAAAACGTTAAGCATGCGGACCCTACGGGTTCGAGGACTATGTAGACATGACCGAGACACCTCTCCGGTTAATTAACCAACAGCGGAACTGGATGTCATATTGGTTCCTACAATCTACGAAGATCTTTATCGGTCGTACCGTAATGACAAACATACGTCATTCCCTTTGTCATCGGTATGTTACTGCCCGAGATTCGATCGTCGGTATCTTCATACCTAGTTCAATTCGTTACTGACAAGTCTCTTTAATCGTTCTGTAATACATCATCCCGCAACTAACTCATTAGTCAGATTGCTTGCAAGGCTTATTATGATGTGTATACGAGAGGGCCCAGAGATACTCTCGATACTCGGAGTGACAATCCTAATCTTGATCTATGCCAACCCAACAAATATACCTCGGAGATACCTATAGAGCATCTTATAATCACCCAGTTACGTTGTGACGTTTGATAGCACAAGGTCTTCCTCCGGTATAGGGAGTTGCATAATCTCATAGTCAGAGGAATATGGATATGACATGAAGAAAGCAATAGCAAATAAACTGAACGATCAATATGCTAAGCTAACGGATGGGTCATGTCCATCACATCATTCTCCTAATGATGTGATCCCGTTCATCAAATGACAACACATGTCTATGGTTAGGAAAACTAACCATCTTGATTAACGAGCTAGTCTAGTGAGGCTACTAGGGACTCGGTGTTTTGTCTATGATCCACACATGTATCAAGTTTCCGGTTAATACAATTCTAGCATGAATAATAAAAAATTATCATGATATAGGAATATGAATAAACAACTTTATTATTGCCTCTAGGGCATATTTCCTTCAGAAAGTAAGGCAATCGATAACAAGTAACCGGTATCATTCTCGTAATTTATATGAGGGAGAGGCTGAGCTAACATACTTTCTCTACTTGGATCATATGCACTTATGATTAGAACTCTAGCAAGCATCCGCAACTACTAAAGATCATTAAGGTCGTGAAACCCCACGTAGCATAAGTATCAAGTCCTCTTTATGCCATACGCAACAACCCACCTACTCGGGTTTAAGCTTCTGTCACTCTCGCAAACCACCATACGCGAATCATGAACGTATTGCAACACCCACAGTGGGGATCCCTCATGTTTGCGCGAGACGGAGAGCCTCGTAGGACAGCACCATAAATAAAATATACAATCATACCAACCAAGATCACGATTAACCCATAGGACAAAACGATCTACTCAACCTCATAGGATAACATAGATCATTGGGAAATAATATATGGAGTTGAGCACATGTTTAAGTAGAAATTACAGCTGGGAGAAGAGGGTTACACCGCCGCAATAGAGGGGGAGAGATCGGTGTTGACGGTAAAGTGTTGATGTAGATCGCCGTCCGATCCTTTCCCCGCGGCGTTCCGGCGCACCGGGAGAAAGGGGGAGAGAGCTCCTCCTTCTTCTCTTCTTGGCCTCCTCTAGATGGGAGGGAGAGTTCCCCCTCTGGGCCATGGTCTCCATTGCGGCAGAGGGCGGGAGCCCTCGAGATTGGATCTCCCTCTCTGTTCCCTTCTGTTTCGCGTTCCTCAGATCTGGCCGAAAACCATTTCTTATATTCCGGAGATCCATAACTACGATTGCGCTAAGATTTTAACATGATTTTTTTCTGGATATAAGCTTCCTTGCGCCCGAAGTAGAGCTCCAACCGACATAACTAGGTGGGTATAAGACACCTGGGCTCGCCTGGCACCCAGGCGCGCCCTGGTTGGTGTGTGTGCGTACTGTGGGCCCCCTCTTCTGAGGATTCCAACTCCGAAAAAGCACAAATATTCCAAATAATTCTCCGTAAAATTTTATTGCATTTGGACTTCGTTTGATATGGATTTCTGCGAAACACAAAAAACATGCAAAAAACAGGAACTGGCACATAGGCACTAGATAATAGGTTAGTCCAAATAAATCATATAAAATGTTGCCAAAGTGTATAAAAGTTGTAATATTGTCATGAAACAATAAAAAATTATAGATACGACGGAAGACGTTCAATGCTGCAGCTTAGACGCCCTTTCCGGCTAAGTTAGCGATCTGCGGTGCTTTGATTCTACAGTTGAAGGCGGTCTGCTTCCTCCTCTTCTCTCCTCCCAGCTTCCTTTCTCCTCCTGCTATGCATCTTTCTCCCAGGCTTCTGTAATCGGCGTTCCAACCCGCAAACCCCTCAAACCACGGAACAACGCCCTTAGTCTCGTGTTCTTCCGGGTGTTTAGGATTCTTCAGGGCGCGCGTAAGATCGTCGTTCTCTCTGGGCGGGAACACCCCTGTTCAAGCCTATTCTATTGCAAGAAGTTAAACCGTCGGAGGCTTCTTTAAGACTTGTCCGCTCCAAAAACCATCCCTGTCTTTGGGTCCAACTCCCCCCATGCGCATAAACCATGTCCTGCACACCTTTCGGGCCAGCTAATGTAACTGGAGTGACCCCTGCAGCAAATCATCTCTTGCTCAACGATATCCCACTTAGGCCGGGCCAACTCGTAGCACCTGGCCCCAGCTTATGGTGCACACTTCTTTTTCGCAGCATTATCTTATTTTTTCTTGAACGTTCCTGAGCTGTTTCCGATTCCTTGAACTTCACGAAAGCATCCGAGTGATCTCTGCTTTCTCCAGTGTTCCCTTGAATTTTGGAGTCGCTTTCCTGCTTTGACGTACGGGCCCATATATTTTTCTTTTTGGTTGAATGCTATCACCATCTTCTTAGAGCACTCTCTTGACTTTCTCCAGATCGCATCTGTAAAACGATCTGGTAGGGTGAAATATGACATGAGATCGATCCCAAAGCAGATCTTTTGCTCTTTCGAGACAAAGGAACATCTGGATCTCCCTTTGCTGGCTTTTTCCATTCTTGAATGGAGATCGGGATTTGGTCCCTGACAATAACTCCGCATTGACGAATGAAATTTTCGCATTCTTCTTAGGTTCAAACGGTTCGCCATTTGGTTTTTGATGGCATCGATGTTGTACTTTACGCCAGCCTGCAACTTTTTGGACGGGCATCGAACTGTCACTGCTGCTTGTAGAAGATTTGCTCGATCCGGAGGGCTAAAGAAGAAAGATTGATTCGTAATTATATATATATATATACAAATCAATTAATACAGTAATGATCACCCGATGGCTTATATAATAAATATCCTCGCCGGTCTTTGTTATTTGAAGAACATTTTCTTCGTCATCATTGTTGTGTCCTTCATCTATTCGTTCGTCTTCATGAAACATCATACCCTCACCGGAATTGTTAGATATTGCGAGCCGTCATCATCTGGGCTCGGGGAGCGTATGATGTCGAATAGAGTCTCTTCTCCTTCTCTGCGGTATTGTCCATAGCTTTTATTTAACTAATCCGAGAAGAAAGATAAAACAATTTAGTATTCAAATTAGAATGCATGCAATCAAAAGGAAAACTGAATCATAGTAGATAATATGCATCTCGAATAATATCACTAATAATACTCGATAATCCAATAATTAATATGCATCATCGAATAATCCGATACATACGTCATCGAATATTATCGAATAATATAACTCGAATACATCGTCTCGAATATTATACTCGAATACATCACTAGCTAATACAGATCGAATATTATCAAATAATCTAGTTCACTCGGGCGGTGGACACCCAAAGAGAAGGAACCATCACAGGATCAGAAAAGGGTGAGATCCCTGAAGAACCTGCCAGGTATTGGAGAACCTGACGTCCAACGCAGCCATGTAGCGACGGACGTGCTCGTCCTCCTCCCTGACACGGTCACGTACCACCTCCGCGGGGCCGGCTGCTCCGCACCGAAAGTGGCCCACGCGAACGCCACCAAGAAAATCTGTGTCGACGACGGGAGCCCGGTTCCTCACCAAGCTGCGCACCACGGAAGGTAGCACCTCCCAGTGCCAGCCGCGGAGCCCAGTCCCGGACATGGCGCCTTGAAGCAGGAAGTCATCGCGAACGAGTCGACGACGAGGATGCGGGCCGGGCATCGTAGACGTCGAGAAACAAATTCTATGCAAATTTAACATTTTTTAATGCTTGATTGTGATTTTTGTAATTCTTTTCACTTGATTTTGAAATACATGACAAACTTTTGCAATACAACATTAAGATATATATACATTAAATATTATTAATACATGGTCAATTTTTTCAATGCAACTTTTTCCTATGCAACTTTTTTCTATAAATATAAAAAACTAGTGAAAAAAACTAAAATACATATATATATATATACAACATTCTATATAAAAAACATTCATGCATACATTGTAAATTCCACCGTTCATCTACAATAACATAATATACATACATGTATAAAAAAACTAGTGAAAAAAAAACAAAATATCTAAAACATCTAAAACATCCAAATAGAACATCTAAAACATTCATGCATCTTATACATTTCAAAAAACTAGTGAAAAAAATCACCACGGAGGGGGGGGGCGCGAGCTCACAGCGGGCGGCGGGCGGAGGTCGAGGCTGGCTGGCATGGCGGCGCGTCGGGGGCGGCACGGCATCGGGCAGGCGGAGTGGGCGAGGGCGGGGCGCATCGGGGCTCGGGGAGGAGGCGCGTTCGACGTTGGGGATCGGGGAGAGGCGCGGCTTCGGGGAAGGCGACGGCACGGGTGTCGGGGGGAGGAGGGAGACGGGGCGTGCGGCAGCCTGGCGTTGTCTGGTCGTCTGTCGGCGTCGAGGTGTGTGGTGGCGTTGGGGAAGGAAGACGATGGAAACGAGATGGAGTTCTGAAAATTTGCAAGTCCCCGCTTATATAGAATACCTTTAGTCCCGGTTGGAGGCTCCAACCGCAACTAAGGGTACCTTTAGTCACGTTGGAGCCACCAGCCGGGACTAAAAGTGAATTTTTCACCAGGCCAAGCGGTAGGAAGCCCAGGCCTTTAGTCCCGGTTGGTGGCTCCAACCGCGCGACTCGCTGGTTGGAGCCACAACCGGGACTAAAGGCCTGTTCCTGGCACAACGAGTGTGGTGGATGTTTAGTCCCACCTCACCCAGCGAAGGGCGCTGCCACTGGTTTATAAACCCATGCGCGGTAGCTCATTCGGCTCCTCTCTAAAGCAGACCTTGTGGGCCTACCGATCTGTCTGCCTGGGGCCATACTGGGCGTGCGGGCCTGCATCCTGGCCCAACTAGTAGTTGGGTTTTTAGTCGTATGCAGGCCGTGGCGGCCTAGTAGGCGTGCTTTTTTTAATTTATTTATTTTCTAGTTTTTTTGTTTTCTGCTTTATTATTTTCTTTTGTTTCTGAGTTGTTTTTTGCTTTATTTAGAGTTCTGAGTGAATCTTTTTGCTTTAGGTCACAAAAATATAAACTTTCTGTTAGTGCCAGTAGTTTTCAAATTTGAATTATTTGAAATTTGAGTGAATCACTAGTTTGTGAATAACTTACTTTAAAAATAGATTTTGAGGTGATTCTTTTTCCTGCTGTTTAATATCACTGTTCAAAAAATCTTCCGATTCAGTGATTTTTTTCCGATTTATCGCTACTCGGGGTGACCGATAAGATTATGCCTTATCTTCACGTTTATCGTTTGGACCGATTTATCGATCATACAAGCGATTTATTGAGAATCTACTAATAAATCGAGCCTATTTCTAGCACTATTTTACAAAACATGTTTTATTTGTGTTTGGGACCTTTTTAAGCAATATGTTACTATGTCCTATATGTTTGTCATTAAATTAGGATTCAGAGGCTAGGAGTCAAGTAACACTTCGTCCAATATTTTTTATGTGTTGAATATTGATATTTAGTGTTGGGAACTAAGTTTGCAAAAAATGGCCGATTAATAGTCGACCGATAAAATCAATAATCGGTCGATTTTCGATAATCTCTAATCCTAGGCTGACCGAGACACTAACGATAAGCGACTATCCTCAACATTGTTTAATATTAGTGTGTTTTATCATAATTCAATTTGGTAATTCTTAGGTTATTTAAAAAATGAAATGCCTTTGTAACAGATGATTTTCGTCTCGATACCCTGATACTTCGAAAGAGATTGTCCATTTTGTACAGAAGTGCATCCAGTTTTTGCCGTAACCCTCTCAACTTTTTAGCACATGCTATGTGGGTGAAATGAGTGATACCATGCCAACTTTCAACCATTTCAGAGTTCATTTGTAGTGCTTTTCATTTCAGGGTTTGTTTAGCTCAAAAAATCAGTAAATGCATGAAAAAATAGCAATGAAGTCAGAAAGGGTTGAAAATTGATGACGTGCTTTGAATGGTGCGTACTGAACGCACAAAAAGTCTGGAGTTGAATAAATTAAAAAAATGAAATGCCTTTGTAACAGATGAGTTTTCGTCGAACCCTGATACTTCGAAAGAGATTGTCCATTTTGTACAGGAAGTGGATCCATTTTTGCCGTAACCCTCTCAACTTTTTAGCACATGCTAGGTGGGTGAAATAATGATACCATGCCAGCGTTCAACCTTTTCAGAGTTCATTGTAGTCTTTTTTTCAATTTCAGGGTCGTTTAGCTCAAAAAATCAGTAAATGCATAAAAATAGCAAATGAAGTCAGAAAGGGTTGAAATTGATGACGTGGCTTTTGAATGCTGCATACTGAACGCACAAAAGTCTGGAGTTGAAATAAGTTTAAAAAAATGAAATGCCTTTGTAACAGATGAGTTTTCGTCGAAACCCTGATACTTCGAAAGAGATTGTCCATTTTGTACACGAAGTGCATCCAGTTTTTGGCGTAACCCTCTCAACATTTTTAGCACATGCTATGGGTGAAATGATGATACCATGCCAACTTTAACCTTTTCGAGTTCATTTGTAGTGCTTTTCAATTTCAGGGTTGTTTAGCTCAAAAAAATTAGTAAATGCAAGAAAAATAGCAAATGAAGTCAGAAAGGGTTGAAAATTGATGACGTGGCTTTGAATGGTGCATACTGAACGACACAAAAGTCTGGAGTTGAAAAAGTTTAAAAAAATGAAATTCCTTTGTAACAGATGAGTTTTAGTCTGAAACCCTGATACTT
Organism: Thinopyrum elongatum; assembly: GCA_011799875.1. Taxonomy (NCBI): domain Eukaryota; kingdom Viridiplantae; phylum Streptophyta; class Magnoliopsida; order Poales; family Poaceae; genus Thinopyrum; species Thinopyrum elongatum. The sequence goes on along the minus strand of CM022301.1, from coordinate 442,085,893 downwards.
AGAAAGAGATTGTCCATTTTGTACATGTTCATCCAGTTTTTGCCGTAACCCCTCAACCTTTTTAGCATGCTATGTGGGTGAAATGTGATACCATGCCAACTTTCAACCTTTTCAGAGTTCATTTGAAGTGCTTTTCAATTTCAAGGTCGTTTAGCTCAAAATAAATCAGTAAATGCATGAAAAATAGCAAATGAAGTCAGAAAGGGTTGAAAATTGATGACATGGCTTTGAATTGTGCATACTGAACACACAAAAAGTCTGGAGTTGAAATAAGTTTAAAAAATGAAATGCCTTTGTAACAGATGAGTTTTCGTCCGAACCCCTGATACTTCGAAAGAGATTGTCCATTTTGTACACGAAGTGCATCCAGTTTTTGTCGTAACCCTCTCAACTTTTTAGCACATGCTATGTTGGTGAAATGATGATACCATGCCAACTTCACTACAACAAAAACCCACATATACCAATGCATATCTACCAACGAAATGATAATATGTTGTTTGTTTTAACCTCCCACCTCCCCCACTTATCCCACCTTCCCCTCATAGCACTAACCTCCTCTCCCTAAAAAATCTAACTCGCCATACGGCGTAACCCAGCCCACCAATTCTTCCGATCTGTCATCCTCCCCTCCCCTCGATTCCCTCTCACCCGAGCTCCATGACCACGATGCTGACTGCCACCACTGATTTCTGCTAACTCAGCGCTCTCCCACGACATCGCTCACCAGCCAGGTTGCCCCTTAGTCCTCTCCTCTAACCCTCCGCCGCGCGACTCCCTCCGCACCGCTGCACATGACCCAGCAGCAACCCTAGCCGCCACGGGCCGCCCGTGCGACTCCCGTGTAAGGCATTGTCTCTGTATGCGCCGGTGCCGGCTCGGGCCCAACGACGCTGCTCCGCCTCGGCTACCTCGCCTCCTGACATCGACGATTTAGTAAGGCACTTGTCTCGTCTGCTGGTACCCCCTCTGATTCTTTGTGCTGACATAGCATCGTTCCATGATCAATTCTCTGCCGGAATCGCAAATGTGATCTACATTACCTAGTGTTAGCCATCGTGGTGTCGTACATCACGGTAGATAACACCCCATCATGGTCGTTACCTTACTGGAGGCTCCAAAATTCACTCAACCATTCTAGGTATTTTAGTTTCGTCCTTGCATCTTTCAATGTGCACTGCTATATAGTTTGACACATGCCAAGCCAGTTTGTTTAATTTGGTTGATCTATTTGGATGGATGGTTGAGTCCATAGTATGTGTTAATTCTGAAAGAATGTTTGCGTCCTTTTTTCTTTCTCCAATAGTTCGTTCTCGCTGCTAGTCTGTGGATGAATCCTTACCGATTTCATTGTCACATGTTGTGTAATACTATAAGAATAAGTCTCACATGCGTCCATCATCCTAATATTCCTCTTTATTGTTTATATATAATCCTTAATTTCTTTCCCTTACACTTTCTGAAACTGACCTTGCTTCAGTCAACATGTGTCTGTTTGTTGGATTGCATTCTCATCCTTGTAGTAGTTCGATCTGTTGTGTCGATGAACATCCACGTGAGGCTGCAGGATGGTTGTGAGTTACCAAAACATTGTCTCTCTTAATCATATAATCGCTGACTCAGTTTCAATTGTTGATCCAACTGCTAAGTTCAGCATTTAGTTGACCTTTTCATTGCGGTGTTGCAGAATGGTGCGTGGCAACACTACACTATTACCTAACGACGGTGAGCAACATCACAACTCTATTCATTGTGTGCACATACTATGGAGCCACCAGCCTGCTCAAGCCGCCCTCAATCAGTGCCAACCCACTTGAGAAAACTATGGTACTGATTTCTTAGGTTGTAAGGTATGTCTTCCCCTAGGATTTAAGGTGGTGAACTATGGTATACTATGACTGTATCACGGTTTGTTGTTTCTTGACTTGTTTCAATAAGAACTTTCAGTTGCTTGAGTCATAACCCTGTAGGTTTCACCCTTGCTCAATTACTCAATCAAAACTCGTGGTTCTACGTGTTGTTGGCTCTCAACTTCCTTCAATCAGCATCTGATCCTTCACAAGATATGAAATATTTATTGTCTCACTGGTTCTTCACCGGCCATAGGAGTTGATATAAATATCAATATGCTCATGGTAATACACCTACTTTGCATAGTAAACCATATTGAGCTATTTTAAATGCGAACATCTGTATAATACACTAAAGATGATGTCACAACCCTACTTTGGTTTATAGATTACAAGAGATTGCGCAATCTGGAAAAGAAAAGGTGGATGCCAAGGTGAACAGTCTGTGTGATGTCTGCAGTGGTGTGTTGAAAAGTTTGTGTAAGTTCTTTTGGCTTGCTCTCAAATATAAATTCTTCCGTACGCGCGCGCTGATGTAGAAACAACAATTGTCTCAGATATCTTCTGAAAGATCATGTGTCAATGATATTTGAGCAAAGAATGTGTTGTAATCTCCCAATCTACATTAGTAGTGCTATTTTGATGCAATTCTAAGTTTGATATCTTCTAGTATTCCCTGTAGATTTTGTGTTATCTAAATATTGTACTAAACTTTTCTGTACAATTGTATATAGAGTTGCTAAGGGACCTGTAGATAGAGAGGCTAATATGCCATTTGGTCAAGATAGTTAGACTTCTTGAACTAAAGTTTACTATATCAATTTGTACTAAAATTTACCTGTTTTACAAATTATCTTGTTACTAATTTTTGCATTGTTGACTAAATTGCCTTGCTACTGTGTACTAAAATTTAACCATTGAGTAGGTATTAAGAATTCAAGGGAGCAAAAATAATGAGAAAGGAGCAGGAGCACTGGAGAAGTTAACTGAAAATCCAGTTAAGATGTGACCTTCACATAAATCGCAGATCATAACCAGCATGATTATGATAGAACTGCACTAGACACATGACATCCAGTTGTATAACGTATGTAGTAGAGTTTTTCTTGATGCCTATATTGTTCCTTTTTAAACTGTTCACATAATTGGTATGGTTTGAATTATATATGATGAAATTTAGTTATGTACGTTTATTGGACAAATGGCACTTTATCAAAATCCAATCATTTGTTTCATAATAGTTGCCCTTGATTAGGAGGCGAATATAGTGGGCGAATAAGAATGATTTTATGGTACAAAAGTTGAGTGCATTTATTAAAATATGTTTATCCGATGTACATGTCGATCCCCAAAAATATTTATGTTTGACATAGTTAATGTTGAACCACTAGAATAATTACGCCCCCGTGGACAATTTCCTAGTATTGAATATATGTCTTGGTAAATCACATTTTGAGACATGTATGAAGGTACCTAATTAAGGCACATCAAATTTGACCTGGTGTGAATCATTTTCTTTGAAAACGATATTTGAATTGTTGATGAAACCTTGCATCTATTTATGTTTTCTGGGGAACCTGCATATCTTTCTTTGAAACCAAGGAGGTGTGTTGTAACACATGTTTATTTTAAGGAAGTACCTATTTCTTACATATTATGTTTGCTTTAAGGTTTGCATTAACTCAATTGACGTAGTAGATTTGTTTATAAGAAAAACAAGGATCAAAAGGATTTGGTTAGATGTAGTTATTACTCTACTTTTCTGCGTACAAAGCTACTAATGTATGACCTTAGCATTGTATGTTGCTCCTCCTTTACATTTTGTGCTCTATTGACCTCATTTCTCTACAGTAAGTTGCTCATCTCATTTCTTTGTTTTTGTTGATTGCCAAGATAATATGGATGATGCATGGATCAGATGTTGATTGCAAGGATGATAGAGCTACTCTAGATAATTAGAATGTCATTTTCAGGACAATTTTGAAACATTATAGTTGGTTTCAAGGTTGAGGTTTGGCTACTGCTAGATAGTTTCACATCATGTAATATCTGGATCGTGTCTTTGTAATGCACATTGTTGATTTAATATATGACCTTCCTGTTTATTATTTTATGGCTCCTATACACTATCTATATTGACCTCTAATTGTGGATGGCAATCTATAAATATCATCAACTATTCATGCTATATGTATCGAATCCTTCTTGTCATTGCCATGATCTGTTAATATTGTGTAGGGAACCAACAACGATATGATGTGTTGTTAAACTCTAACTCTATATGTTGTCACCTAACAACGCTTCTACATGTTGTTTACCAACGATGTATATACGTTGTTGTAGACCCTAGCAACGCCACCTACGACAACACATAGCAATCCGTTGGTGTAGACCTTAGCAAACGATATATTGGACATACAACAATTCATCGTGCATTCGCTAAAGGGGGGTTTCGTTGTAGTGTTTCAACCATTTCAGAGTTCATTCGTGGAGCTTTTCAATTTCAGGGTCGTTTAGCTAAAAATCAGTAAATGCATGAAAAATAGCAAATGAAGTCAGAAAGGGTTGAAAATTGATGATGTGGCTTTGAATGGTGCATACTGAACGCACAAAAAGCCTAGAGTTGAATAAGTTTAAAAAAATGAAATGCCTTGAACAGATGAGTTTTCGTCCGAAACCATGATACACGAAAGAGATTGTCCATTTTGTACATGAAGTGCATCCCGTTTTAGCCGTAACCCTCTCAACTTTTAGCAAATCGTATGTGGTGAAATGATGATACCATGCCAACTTTCAACCTTTTCAGAGTCATTTGTAGTGCTTTTCAATTTCAGGTCGGTTTAGCTCAAAAAATCAGTAAATGCATGAAAAATAGCAAATGAAGTCAGAAAGGGTTGAAAATTGATGATGTGGCTTTGAATGGTGCGTACTGAACGCACAAAAAAGTCTGGAGTTGAAATAGTTAAAAAAATGAAATGCCTTTGTAACAGATGAGTTTTCGTCCGAAACCCTGATACTTCGAAAGAGATTGTCCATTTTGTACACGAAGTGGATCCAGTTTTACCGTAATCCTCTCAACTTTTTAGCCACATGCTATGTGGGTGAAATGATGATACCATGCCAGCTTTCAACCTTTTCAGAGTTCATTTGTAGTGCTTTTCAATTTCATGGTCGTTTAGCTCAAAAAATCAGTAAATGCATAAAAAATAGCAAATGAAGTCAGAAAGGGTTGAAAATTGATGGCGTGGCTTTGAATGGTGCATACAGAACGCACAAAAAGTCTGGAGTTGAAATAAGTTTTAAAAAATGAAATGCCTTTGTAACAGATGAGTTTTCGTCCGAAACCCTCATACTTCGAAAGAGATTGTCCATTTTGTACCGAGATGCATCCAGTTTTGCCGTAACCCTCTCACCTTTTTAGCTATGCTATGTGGGTGAAATGATGATACCAGCCAACTTTCAAACCTTTCAGAGATTTGTAGTGCTTTTCAATTTCAGGTCGTTTAGCTCAAAAAATCAGTAAATGCAAGAAAAATAGCAAATGAAGTCAGAAAGGGTTGAAAATTGATGACGTGGCTTGGAATGGTGCATACTGAACGCACAAAAGCAAATTGGAGTTGAAATAAGTTAAAAAAATGAAATTCCTTTGTAACAGATGAGTTTTCGTCTGAAACCCTGATAATTAGAAAGAGATTGTCCATTTTGTACATGAAGTGCATCCAGTTTTTGCCGTAACCCTCTCAACTTCTTAGCACATGCTATGTGGGTGAAATGATGATACCATGCCAGCTTTCAACCTTTTCAGAGTTCATTTGCAGTGCTTTTCAATTTTAGGGTCGTTTAGCTCAAAAAATCAGTAAATGCATAAAAAAAAGCAAATGAAGTCAGAATGGGTTGAAAATTGATGACGCTGCTTTGAATGGTGCATACTAAACGCACAAAAATCTGGAGTTGAAATAAGTTTTAAAAAATGAAATGCCTTTGTAACAGATGAGTTTTCGTCCGAAACCCTGATACTTCGAAAGAGATTGTCCATTTTGTACACGAAGTGCATCCAGTTTTTGCCGTAACCCTCTCAACATTTTAGCACATGCTATGTGGGTGAAATGATGATACCATGCCAACTTTTAACCTTTTCAGAGTTCATTTGTAGTGCTTTTCAATTTCAGGGTCGTTTAGCTCAAATAAATCAGTAAATGCAAGAATAATAGCAAATGAAGTCAGAAAGGGTTGAAAATTGATGACGTGGCTTTCAATGGTGCATACTGAACACACAAAAAGTCTGGAGTTGAAATAAGTTTAAAAAAATGAAATTCCTTTGTAACAGATGAGTTTTCGTCTGAAACCCTGATACTTAGAAAGAGATTGTCCATTTTGTACATGAAGTGCATCCAGTTTTTGCCGCAACCCTCTAAACTTTTTAGCATGCTATGTGGGCGAAATGATGATACCATGCCAACTTTCAATCTTTTCAGAGTTCATTTGTAGTGCTTTTCAATTTCAAGGTCGTTTAGCTCAAAATAAATCAGTAAATGCATGAAAAAAAGCAAATGAAGTCAGAAAGGGTTGAAAATTGATGACATGGCTTTGAATGGTGCATACTGAACACACAAAAAGTCTGGAGTTGAAATAAGTTTAAGAAAAATGAAATGCCTTTGTAACGGATGAGTTTTCGTTTGAAACCCTGATACTACGAAAGAGATTGTCCATTTTGTACACGAAGTGCATCCAGTTTTTGTTGTAAACCTCTCAACTTTTTAGCACATGCTATGTGGGTGAAATGATGATACCATGCCAACTTTCAACCATTTCAGAGTTCATTTGTGGTGCTTTTCAATTTCAGGGTCGTTTAGCTAAAAAATCAGTAAATGCATGAAAAATAGCAAATGAAGTCAGAAAGGGTTGAAAATTGATGACCTGGCTTTGAATGGTGCATACTGAATGCACAAAAAGTCTGGAGTTGAAATAAGTTTAAAAAAATGAAATGTCTTTGTAACAGATGAGTTTTCGTCCGAAACCCTGATACATCGAAAGTGATTGTCCATTTTGTAAAGGAAGTGCATCCAGTTTTTGCCGTAACCCTCTCAACTTTTTAGCACATGCTATGTGGGTGAAATGATGATACCATACCAACTTTCAACCTTTTCAGAGTTCATTTGTAGTGCTTTTCAATTTCAGGGTCGTTTAGCTCAAAAAATCAGTAAATGCATGAAAAATAGCAAATGAAGTCAGAAAGGGTTGAAAATTGATGATGTGGCTTTGAATGGTGCGTATGAACGCACAAAAAGTCTGGAGTTGAAATAAGTTTAAAAAAATGAAATGCCTTTGTACAGATGAGTTTTCGTCCGAAACCCTGATACTTCGAAAGAGATTGTCCATTTGTACACGAAGGGATCCAGTTTTTGACGTAACCCTTCAATTTGTAGCACATGCTATGTGGGTGTGAATGATGATACCATGCCAAATTTCAACCATTTCAGAGTTCATTTGTAGTGCTTTTCAATTTCAGGGTCGTTTAGCTCAAAAAAATCAGTAAATGCAAGAAAAATAGCAAATGAAGTCAGAAAGGGTTGAAAATGATGACGTGGCTTTGAATGGTGCATACTGAACGCACAAAAAGTCTGGAGTTGAAATAAGTTTTAAAAATGAAATGCCTTTGTAACACATGAGTTTTTGTCCGAAACCCTGATACTTCGAAAGAGATTGTCCATTTTGTACACGAAGTGTCATCCAGTTTTTGTCGTAACCCTCTCAACTTTTTAGCACAGCTTGTGGTGAAATGATGATACCATGCCACTTTCAACCATTTCAGAGTTCATTTGTGGTGCTTTTCAATTTCAGGGTCATTTAGCTAAAAAATCAGTAAATGCATGAAAAATAGCAAATGAAGTCAGAAGGGTTGAAAATTGATGACGGTTTTGAATGGTGCATACTGAACGCACAAAAAGTTTGGAGTGAAATAAGTTTTATTTAAAAATGAAATGCCTTTGTAACAGATGAGTTTTCGTCCGAAACCCTGATACATCGAAGAAGATTGTCAATTTTGTACACGAAGTGCATCCAGTTTTTGCCGTAACCCTCTCAACTTTTTAGCACATGCTATGTGGGTGAAATGATGATACCATGCCAACTTTCAACCTTTTCAGAGTTCATTTGTAGTGCTTTTCAATTTCAGGGTCGTTTAGCTCAAAAAAATCAGTAAATGCAAGAAAAATAGCAAATGAAGTCAGATAGGGTTGAAAATTGACGACGTGACTTTGAATGGTGCATACTGAACGCACAAAAAGTCTGGAGTTGAAATAAGTATAAAAAAATGAAATGCCTTTGTAACAGATGAGTTTTCGTCTGAAACCCTAATACTTAGAAAGAGATTGTCCATTTTTTTTCATGAAGTGCATCCAGTTTTTGCCGTTACCCTCTAAACTTTTTAGCATGCTATGTGGGTGAAATGATGATACCATGCCAACTTTCAACCTTTTCAGAGTTCATTTGTAGTGCTTTGCAATTTCAAGGTCGTTTAGCTCAAAATAAATCAGTAAATGCATGAAAAATAGCAAATGAAGTCAGAAAGGGTTGAAAATTGATGACATGGCTTTGAATGGTGCATACTGAACACACAAAAAGTCTGGAGTTGAAATATGTTTAAAAAAATGAAATGCCTTTGTAACAGATGAGTTTTCATCCGAAACCCTGATACATCGAAAGAGATTGTCCATTTTGTACATGAAGTGCATCCAGTTTTTGTCGTAACCCTCTCAACTTTTTAGCACATGCTATGTTGGTGAAATGATGATACCATGCCAACTTTCAACCATTTCAGAGTTCATTTGTGGTGCTTTTCAATTTCAGGGTCGTTTAGCTAAAAAATCAGTAAATGCATGAAAAATAGCAAATGAAGTCAGAAAGGGTTGAAAATTGATGACGTGGCTTTGAATGGTGCATACTGAATGCACAAAAAGTCTGGAGGTAAATAAATTAAAAAATGAAATGCCTTTGTAACAGATGGGTTTTCGTCCGAACCCTAATAACATCGAAAGAGATTGTCCATTTTGTACACGAAGTGCATCCAGTTTTTGCCGTAACCCTCTCAATTTTTAGCACATGCTATGTGGGTGAAATGATGATACCATGCCAACTTTCAACCATTTCAGAGTTCATTTGTGGTGCTTTTCAATTTCAGGGTCGTTTAGCTAAAAAATCAGTAAATGCATGAAAATACTAAATGAAGTCAGAAAGGGTTGAAAATTGATGACGTGGCTTTGAATGGTGCATACTGAACGCACAAAAAGTCTGGAGTTGAAATAAGTTTTAAAAAATGAAATGCCTTTGTAACAGATGAGTTTTCGATCGAAACCCTAATACATCGAAAGAGATTGTCCATTTTGTACACGAAGCGCATCCAGTTTTTGCCGTAACCCTCTCAACTTTTTAGCACATGCTATGTGGGTGAAATGATGATACCATGCCAACATTCAACCCTTTCAGAGTTCATTTGTAGCGCTTTTCAATTACAGGGTCGTTTAGCTCAAAAAAATCAGTAAATGCATGACAAATAGCAAATGAAGTCAGAAAGGGTTGAAAATTGATGACGTGGCTTTGAATGGTGCATACTGAACGCACAAAAAGTCCAGACTTGAAATAAGTTAAAAAAATAAAATGCCTTTGTAACAGATGAGTTTTCGTCCGAACCCCTGATAATTCGTAAGAGATTGTCCATTTTGTACATGAAGTTGATCCAGTTTTTGCCGTAACCCTCTCAACTTTTTAGCACATGCTATGTGGGTGAAATGATGATACCATGCCAGCTTTCAACCTTTTCAGAGTTCATTTGTACTGCTTTTCAATTTCAGGGTCGTTTAGCTCAAAAAATCAGTAAATGCATAAAAAATAGCAAATGAAGTCAGAAAGGGTTGAAAATTGATGACGTGGCTTTGAATGGTGCATACTGAATGCACAAAAAGTCTGGAGTTGAAATAAGTTTAAAAAAATGAAATGCCTTTGTAACAGATGAGTTTTCGTCCAAAACCCTGATACTTCGAAAGAGATTGTCCATTTTGTACATGAAGTGCATCCAGTTTTTGCCGTAACCCTCTCAACTTTTTAGCACATGCTATGTGGGTGAAATGATAATACCATGCCAACTTTTAACCATTTCAGAATTCATTTTTAGTGCTTTTCAATTTCAGGGTTGTTTAGCTCAAAAAAATCAGTAAATGCATGAAAAATAGCAAATGAAGTCAGAAACGGTTCAAAAATTGATGATGTGGTTTTGAATGGTGCATACTGAACGCACAAAAAGTCTGGAGTTGAAATAAGTTTTAAAAAAGGAAATGCCTTTGTAACACATGAGTTTTCGTCTGAAACCCTGATACTTACAAAGAGATTGTCCATTTTGTACATGAAGTGCATCCAGTTTTTGCCGTAACCCTCTCAACTTTTTAGCATGCTATGTGTGTGAAATGATGATACCATGCCAACTTTCAACCTTTTCAGAGTTCATTTGTAGTGCTTTTCACTTTCAGGGTCGTTTAGCTCGAAAAAATCAGTAAATGCATGAAAAATAGCAAATGAAGTCAGAAAGGGTTGAAAATTGATGACGTGGCTTTGAATGGTGCATACTGAACACACAAAAAGTCTGGAGTTGAAATAAGTTTAAAAAAATGAAATGCCTTTGTAACAGATGAGTTTTCGTCCGAAACCCTGATACTTCGAAAGAGATTGTCCATTTTGTACACGAAGTGCATCCAGTTTTTGCCGTAACCCTCTCAACTTTTTAGCACATGCTATGTGGGTGAAATGATGATACCATGCCAAATTTCAACCATTTCAGAGTTCATTTGTGGTGCTTTTCAATTTCAGGGTCGTTTAGCCAAAAAAAATCAGTAAATGCATGAAAAATAGCAAATGAAGTCAGAAAGGGTTGAAAATTGATGACGTGGCTTTGAATGGTGCATACTGAACGCACAAAAAGTCTGGAGTTGAAATAAGTTTTTAAAAATGAAATGCCTTTGTAACAGATGAGTTTTTGTCCGAAACCCTGATACTTCGAAAGAGATTGTCCATTTTGTACACGAAGTGCATCCAGTTTTTGCCGTAACCCTCTCAACTTTTTAGCACATGCTATGTGGGTGAAATGATGAGACCGTGCCAACTTTCAACCTTTTCAGAGTTCATTTGTAGCGCTTTTCAATTTCAGGGTCGTTTAGCTCAAAAAAATCAGTAAATGCATGAAAAATAGCAAATGAAGTCAGAAAGGGTTGAAAACTGATGACATGGCTTTGAATGGTGCATACTGAATGCACAAAAAGTCTGGAGTTGAAATAAGTTTAAAAAAATGAAATGCCTTTGTAACAGATGACTTTTCGTCCGAAACCCTGATACTTCGAAAGAGATTGTCCACTTTGTATATGAAGTGCATCCAGTTTTTGCCGTAACCCTCTCAACTTTTTAGCACATGCTATGTGGGTGAATTGATGATACCATGCCAACTTTCAACCTTTTCAGAGTTCATTTGTAGTGCTTTTCAATTTCAGGGTCGTTTAGCTCAAAAAATCAGTAAATGCATGAAAAATAGCAAATGAAGTCTGAAAGGGTTGAAAATTGATGACGTGGCTTTGAATGGTGCGTACTGAACGCACAAAAAGTCTGGGGTTGAAATAAGTTTAAAAAATTGAAATGCCTTTGTAACAGATGAGTTTTCGTCCGAAACCCTGATACTTCGAAAGAGATTGTCCATTTTGTACATGAAGTGGATCCAATTTTTGCCGTAACCCTCTCAACTTTTTAGCACATGCTATTTCGGTGAAATGATGATACCATGCCTACTTTTAACCTTTTCAGAGTTCATTTGTAGTGTTTTTCAATTTCAGGGTCATTTAGCTCAAAAAAATCAGTAAATGCATGAAAAATAGCAAATGAAGTCAGAAAGGCCATAACACATAAGTACCCTAACTATTATAAAGATTCCCTCCGGTTTGTTTGAAGTGGGACTTTCCAGATATATAAGTCCGGAAACTCACTGGAGAAGAAAGTGATGACAGTGAAGCCGGTCACATCCCAGAGTGGGATCTTTGGGTATAAAACTTTTTCTTCGCGTGTGTCCCTTTGCGCCGTAACCATGGAAAATCTTCATCATTTAACTGGATGCTCGGGTCAATATTCACTGTGAATGGATCAATTTCATGAAACTTTTCATAATCTTCTGACATGTCTGTCTTGTCGTCCACTCCCACGATGTTTCTTTTCCCTGAAAGAACTATCTGGCGCTTTGGCTCATCGTATGATGTATTCGCCTCCTTATCTTTTCTTTTTCTCGGCTTGGTAGACATGTCCTTCACATAGAAAACCTGCGCCACATCATTGGCTAGGACGAATGGTTCGTCTGCGTACGCATGATTGTTGAGATCCACTGTTGTCATTCCGTACTGCGGATCTTCCTTTACCCTGCCTCCAGTCAGGTTAACCCATTTGCACCGAAACAAAGGGACCTTCAAACCATGTCCATAGTCAAGTTCCCATATCTCCTCTATGTAACCATAATATGTGTTCTTTGGCCTATTGGTGTTTACTGCATCAAAGCGGACACCACTATTTTGGTTGGTGCTCTTTTTTTCTTGGGAGATCGTGTAAAATGTATTCCCATTTATCACGTACCCTTTGAAAGTCAATATGTTCGAAGATGGTAACTGGGACAGCAAGTACAACTCATCTTCAACAGCGTGGTCATGCATGAGACGTGTCTGCAACCAACCGGTGAAAGTCCCCGTTTGTTCATGTGTAATCCAGTCGTCAGACTGCTCCGGGTGTTTGGAGCATAGAATATTCTTGTGTTCCTCAATATACGGAGGCACCAAGGAGGAATTTTGTAGAACTGTGTAGTGTGCTTGCGACCAAGAATGCCCGTCCATACATATTATTGCTTTCGGTCCTAGCGTGCCTTTTCCACCCAGTCTGCCCTCATGCTGTGATTCAGGAACACCAATCGGCTTAAGGTCAGGAATAAACTCAACACAAAACTCAATGACCTCCTCATTTTCATGGCCCTTGGAGATGCTTCCTTCTGGCCTAGCACGGTTATGAACATATTTCTTTAAGACTCCCATGAACCTCTCAAACGGGAACATATTGTGTAGAAATATAGGACCCAGAATGGCAATCTCTTCGACTAGGTGAACTAGGACGTGCGTCATGATATTGAAGAAGGATGGTGGGAACACCAACTCAAAACTGAAAATACATTGCACCCAATCATTCTCTAACCTTGGTATGATTTCTGGATCGATTACCTTCTGAGAGATTGCATTGAGGAATGCACATAGCTTCACAATGGCTAATCGAACGTTTTCCGGTAGAAGCCCCCTCAATGCAACCAGAAACAATTGCGTCATAATCACGTGGCAGTCATGAGACTTTAGGTTCTGGAACTTTTTCTCTGCCATATTTATTATTCCCTTTATATTGGACGAGAAACCAGACGGGACCTTCATACTGAGCAGGCATTCAAAGAAGATTTCCTTCTCTTCTTTGGTAAGAGCGTAGCTGGCATGACCCTGATGTATGCCGTCTTCTGTGCATACGTTGCTGGTCCTCCCGTGCCTCCGGTGTATCTTTTGTCTTCCCATACACGCCCAAGAAGCCTAGCAGGTTCACGCAAAGATTCTTCGTCACGTGCATTGATACGTCCCCAACGTATCTATAATTTCTGATTGTTCCATGCTATTATATTATCTATTTTGGATGTTTTATATGCATTAATATGCTATTTTATATTATTTTTTGGGACTAATCTATTAACCTAGAGCCCAGTGCCAGTTCCTGTTTTTCCCTGTTTTTGAGTTTCGCAGAAAAGGTATACCAAACGGAGTCCAAACGGAATAAAACTTTTGCGATGATCTTTCTTGGACCAAAAGGAAACCAGAGGACTTGGAGTGCAAGTTAGAGAAGCCACGAGGTGGCCACAAGGACGGAGAGCGCGCCCAGGGGGGGTAGGGCGCGCCCCCCACCCTTGTGGGCCCCTCGTGCGTCTCCTGAACTAATTCTTTTGCCTATATATACTCTGATATGCCCAAACCGCCAGAGGCATCCACGAAAAGACTTTTCCACCGCCGCAACCTTCTGTACCCGTGAGATCCCATCTAGGGGCCTTTTCCGGCGTCCTGCCGGAGGGGGATTCGATCACGGAGGGCTTCTACATCAACACCATTGCCCTTCCGATGAAGCGTGAGTAGTTTACCTCAGACCTACAGGTCCATAGCTAGTAGCTAGATGGCTTCTTCTCTCTCTTTGATTCTCAATACCACGTTCTCCTCGATGTTCTTGGAGATCTATTCGATGTAATACTTTTTTGTGGTGTGTTTGCCGAGATCCGATAAATTGTGGATTTATGATCAGCTTATCTATGAATATTATTTCAATCTTCTCTGAATTCTTTTATGCATGATTTGATATCTTTGCAAGTCTCTTTGAACTATCGATTTGGTTTGGCCAACTAGATTGGTTTTTCTTGCAATGGGAGAAGTGCTTAGCTTTGGGTTCAATCTTGCGGTGTCCTTTCCCAGTGACAGTAGGGGCAGAAAGGCACGTATTGTATTGTTGCCATCGAGAATAAAAAGATGGGGTTTTCATCATATTGCTTGAGTTAATTCCTCTACATCATGTCATCTTTCTTAATGCGTTACTCTGTTCTTCATGAACTTAATACTCTAGATGCAGGCAGGAGTCGGTCGATGTGTGGAGTAATAGTAGTAGATGCAGAATCGTTTCGGTCTACTTGACACGGACATGATGCCTATATTCATGATCATTGCCTTAGATATCGTCATAACTTTGCGCTTTTCTATCAATTGCTCAGCAGTAATTTGTTCACCCACCGTATTATTTTCTATCTTGAGAGAAGACTCTAGTGAAACCTATGGCCCCCGGGTCTATTTTCCATCATACAATCTTCTACTTTCCAATCTACGAGTTTTCGATCTACTATTTTGCAATCTTTTACTTTCCAATCTATAAAACAAAAATACCAAAAATATTTACTTTACCGTTTATCTATCTTTATCAGATCTCACTTTCCAATCTACGAGTAACCGTGAAGGGATTGACAACCCCTTATCGCTTTGGGTGCAAGTTTGGTGTTTGTTTGTGAAGGTATTCGGTGACTTGCGTGTTGTCTCCTAATGGATTGATACCTTGGTTCTCAAAACTGAGGGAAATACTTACTCTACTTTGCTGCATCACCCTTTCCTCTTCAAGGGAAAAACCAACGCAAGCTCAAGAAGTAGCAGGAAGAATTTCTGGCGCCGTTGCCGGGGGGATCTACACCAAGTCAAGACATACGAAGTACCCATCATAAACTCTCATCTCTCGCATTACATTATTCGCCATTCGCCTCTCGTTTTCCTCTCCCCCACTTCTAAGACGATTTTCAAAAAGTTTGCCTTTTCTTCGCCTCTGTCTTTGCCTTTTCTTCGCCCCTTTTTCGTTCGTCTTCTTCGCTTGCCTTCGGTTTATTCGATTTGCTAGATTTGTTGCTGCCACCATGTTTGAAATCGGGGAGGTTATCGTCGAAAATCTTGAGGAAAAACTTGAATCTAATTCTTTGGATCATGAAACTGAAACTCCTCCTAATTACAAAACAAAAATCTTTCGTGTGGGGCACGGTAATATTATTGGAAAGAGTATTATCCAAGAATTCTTTGATTGTACGGGGTCCCTGCCTATTAATAAAAGATCTATTCTTCTTGAGACAAATTGTTATGCGGATGCTATTGTTATTCTTGTTGAGAAATTAGAAAGAAAATTTGTGCATCTTCATCCTGCTTTGCAAAAGGTGTTTTATGAACTTCCCATATATTAATCATCTGATAGCTAAAAAGATTGCCACTGTTATCCTTATGCGTGAATTTGATTTTATAATACAAGAAGCTAGGGATATTTTTGCTTTCTATAAAAAGGATGTTGAACACCCTCCAATTATAGATATCCTCCATGATAAAGAAACTATGCGTAGTTTGGAATCTAGGGATTATCAGTCTTATAGTGAAAATCTTAGGAGAAGAGTGCTTTATTCAGAAATCTCTCAATCTTTATACCTTGAGGCTTTTGAGGAGTTTGATTGGATTACAAGGGGAATTTATGTGGGATTTGATAGGGATTGGTTGAATAAGATGTTGAAGGAACCCGTTAGAAGCGAGTTACGTGTTTTATATGATGATATATATGGTGACGATCCCGATTATGGGTTTATGAATGTTAAAATTACCCACCAAAGTCCTTTTCATGATTTGAGTTATTCTACTAGGAGGGAAATAAAGGAAAGGTTTGATTTGTTAAGACGAGTTTTGGAGGATTTAATGAGAAAAGAATTGCATACCAAAGACGATTATACTTAGATCTATTCTTGTTTTTATGCCTAGCTAAGGGCGTTAAACAATAGCGCTTGTTGGGAGGCAACCCAATTTTATTTTTTTTTTTGCTTTTTAGGTTCTGTTTTGCAATAAATAATTCATCTAGCCTCTGGTTATATGTGGTTTTATGTATTAATTAGTGTTTGTGCCAAGTAAGACCTTTGGGATAGCTTACGGTGATAGTTGATTTGATCTTGCTGAAAAACAGAAACTTTTGCGCCCAGGAAAATAATTTTTATAATTCACAGAAGAGTGCCTTTTGAGTTGATTATTTTTGCATAAGATTAATAAACAAATTTCTTAGGTCTTCCTATTTTTTCAGAATTTTTGGAGTTACAGAAGTATTCGAGATTTCCAGATTTCTACAGAATGTTCTGTTTTTGACAGATTCTGTTTTCTATGTGTTGTTTGCTTATTTTGATGAATCTATGGGTAATATCGGGGGGTATGAACCATGGAAAAGTTGGAATACAGTAGATATTACACCAATATAAATAAATAATGAGTTCACAACAGTACCAAAAGTGGTGATTTATTTTATTATACTAACGGAGCTTATGAGATTTTCTGTTGAGTTTTGTGTTGTGAAGTTTTCAAGTTTTGGGTAAGGATTTGATGGACTATGGAATAAGGAGTGGCAAGAGCCTAAGCCTGGGGATGCCCAAGGCGCCCCAAGGTAATATTCAAGGACAATCAAGAGCCTAAGCTTAGGGATGCCCCGGAAGGCATCCCCTCTTTCGTCTTCGTCTATTGCTAACTTTACTTGAGGCTATATTTGTATTCACCACATGATGTGTTTTGCTTGGAGCGTCTTGTATGATTTGAGTCTTTGCTTTTTAGTTTGCCACAATCATCCTTGGTGTACACACCTTTTGAGAGAGACACGCATGAATCGTGATTTATTAGAATACTCTTTGTGCTTCACTTATATCTTCCACATGGGTGCACGTCCGTCAGCGTCATTCGGAACAGATTGTCCGCCAGGACCCTTTCCAAAGATT
The DNA here is from genome assembly GCA_011799875.1 of Thinopyrum elongatum. Classification (NCBI taxonomy): domain Eukaryota; kingdom Viridiplantae; phylum Streptophyta; class Magnoliopsida; order Poales; family Poaceae; genus Thinopyrum; species Thinopyrum elongatum. The sequence goes on along the minus strand of CM022301.1, from coordinate 442,068,640 downwards.
ACTTTTAAATCCTTGACCATATCAAGTATATCATCACCAGTACGGTGGCGAGACTTCTTCCGGTGATCTGCCTCACCTTTGAAATGCTTGCCTTTCTTTCGACAGGGATGCCTGCTCGAAAGAAATCGACGATGTCCTAGGCACACATTCTTCTTGCATTTATCGAAATATATAATGCCGGTATCATCTAAACAGTGCGTGCATGCATGGTATCCCTTGTTTGTCTGTTCTAAAAGGTTATTGAGAGCAGACCAATCATTGATGGTTACAAACAACAACACATGTAGGTCAAATTCCTCCTGTTTGTGCTCATCCCACGCACGTACACCTTTTTCATTCCACAGCTGTAAGAGTTCTTCAACTAATGGCGTTAGGTACACATCAATGTCGTTGCCGGGTTGCTTAGGGCCTTGGATGAGCACTGGCATCATAATGAACTTCCGCTTCATGCACAACCAAGGAGAAAAGTTATAGATACATAGAGTCACAGGCCAGGTGCTATGATTGTTGCTCTCCTCCCCAAAAGGATTAATGCCATCTGCACTTAAACCAAACCATGCGTTCCTTGCGTCATCTCCAAAGTCATTCCACTTTCTCTCGATTTTTCTCCACTGCGACCCGTCAGCGGGTACTCTCAACTTCCCGTCTTTCTTACGGTCTTCTTTGTGCCATCGCATCAACTTGGCATGCTCTTTGTTTTGTAACAAATGTTTCAACCGTGGTATTATAGGAGCATACCACATCACCTTGGCAGGAATCTTCTTCCTGGGGCACTCGCCCTCAACATCACCAGGGTCATCGCGGCTGATCTTATGGTGCAATGCACCGCATACCGGGCATGCATTCAAATCCTCGTACTCACCGCGGTAGAGGATGCAGTCATTAGGGCATGCATGTATCTTCTGCACCTCTAATCCTAGAGGGCAGACATCCTTCTTTGCTTCGTACGTACTGTCGGGCAATTCGTTGTCCTTTGAAAGCATCTTCTTTAACTTTATCAGCAACTTTTCAAATCCCTTGTCAGATACACCATTCTCTGCCTTCCATTGCAGCAATTCCAGTGTGGTGCCCAGTTTTTTCTTGTCATCTTCGCAATTTGGGTACAACAATTTCTTGTGATCCTCTAACATGCGCTGCAACTTCAGCTTCTCCTTTTCACTTGCGCAGTTTCTCTTTGCATCGGCAATGGCCCGACCAAGATCATCAGCGGGCTCATCTGATGCCTCTTCTTCAGCTTCTTCCCGCATTGCCGGCTCAGCTTCTTCCCCCATTGTTGTACCATCGTATTCAAGGAACCCATGGCCAGGATAGTTGTCGTCATCCTCTTCTTCTTCATTCTCTTCCATTAGGACCCCTCTTTCTCCGTGCTTGGTCCAACAGTTATAGCCGGACATGAAACCGGACTCAAACAGGTGGACGTGAATGGTTCTGGACTCAGAGTAATTTCGATCATTCTTACAGATAGCACATGGACAATATATAAAATCATCCGCCCGCTTGTTTGCCTCAGCCGCAACCAGAAAAGTACGCACGTCATTAATGAACCGGGGAGAGCATCGGTCATCGTACGTCCATTGCCGGCTCATCTTCATTACAAAATACCGAAAAGACCAAATTAATACAAGTTCATACACACTTATTCTCAGAAAACAACATACAAACTCTCTAGCTAAAGCATTTAAATCCAACAACAAATGCGATCAAGATCGCAACTAAGGTAATAATTGATCCAACCACATAGTGATACCAAGCCTCTTGATTAAACGGCATATTTTTTAAATTTTCTAATCTTCAAGCGCAATGCATCCATCTTGATCTTGTGATCATCGACGACATCGGCAACATACAACTCCAGTTTCATCTTCTCTTCTTCAATTCTTTTCAATTTTTCTTTCAAATACTCGTTTCTTTTTCAACTAAATTTAACTTCTCGACAAGAGGATCGGTTGCAATTTCTGGTTCACATACCTCCTAGATAAAAAATTCTATGTCAACTTGATGGGCATAATTGTTATAAACACGAAATGCAACAAATAGTTATAAAAGAGAATATACCACATCCGAATCATAAACCGGACGAGGGCCGACGGGGACGGATATCAAAACGATGCCACTATGTATAACAAACAACGTACGGGTAAGAAAATTATACAAGTAACTATCTAAATCACACAAACATGATTTTCTTTTTATAAAAAGGATAAGAACAAGAGGCTCACCAAGGTAGTGCCGGCGAAGGGATGGTGCGGGCGATTGACGGTGGTTAGGACGGGGACGGGAAGGCACTAAGTAAAGCACACCTACACATGCAAACTAAGAAGTTAATTTGAGCTCAAATTGCAAATAAATCAAAAAGACTACCACATATATAAATACTCCCAAACTAAAACCCACAAATCACTATACTTATAGAGCATTGCAAGAGCTAATCTAGCAATGAGAGATGAAAGGACAAAGTTGCTAACCTTTGTGAACACTTGGATGGATGGGGTGCCTTCAAATCTTGCCAATTTTTTGCAAAAATGGAGGATGAGCTCGAGCAAGAGGGGAAGAACAGAGAGGAGAGGAAAGGGGAAGAATAGAGAGCTCAGGCAGGACGAAGGGTTTATATAGGAGCATCTTTAGTCCCAGTTGGTTATACAAACCGGGACTAAAGGTGCACCTCTAGTCCTGGTTTGTGTCACGAGTCGGGACTAAAGGGGCTCGTGGGGCCCCAGCCTGACACCAGCCTGCCACCACCCCTTTAGTCTCGGTTCGTGTCACGAACCGGTACTATAGGTTCAACATGAACCGGGACTAATGATGCCCGCCCCCCTAGCCGTTGGAACTGGGACTAATGGTCATATTAGTACCGGTCCGTTCCAAACCGGGACTAATGGGGCTCACGTAAAGTAGTTTTTCTACTAGTGAGAATTTATTATCCACGATGTACATTTTAAATTATTCTTCATCTGAATGGATTTTTGTCATTGATACAGTCGAGTTGGCGCGAGGGTCCAGCAAGGAGAGCTCTAGGTCGAAGGGAATGTTATTTTGTGTGTGGTAATGTAGGTAGTAACCTTTTCACTCATGTGATGAAGGAAGACTCACTCTTCAACCATTGTTGGAAGGAAGAGCAATCTCCGACCCAAACAAGGACTAAATAGGCCTCTTCGCCCACGTGAGGACGAACAACAGAGGACCATGATGGCGTAGATTTGAAATTTATTAAATCAAAACTATAGTTTCAAAATTTAATAAAAAGGTACTACTTTTTAAAATATTCCATCATGCATTGTGAGAGGAGAATGTAGCCTGGCACAAAAAATGAGGTAATATTTTTCGCCTCGTGGTTCGTGTGAGCCTGCATGAGTGGAAATGGCCGATTCGGCCGTTGCTCCTCAGCTAGGCTGATGGTGCTTTAAGGACCGTCCGATGCAGGAATCTGATACAACCTAAACAAACAAACACCGCTCGAAGCAAAAGGTTCATTTCACATGCAGCCTAACTACCACCATAGAGGCTGCCAAACAGCCCAAAAGGGATCGAAAGTTGGTACATGAAGGTCAAACCAACTAACACAAATTCACCTGCAAATACCCCGTCAATCAAAAAGAAAGAAAATAACTCATTATATAAATTAAGGATTACTCCCTCAGTAAAAAATATAAAAGTGTTTAGATCACTAAATTAGTGATCTAAACGCTTTTATATTTCTTTACAGAGAGAATATTATTTATGGCGTGCCCCATGCACACCACCATCCCAGCAAGGTATATATCATCAAAGTAGACACAAAACACACTTCCGTACGTCAGCCATAAAATTGACTTACCCAAGTTGCAAATTCAGTCAACTTATGTTGTTGTGCTGATTATTAGCAAGCACAAACTGGAACCTGATCGTACTTACACGCACGCATGGTTCAAGTTTAACACGCGATCGCGATGCGTGCATGCACCAACACCAAAGAGGAACATCCCTGTTCCTGCGCTTGTATATGCATGCATGTACGTGTGACAGTAGTATTATTAATAAATTAATACAAATGATAAGTGAAGTACAAAAAATGATTAAGTACTTCCTCTTTTTCGGTTTATTAGGCCACGCGTGTCCTAAATAGACAATTTGATGAACATTACACGAATTATATTACAATAATGATACCATTAATTAGAAATTTCGAATGTTCTATTTTACAATGGAATAGCTTTTGGGATATATAATTCATACTCACATTGGTAAAACACTGATGAGTTAGAGATACCCACCGGAGCTAAAGCGTGGTAAAATGAGAGAGTGGGTGACTAGCGTAATTAATCAATTAGTGTCGATCGATCAGCGGGCGATCCCTGGCTGGAGCGTGGCGTTGTAGCCGACCTGCTCGATCTCCCACCGCAGCTTGGGCGCCGCCGGGTCGTCCTCCTCCACCGCCACGTACTCCTGCGACCCAAACGAATTAGCGTCAACCGTTACGTACTGAACAATCGTGGAAACTTTTCAGCTCGACACGCTAGCTAGCTAGGACGACTACTAATCAAAGAGTAGAAGCAGCTAGCTAGCTCGCTGGGAAGAAGCTCGCTGATGCCGTTGTGCACACGGAAAACGAACGGAGGCCCAGCTAGCTAGTCATGCATGCAGTAGATTAACAGTACGTACCTCGAGCTTGCGTACGAGGTCCCTGGCGTCGGGTGCGCTGACGAAGATGTGGCGCTGGGCGGGCCGGATGAAGCCGTCGTCCACCGCCTTGTCGATGAAGGCCAGCAGGAAGTCGTAGTACCCCTCCACGTTCAGCAGTCCCACCTGCACCCATGCATCCGCCATTAGCAGAGCTAACTAAGTAAGTGAGTAACTAGAGCAGCTAATACCAGTTATTTGATGAGCTTAACTGGCTTGGTGTGGATGCCGAGCTGCGCCCAGGTGATGACCTCGAGCAGCTCGTCCAGGGTGCCGTAGCCGCCGGGCAGCGCGATGAAGGCGTCGGCGTTGCGCGCCATGGCCGCCTTCCGCTCGTGCATCCCCGACACCGCCACCACCTCCCCCACCGTCTCCCCGGTGATCTGTAACATCAGTCCATTTTGCATGCATGCATGGATTACTTACTTAGAGCTGTACATTAGTAGTCCTACAAGCAACTGCTACTCCCCAAGGATAATGCAAAATACTCCCTCCGGTCCTTTTTACTCTGCATATAAAAATTATGTGAAGTCAAACTTCATAAAGTTTGATCATATTTATATGAAAAAATATCAACATCTATCATGATAAAGTTATATAATATGAAAATTTAAATCATGACGCATCTCATGATACTGATTTCACATTATGAATATTGATATTTTTTCTTTAAATTTGGTTAAACTTTACGAGGCTTGACTTCAGACAAATTTTATATGCGAACTAAAAAAGACAGGAGGGAGTATATAATTACAGTTTTGCTAGAACTCATCTAGATGAGATATAATTTGGTCTCATTCACCTTTTGTAGCCATTGGATGTGATGCTATAAGATACGTGTGTGCTGACGTGGGTTGTATCTGTTGTTATTTTCCAGGTGAATGACACCATATTATATCTCATCTAAATGAGTTCAAGTAGTCCCATATAATTAACATGCATGCATCGTCTGCTGTGGTTGTCATCGGGTGTCGAGACGTCGATCGTACCTCCTTGCCCATGAGAGTGGTGGGTATGACGCTGCACATCAAAGAAAAGCAGAACGCGACTGCCGTGAGCAACTTAATTGGACATGGATACTGTTAATTAGGCCGGTCGGATAAACTTCAGTGTCGACAGAAAGGTAGCTACAGTACTGCTACCAGTAGATGAAGCGAAAGAGAGAAAAGAAAGCAGGCGATCGACAATAATGCAAGTGTCGACTCACCCGATGACGTGGCCGCCGGCCTTGTGGACCGACTCGGAGACCTCCCCCATGAGCCCCAGGCTGCCCCCGCCGTACACCAGATCCATCCCACGAGCAACCTGCAGCCCACACGCATGCGCAACATGCTTAACTAACTAACTAACTAACTAATCATCATGCACAAAACGTGTGCAATTAACTCGAGCGATTACGTACCAGCTCCTTGCCCAGCTCGACGGCGGCGTCGCGGTAGCTTCTGCGCTTCCCGGAGCTGCTCCCGCAGAACACGCACACCCGCCGGAACCGAGGCCCCTCCTCCACCTCCACGACGGCACCCTCACCAACACCGCCGCTGCGGTTCTTGGCCGCCGCTGTCTCCTCCATCCCTCCGCCATCGCCCTGCATGACTCCTTGGTTGCCGACTGCCGTACGTACCGGGCGGTGCCGTGCGCTCTCGCGTGTGGACTGTGGACTGCTGGTGGCGGGTGTCGATGGGTATATATCATGGCATGGGAGCGCAAGGGAACGGGAGTTCGTGATGAATGGTACACTACCAACTGGAGGAGTACAAGTGTTTCTTTTACCACAGTTAACTCTGATCATTCTAGACCGGCCGGGCGTGCAATGCGTACTGGTCCATCCATCCAGTTCTAACCAATATGTGGAACTGCTCCATAGATGGTGCCATGCCCATGCTATGCCTGTCAACTAGAATTATTAGTATATATCTTAATTCTATCGTAATTCCATTCCCAGGTCAAATTTCAGAAGAAGAAAAAGACGACCAAATTAGAGACTTTGTCATGTCAGTTGTGAGGATTTGTAATCTGAGTAACCTTCGGCTGGGTTTATTAGGCTTCCTTGTATTTTGAGTCGACCTAGTACCGTACATTTGATTTGTAGAATATAAGTGATATGCCATAAAATCTACTCCCTCCATTCCTAAATATAAGTCCTTTTAGACATTTCAATGCGGACTACATACGGAGCAAAATGAGTGAATCTGCACTCTAAAATATGTCTATATACATCTGTATGTAGTTTTTATTGAAATCCCTAAAAAGACTTATATTTAGAAACAGAGGGAGTACATTGTTGGACATTACCAAGGACACCAATCACCAGTTAACCGTTCATCATAGGGCGATGGCTCTCCTCCACCAGACCCCCGCCAACCCCTACTAGCCCAAAGTCGGCGGCTACAACGTCATTGTCTCAACCCACACCATCTATCCACAGGCCAATGACCTAATCCATGTGTTCACCTCACCGGACGTCGCAGACGCTCCTTCTGTAAGCCCTCCGCCATCCCCTTTCTTTGACCCTACATATGTCAAATCAGGCCAAGTAGCCCTACGATGCATCCTCGACTGTGGGAGTGCCATGGGCCTCGAGTTTGAAGATGATTGCAGCTACACCCTCAGACTCAACATCACCAGGCCAGAGTTGCACCTCGCCGTCCCACTATTCATTGTCTTCGACTACTTTGCCTACGTTGACGACATTGTGTCGCTGCTCTACTCCTGGCTGCCATCGGTGGTTGTGCTGCTGATTTCTTTGTCGCCACGATCTCACCGCTGGCGTTCCGGTTCCAAGTTGCCTTGGCTAGGGTTGCAGAGATCATTCTCGCACAATCTCGCGTAAGGCATCGAAACTATGATTTCTCCTTTGTTCGTTCCCTGGTCTTCTCAACTATAGCTCAACCCTCTTCGTCTGCTACCCACTCATGCCAATCTCTTGCACAACTTCTTCATGTTCCTGAAGATCTTTGCATGGACTTCGAGCCTCTTACTTGGCACCGACTTTGTTCTCATGTCACACCCTCACCTGCTCCAACAGCCATGGTTACCGCATGTATGCAAAGAGTCATCCAATTCCCATGCACTATGAATGCCAAGCTTATGGCCATGATCCTGTGTCGTCTCTTCGGTGGAGATGACCACCTATACAACGTCATCGACGAGGAGGACTCCCGCTTCTCTTTCACTGTGGAAAATGTTGGGGTTGCCTCTCTCATCGTCATTACGGGAGACTTCAAGAAGCTTGGAGTGCTAATCCGCCTCCCGAATCCAGCAGCGTTCCCATCCACGACAACCGCAGCGGAAGCACACGCATCATCAAGCTTCCACATGCATGCCACTCAGGACAGAAGAATCTCAGGAATGTGCACGCTGTGTGCACCTTGTACATCTTCGGCTACCTATGATGCGGCACCGCTAGTGGAGGCTCCAGTTCTTGGTCAATACCAGGTTAGGCCACTACGCCCTGGTTATAGTTTCTACTACCACATGCTTAGTCTTTACCACTCTGCAAATCCAAAGGAATTCTTCTCATGCTTTGCCCAGCCAATGTTCAAATTTTGGATAACTTTCATGGCGCTTAAAGCTTCACCACCAAACATGTTGGTTATAACTGCCTTAAACAACTGTTTTTCGGTCCATTCAGAGTTCCAAGTGGAGCAGGTGCACCACAATATGTTCAACTCAGGGGTGCTATCTAGAGCTATTAGATTTCAAAATTTTAAAAAAATAAACAATTGAATTTACGATCATTTTGAGTCAGCCCCGGCCCACGTCAATCTCTACAGTACCTCTTACTCCATCATGTTTGACCAGCAGCGGAGGCCCACTCCAAACGTTTCTGCGCCCAACAACCCCTCTGTACTTGGACCAGTGCCCAACCACTCGCCCATCACACGCTCACTTCCATAGCCCATATTGCTACTTGCATCAGCTCCTTGGTCAAACGAGCCTGACGATGCAAATGATAGGACACACCTGGCTGGATGCTCAAGGCAAAACCACAATCTCTCGCAAAGATCCGTACTAAGCCTCGCTCCATGCACACGTTGCGTCGCCTCTCACTACAGTCGAGAAGATTACCCTTGCCACGAAAACTGGCATCTTTCTTAGTCCAGTTACTCAACGACGACTAGTCAGCCGCCCATCGCTGCGCCAGCCAGCCAATGGCCTCTCTACGTGCCCCTCCACTTCCACACGCATGCATCGCACGCCTGTACTGCAACGCTCTCTCTCCCTCGACCAAATCAGGACATTTCCAAACTGCATGTCCACTGTCAGACTAAAACATCACTTGCGCAAAATCTAGACCTAATTGAGGAACCTAACCAAGCCCTAGACCCTAGGATGTCCAATCTGTGATGTCTCTCATCCACAACAGCACGCAACCGAGCACACGGTCACCAAGACAGTCATCAACGCTCACTGCCATTCACCACTCTCATATCAAGACACCCTCCTCCCCAGCCAACACCCACTACCACTGCTACTATAAGAACACACTGCTCTCCACCCATGGCAACCAACATCATGCTCTTTTCCACCACAGCAAGGAAAAATAGGTGCTTTACCTACCTCGCAATAGAGCACAAAGTTGAGCACTGCCGGGATCCGGTTCACTATGCACGTTGCTGGCACTCTGACCACCGCATCATGGACTGCAGGTCTGTTCATCTGCTTCCCTTCTTTTCCTTCCTCCCAAATCTACTGTCTCATAATCCCGCCTTCTACCCATGCAGCATCATGGATAATGCTCACAGCTCTAATGACATGCCTGCCGTGTCGTGCTCCACCCGCTACGATAGTACTCCACTAATCATCTCCAATCCCTTCACAAGGTTTTGCATGCCTGCACCACTGTAGCCAACTGTCGCCCTCGCGGCATGTTGGTGGGGTCGCTGCGTGTGAATGCTGGTTCACCACCTTCAATGGCGGTCGTGCCTACATCACCCACGTGTGGCGCTTCCTCCATCAACACCACAACTTTGCGCAAGGCTCCAGGACGTCTTCACGGCATCGCAGTATAAGCACGGGAGCTCCTCCAACGTCGAGGTGGAGGACGCGCCAGGCAACCTACCCGATGCAGCGTTCCCCTCTCCCTTTGATGGGATGCCACTCTTCCTCGCTCCACAATGCTGGTTGCACTGCCCTCGACGCTTCGCCCTCGCACACGTGCACTTCTGGTCCAAAACCCATTGTTGCTCATCCGCACCGCCATCTAAAAGCAAGCCGGCAGCCCTGCCTTCGTCATCAGAGGGTCATGGCGCGACGCTGTCTGCCTTATGTTCTCCTCCGTGGAAGAGCGCTATGACGTGCTCAGGCACGGCCCATTCGATCTTGACGGCGACCTCCTCACTCTCGAGCCAGTGGAGGACGTCTGCGGCTCCCTTACTTTCTTCACCAACCTCGTTGAGGTGGAAACCACCAACTTCCGGCACAAGTTGGGGCAATACTAGGGCACTTGCTTCGCGCTCAACTTCCTCGGTTTTGTTTGTGCCTTCGACTAGTTCTGCCTCGACGGTGTCGACTCGCCCAAGCCAGCAAGCCCACGCCTGATCGCATTGTTCTAAAGCTCCCACCACTCAACGAGATTAAGGTGGCCAAGGTCTCGGAGCTCACGCGTTCATCCCATGGCGACAGTGCCAATGCGTAAGATTCCGATTCTACGGATGGCGACTCAGCACAACTGTAACACCCCCAAAATTTAACCATGATTTATTAATTAAAATTTTGGCAGGAAATTAAATTTTTATTTTCTGGATTATCTTCTGATTTCAGAATCACTCCTTCTTCTGAATTGTGGAGTTTTTCCCTCCAAATGGAAACTTTTCAAAAATATTATTGGACTTGTATACGTTCTAAAAAAAAACATTTCTCTTATCAGTGGAATTATTTCTATAATTATTTTCCTAAGTTTTATTTCTTTTAAAATGGTTACTCATAAGTGTTAGAGTCTCTTTTTGCACTACAACCCTTTGATTAATTCATTTATTAATTCCACCAAAATTTGGGGATGACATGTGATGTTCCTAAATCACTTTTATGCAAAAACTTCTCTTAGTCATTTGGGGATTTTAAGCCCTACCTCAAGTCTTCAAATCTGGTTCAGTTTGTAGTTTGCACTACAACCTACTTATATATTTCTTTATTACTCCCATAAAAAAATTGGAGATGTTAGTGGAAGTTTATAATCCATTTCTATGCAAGAACCCATGGGTGTTCTTTGGAAAATTTGAGCAAACCATCCTCATCTTCATTCTGGTCCAGTTTGGTGTTTTGCACTGCAACCATATTTTATTTTGCTCTATTAATCTTGGGATTTTTTCTGCTTGTAGTCCACCCTACCAAACTCTTAAGTCTAGGAGATCAGGCCCATTTGAGGATTTTAAGCACATGCAAAAATGGCATATGTTTTCTGTCCAGATTTGGTTTTCTCAAAAACTTGCATTAGGAAGTTCTTGCTTTTGTCAAACTAACTTTGCCACCCTCTTTACCATCTAAAGAGACTCTGATCTGGAGATTTTGGCCACCAGAGGAGATGCCTAGATGCCCATGGCATTCTGTCGAGCACCTTGTGTTCATGGACAGAGTTGGCATAGTTTTTAGTTTGCATTATGAACCTGCTTGCTTTGCCCAACCAGCATGTCCTCTAGAGGTGTAGCTTAAGCCCTAACCATCCTGTTAATTTGCAGTTTCATCGAAGCCTCCTGGCATGCCTTGGCATATCGTCGAGCACATGGCGTGCGTGCTCTGGGCGCGCCCAGAGCGCATGTTTTGCACGCGCGCGCAACCGAGCCGCCGCATCCTGCCCTCTGGCCTTTGCTCGCCCGCAGGGCCATGACCCGTTCTCATCCGCTAGCCCGTGCCACCCTGCCAACCCTGGCGCCCTACAGCGCCGCCGCAGCAAGCCCTTGGAGGCAAGCCTGCGGCCGCTGCCGTTCCTGCCATGGAGGGCACCGCCCGAGCCACTCTCGCTCGCCAGCTTGCCCCTGGAGCAGTGCCCGCCCGTCAGCTAGCTTCTGCCGTCATCCCCAGCCTCGACACGTCGCGCTGCAAGCTACAGCAAGGTGGTTCGCCGATCTTATCCTCGGCCGCCGCCGTTCTTATCCTCGGAGCCGCGGAACCAACCTCCCGACGCTATAAATGGCCCAGCATCGAGTCGCAGCTCACTCGAGGATTAGTGTCGCTTCCGTAGCAAGCCCCCACAGCAACCAGAATGATCGGAAGAGGTCATCTTCCTCGTCTCTGGTCAGTTCGGCCGCCGCCGCCCCCTGCTAAATTCAAGGCTACCCGAGCCCCATCCTCCCCTCCGGCGCCTGTAATAGGTATCCTCTGCCTCCCCGAGGCCCTTACCCTATTAAATGGTACCCACCTCCCGCATAGGTGACCCCCCCCCCCCCTTTGGCCGTGACCACCTCCCGCCATTGTTGAAGCTCTGCTCAACCCCAAGCCTCTGGGTACCCACCTCCCCCACCAACCGACGCGGCATATCCCCCTGAGCACGCCGGTGTGCCCAGCGCCGGAGATGGTGCCCCCTAGCGCCGGCAATCGTCGCCGGAGCCGGCCTCTGTCTCTGGCCAGGAGCGCGCGTGAGGAGGGAGACAAACCCGACAGGTGGGCCCCACCTGTCGGTGTCACAACGCAACCGCCAGAGGCGCTGGCCCTCGAGTACGTCTTCTCCAAGAGTACGCGTACTTCTGGGTATACGTTTTCTGTCACTGGAAAACGTATTCGTCCCTGAACCGTTTTCCTTTTTCTGTTTTATTTAAAATCAGATTTTGACCTGAACTTTGACTGGCTCTAGTTTCTAAACCACAACTCCATTTGACTTGATTCTTTTTCTGTTGTTTCTCAAATTTTGTCTAGTTTATTATCATATTTATTTGAAAATTTTCTGAACAACTTTTTTGTACTGTTTGTGAATTATGTGTTAATTGGAATATTTCCAAAATAGGAAATGGAGAGAGAAGAAAACGTTCAAAAGTTTTGGGAATGCACCTTGCCTCTCCACAACTTGAAGGCAAGCATTATGAACCCCGGCATAATATTTGTTGTGTGTCGTTTGATGCAAATACGACACCCCCTTGACGCGAAGTATTCGGTATTTTATGTGATGATATGATCATACTCATGAGTTCATAATGAAGATTCCTTGCTATTGGAATTTGATATGCTTGTGACAGTAATCACCCTCATATGCCTTTCATGCCTACCGGAAGGAATCCGGGGAAGTCTCTGTCTTGGGTGGACACGAGCTTGTCACTGATATTTCGCTGAGGCGGTTATATTCGGTAAGGCATGGTGAGGTATGATGAGTGGTGATTCTGTCTGTTGGGTGAAATATATTTGTTATGCTAATCATGCAGGGAATACTTAAACCTCCTGAGACGACCATAGATCAAGTCTTGTACCAGTAACCCCCATACTTGCATCGTGCTACCACTTGTCCCTGCCTGAGGTAGGGTACGGTTCAGTAAGTTGTCAACCCCTTTCTTAGCACACACCGTACAGAGAGGCCATGGTGGAAGATACCGGCTGCATCCGGTAGACATGCCACCTGGTCCGGGGGCATGGGTGTTTTCGGTTGAAGCCGAGGGGGTAGCTCCCCTAGTTTGCGCGCGTTAAAAATTTGTGATCCCATGCTAGTCGAGGTTGTAGCCTCCCCACTTAGAGTTTTGCTTAACGGGTGTCGTGGGTGATTCCAGACACCGGTAAGTTAAGCTGGTGTGTGCGGATCAGGTGTGTTTTCAAGTAAAAGACCGTAAAAGAAATTAGTCCCGATGGACTAAAGGAATCCGTTACTCGTGGGTAAAGAGTACACCCTCTGCAGAGATTATATCTATTCGAATAGCCGTGTCCATGGTTAAGGACTACAGTCTGGGATGGGTCAAGTGTCGGTCTTAGTGTCGGTCTTCGGAGGAAAAACTGCTAAACCGGGACATTGATCATGACATGTGATATATGATGATTATGATTATTATTATTATGAACTAACCATTTGTATTATTTGAATTATTGAGTATCCCTGGGACGGTTCTACCTCCTGGATATTCACTGTGTTTAATTCCTTTATAAGCCCTTTATGTGGTGTCGCTCAGACGTCCGACTGTGGCACGCTTGTTATTTACTTTCTTTATAAGCCCTTTATGTGGTGTCGCTGAGACGCCCGACTGTGGCATGCCTGCCATTTATTTCTTTATAAGCCCTTTATGTGGTGTCGCTGAGACGCCCGATTGTGGCATGCCTGCTTTTTATTTCTTTATAAGCCCTTTATGTGGTGTCGTTGAGACGCCCGACTGTGGCATGCTGATTATTTAATTTTCTTTACAAGCCCTTTATGTGACGTCGCTCAGACGCCCGACTGAGGCATGCTTCTTATTATTATCCTTTCGAGGCGTCGCTTCAGACACCCGATCGGTGCATTTTATTTTTATTCTCTGATTGCTCATTCATGTTTTATATGAATAACCTGCTTGCGTGCGTCATGAATTTATTTTTCATGACTGACGAAGTGATCATGGAATATTTCAGAGCATGATTACCATCTGTTATATTATACCTGTGTTCATAATGTTTGCGAGTACATTCAAAGTACTCACTGGCTTGTCCCTGGCTATTGTCTTGGCCAGATTTCTTGCTTGGAGAGGAGCGCTGCGATGACAGCCCCGGAACCTAGGCAATGATGATAGCAACCTCGCGAAGATAGGAGTTATCCAGGTCAGCTGTTCCTGTGGGAAATGGAGTCCCATAGACGCTGATGATCCGCAAACCGCTTCCGCCATCAACCACTAGAAACCATCTGTTGTACTCATAGGCCAGAATGGTCTTGTACTTCATATTTTGTATTTTGCTTGGAATTTCTATATCAAGTTGGTGTCTCATCAGCTAACAGTAATCCTGGGGCTGGTGAGCACAAGGGCCATTTACTGGGAAGTTAATATCCTGAAAAACCGGTCCCGACAACCTTGGTACCAGAGCCAGGCTGACCATTGGCTAATCCTATCTTAGCCAGGTCAATAAACCTAGGTTAACCAACCCACCAAACCTTAACCTAAACCCAGTCAAGCTTCTCGTGTAAGATAGCCACACAGTGACCCCGACACCTTTTGGCAGTCGGTGCCTAACCTATCGGCCTTGCCTGTCGATCACGCGCCAGTGACCGACACCCAAATTGTCTCATTCGCAAGCGTGCGAAGGAAGACTCCGTCCTCTTTTTCTATAAAAAGGGAACGCTAGCCCCAACCCAGCACCGCACAGCCTCTACCCCAAAACCAAGCCAAGATGCCTGGCCCCATTGTTCACAATGAGACCACAACAACCGATCTTGGAGGTTTTGTGACCGTGCTAGCAAACCTCACCCGTCGTGCCTTTGCATTAGAAGAGCCTCCAGAGTATGTTGTGTACCAAGGGCCCATGAGCGGTGAGAGCCGTCAATTCTGGGCCACTGTGCACATCTATGGTAGGGGTATGTCGCCAGAGCGCCCCTACAGGTTCACCGGAAGGACAACTTCCTTTGAGCCACAAGCCATTCAGCTAGCTGCTCGAGAGGCTATAGTTCAACTCCAGCACCTGTCGCCCAGAGTTAACTGCCGCTCGTTCTACTACTACCCCAGCCGTGACGGGTATGGCAGGCCACCCCAGGTTGCCAACGGAGACCACGAGACGGACCCTGCATTGCTGTATCTGGTGCGCAATGTAAGTGCACTAGAGGCACTATTCGATCAGATCACCCTTGATCTGATCGCCGCCCGTGGAGAGCTTGTTCGCCGAGCCCCGGCAAGAGTAGAAGAGGAGCCCGACGCCGACAACCCAGTTGTGCTGTTCGGGCAACCGATCGACTCCTTGAGGTCTGCCCCTGCCATCGACCGAAATGCTTTGGTGTCCCCAGAAATGTTTCGTCGCCTTTTGGGAACACGCTCCAACTAGATTGTGGCCAACAACCCCCGCGATGGTCATCATCGCTACCCCGACCCTGCAGCTCCTCAACCCCATCCAGCTAACCACGATGGTGAAGCCCATGGAGAAGCCTCGACGTCCACCAGGCACGCCCACTTAGATATTAACGAGGTAGACTAAGCCACTCGAATAGTACCGAGTCTTAGTATTTCTACGCTTTGTAATAGTGTGACCTTGTACTCGCCTTGAATGGATGCAGACTGCTTGTGCACCTTTGTTTTGTTTAGTAGCCCCGCATAAGTCTGTTGGCGTGCAGTTGCATTTTTTTTATTCCGGGCGTAGCTACCAAAAACCACCCCGACGACAACCACAGTAACACGTCACTTTTGTGAGATATGTGAATCTGTGGCTTTGACCCCGACCCCATAGAGCAGAACCGACAAACTAGTTGCCCCCACACCGCTATCGGTAACCTAGCCCTAATACTATATAAGAGGCCATCCAGTGACCTTACCAAGCATCCCTCCCCTTTTGCACAACTCTCACAGCCATTTCTTTGCCATGCCGAGTCCTAGTATTTATCTGAGAACTCCAGATGCAACCCCAGGTAGTTTTGTAAAAATATTGTGGGACTTTACCCGCAGTACCATGAGTTCTACCCACCCACCCCAGTACGAGCTGCTCAAATCAAGAATCACCCCATCCTCCTCGAAATATTGGGCAGTAGTGCACATCCTTCCCGCAAACCCAAACCAAGACTCAACGGAAGTTTCCTTCGTGGGGAAATCTATGCCGACTCCCCAAATGGCCATAGAAGCTGCTGCGTACGAAGCAATTACTCGTCTTCGCTTCGCAGTACCCTATGCCAGCGAACGAGGATATTCTTACTTCCCGAGTCATGCAGCACCCGGAGAAGTAGCATCTTTTCCCGGTGGGCGATTTGAGAGGGACCCAGTACTAGCCAACCTTGCCCAGTATGTCATCACTCAAGAGCGTTTGACCCAGCGAGTAATGGGTTATCTCCAGAGCCTCGCCGATTTGAATCCTCAGATCGCTATTGGCAAACCACTGAGGCCAGACCAGGAGAGACGCGTTCTTCGACTAGTCAACCCGCTTTCCCCGATAGAAGAAGATTGTGCCCCAGTGCCGGAAACTTTTTCTCAGGACCCAGCATATTTTACGTTTGCGTCATAAACGCCACTTCTGTGTTTATTAGCCTAGCTTATGTTGCAGCTTATGCGTTGTATCCTAAGTTGTGCGATGAATTAATTGTTTGGTTTCAATTAATGTGAGCAATTTACTTATTGTTGTTATTTTTGATTAACTGTTTTTCACTCTCGGTAAATTCTGAGGTGGGATTTTCCTTGAGTTATTGCAACAATTAGTTCTCCTCGACATAAATTTTAATTCACGCAGCACCGCGACAGCAGGCTCACAACCACTACCACTCGACCACAGGCACTAATTGCTAAACCACGTACACATTTTGCACCTAACTGATCACCTCACTAACACACCATAGTTTCTAAGGGAGAAATTTGTGGGTAATTATTCTAGTGCAGATTGCCTTCAGCACACTGACAGCAGTTAGCACCCGACCCCAGCACCTAATCCTCATGATCACCGCCGCCGCGAAGAGCTAACACTCGAGCAGCAGCATCACGACGATCATCGAGGATCGTCGCGCACAAGAGCCCGGAGAACCCCAGCAATGCCGCCAACCCTCCGCACAACAGGATCAGGTACCAATCCGGCATCACCTCCGCCATTAGAGCCTCGTCTCGAGCTCCTGCAGACAGCAATGGAGGGGTAGGAAGGAGAAGAAGAAACGAGGCCAGGTGTGAGGAAGAAGAGTGGAGCACCGCGGTCATTTTATAGCTCGAGATCGGTGTTCGGTGGGGGAAGTCCACCAGCGCCGCTCGACGCTCGATCGCCGGTGTTCGGAGGCGAATCCGCGAGCAGTGCCGCCAGCGCACTGGCCCGCGAGGTGAGTGCACGATGCGCCGGCAGCTAGCGCGCCGCGCACTACCGCAGTACGGCCTAGGTGCCCTACTCGCTAGGTGTCGCAGGTGGAGAAAGCGCGGACGCGCGCGCGAGAGAGAAGGAAGAAGAGAGACGGAAGAGGAAGAAGAGACTGACGGTGGGCCCCGGGTCCACTTGTCAGCCAGAGAGAACTATGCACTCGGGTACGACCAGTGAAATTTAGAAATTTAGAATTTATTTCTAAATTTACCCTAGCCAATAGTAGAAATTTCTTGGTTTCCTCAACCGTAGATTTTTCCACGCAGCGCGAGTGCCCCACTGTATTTGTACAAATTATCTGCCCTCTCGCTATAGCCTCGTCTTATCGCGTGAGCAGATTATTTAATCTTCGAATTATTATTGCATGAAAATAGGAGTAATATTTTTTTTGATACTATTCTCAGCAAATCTCGAGGACGAGATTTTTCTTAAGGGGGGTAGTGTTGTAACACCCCAAAAATTTAACCATGATTTATTAATTAAAGTTTTGCCAGGAAATTAATTTTTTTTTCTGGATTATCTTCTGATTTCAGAATCACTCCTTCTTCTGAATTGTGGAGTTTTTCCCTCGAAATGGAAACTTTTCAAAAATATTAATGGACTTGTATACCTTCTAAAAAAAACATTTCTCTTATCAGTGGAATTATTTCTATAATTATTTTCCTAAGTTTTATTTCTTTTAAAATGGTTACTCATAAGTGTTAGAGTCCCTTTTTGCACTACAACCCTTTGATTAATTCATTTATTAATTCCACCAAAATTTGGGGATGACATGTGATGTTCCTAAATCACTTTTATGCAAAAACTTCTCTTAGTCATTTGGGGATTTTAAGCCCTACCTCAAGTCTTCAAATCTGGTTCAGTTTGTAGTTTGCACTACAACCTACTTATATATTTCTTTATTACTCCCATAAAAAAATTGGAGATGTTAGTGGAAGTTTATAATCCATTTCTATGCAAGAACCCATGGGTGTTCTTTGGAAAATTTGAGCAAACCATCCTCATCTTCATTCTGGTCCAGTTTGGTATTTTGCACTGCAACCATATTTTATTTTGCTCTATTAATCTTGGGATTTTTCCTGCTTGTAGTCCACCCTACCAAACTCTTAAGTCTAGGAGATCAGGCCCATTTGAGGATTTTAATCACATGCAAAAATGGCATATGTTTTCTGTCCAGATTTGGTTTTCTCAAAAACTTGCATTAGGAAGTTCTTGCTTTTGTCAAACTAACTTTGCCACCCTCTTTACCATCTAAAGAGACTCTGATCTGGAGATTTTGGCCACCAGAGGAGATGCCTAGATGCCCATGGCATTCTGTCGATCACCTTGTGTTCATGGACAGAGTTGGCAAAGTTTTTAGTTTGCATTATGAACCTGCTTGCTTTGCCCAACCAGCATGTCCTCTAGAGGTGTAGCTTAAGCCCTAACCATCCTGTTAATTTGCAGTTTCATCGAAGCCTCCTGGCATGCATTGGCATATCGTCGAGCACATGGCGTGCGTGCTCTGGGCGCGCCCAGACCGCATGTTTTGCACGCGTGCGCAACCGAGCCGCCGCATCCTGCCCTCTGGCCTTTGCTCGCCCGCAGGGCCACGACCCATTCTCATCCGCTCGCCCGTGCCACCCTGCCACCCCTGGCGCCCTACAGCGCCGCCGCAGCAAGCCCTTGCAGGCAAGCCTGCGGCCGCTGCCGTTCCTGCCATGGACGGCGCCGCCCGAGTCACTCTCGCTCGCCAGCTCGCCCCTGGAGCAGTGCCCGCCCGTCAGCTAGCTTCTGCCGCCATCTCCAGCCTCGATACATCGCGCTGCAAGCTACAGCAAGGCGGTTCGCCGATCTTATCCTCGGCCGCCACCGTTCTTATCCTCGGAGCCGCGGAACCGTCCTCCCGACGCTATAAATGGCCCAGCATCGAGTCGCAGCTCACTCGAGGATTAGTGTCGCTTCTGTAGCAAGCCCACACAGCAACCAGAACGATCGGAAGAGGTCATCTTCCTCGTCTCTGGTCAGTTCGGCCGCCGCCGCCCCCTGCTAAATTCAAGGCCACCCGAGCCCCATCCTCCCCTCCGGCGCCTGTAATAGGTATCCTCTGCCTCCCCGAGGCCCTTACCCTGTTAAATGGTGCTCGGGAGCCACCATAGGTGACCCCCCCCTTTTGGCCGTGACCACCTCCCGCCATTGTTGAAGCTCTGCTCAACCCCGAGCCTCTGGGTACCCACCTCCCCCACCAACCGATGCGACATATCCCCCTGAGCACGCCGGTGTGCCCAGCGCCGGAGATGGTGCCCCCTAGCGCCGGCAATTATCGCCGGAGCCGGCCTCTGTCTCTGGCCAGGAGCGCGCGTGAGGAGGGAGACAAACCCGACAGGTGGGCCCCACCTGTCGGTGTCACAACGCAACCGCCAGAGGCGCTGGCCCTCGAGTACGTCTTCTCCAAGGGTACGCGTACTTCTGGGTATACGTTTTCTGTCACTGGAAAACGTATTCGTCCCCGAACCGTTTTCCTTTTTCTGTTTTATTTAAAATCAGATTTTGACATGAACTTTGACTGGCTCTAGTTTCTAAACCACAACTCCATTTGACTTGATTCTTTTTCTGTTGTTTCTCAAATTTTGTCTAGTTTATTATCATATTTATTTGAAAATTTTCTGAACAACTTTTTTGTACTGTTTTTGAATTATGTGTTAATTGGAATATTTTCAAAATAGGAAATGGAGAGAGAAGAAAACTTTCAAAAGTTTTGGGAATGCACCTTGCCTCTCCACAACTTGAAGGCAAGCATTCTGAACCCCGGCATAATATTTGTTGTGTGTCGTTTGATGCAAATACGACACCCCCTTGACGCGAAGTATTCGGTATTTTATGTGATGATATGATCATACTCATGAGTGCATAATGAAGATTCCTTGCTATTGGAATTTGATATGCTTGTGATAGTAATCACCCTCATATGCCTTTCATGCCTACCGGAAGGAATCCGGGGAAGTCTCTGTCTTGGGTGGACACGAGCTTGTCACTGATATTTCGCTGAGGCGGTTATATTCGGTAAGGCATGGTGAGGTATGATGAGTGGTGATTATGTCTATTGGGTGAAATATATTTGTTATGCTAATCATGCAGGGAATACTTAAACCTCCTGAGACGACCATAGATCGAGTCTTGTGCCAGTAACCCCCATACTTGCATCGTGCTACCACTTGTCCCTGCCTGAGGTAGGGTACGGTTCGGTAAGTTGTCAACCCCTTTCTTAGCACACACCGTACAGAGAGGCCATGGTGGAAGATACCGGCTGCATCC
Source organism: Thinopyrum elongatum (assembly GCA_011799875.1). Lineage (NCBI taxonomy): Eukaryota > Viridiplantae > Streptophyta > Magnoliopsida > Poales > Poaceae > Thinopyrum > Thinopyrum elongatum. The sequence continues at coordinate 442,047,787 of CM022301.1, read as the reverse complement.
GGTAGACATGCCACCTGGTCCGGGGGCATGGGTGTTTTCGGTTGAAGCCGAGGGGGTAGCTCCCCTAGTTTGCGCGCGTTAAAAATTTGTGATCCCATGCTAGTCGAGGTTGTAGCCTCCCCACTTAGAGTTTTGCTTAACGGGTGTCGTGGGTGATTCCAGACACCGGTAAGTTAAGCTGGTGTGTGCGGATCAGGTGTGTTTTCAAGTAAAAGACCGTAAACGGAATTAGTCCCGATGGACTAAAGGAATCCATTACTCGTGGGTAAAGAGTACACCCTCTGCAGAGATTATATCTATTCGAATAGCCGTGTCCATGGTTAAGGACTATAGTCTGGGATGGGTCAAGTGTCGGTCTTAGTGTCGGTCTTCGAAGGAAAAACTGCTAAACCGGGACATTGATCATGACATGTGATATATGATGATTATGATTATTATTATTATGAACTAACCATTTGTATTATTTGAATTATTGAGTATCCCTGGGACGGTTCTACCTCCTGGATATTCACTGTGTTTAATTTTTCCTTTATAAGCCCTTTATGTGGTGTCGCTCAGACGCCCGGCTGTGGCACGCTTGTTATTTACTTTCTTTATAAGCCCTTTATGTGGTGTCGCTGAGACGCCCGACTGTGGCATGCCTGCCATTTATTTCTTTATAAGCCCTTTATGTGGTGTCGCTGAGACGCCCGATTGTGGCATGCCTGCTTTTTATTTCTTTATAAGCCGTTTATGTGGTGTCGCTGAGACGCCCGACTGTGGCATGCTGATTATTTAATTTTCTTTACAAGCCCTTTATGTGACGTCGCTCAGACGCCCGACTGAGGCATGCTTCTTATTATTATCCTTTCGAGGCGTCGCTTCAGACACCCGATCGGTGCATTTTATTTTTTTTCTCTGATTGCTCATTCATGTTTTATATGAATAACCTGCTTGCGTGCGTCATGAATTTATTTTTCATGACTGACGAAGTGATCATGGAATATTTCAGAGCATGATTACCATCTGTTATATTATACCTGTGTTCATAATGTTTGCGAGTACATTCAAAGTACTCACTGGCTTGTCCCTGGCTATTGTCTTGGCCAGATTTCTTGCTTGGAGAGGAGCGCTGCGATGACAGCCCCAGAACCTAGGCAATGATGATAGCAGCCTCGCGAAGATAGGAGTTATCAGGTCAGCTGTTCCAGTGGGAAATGGAGTCTCATAGACGCTGATGATCCGCAAACCGTTTCCGCCATCAACCACTAGAAACCATCTGTTGTACTCATAGGCCAGAATGGTCTTGTACTTCATATTTTGTATTTTGCTTGGAATTTCTGTATCAAGTTGGTGTCTCATCAGCTAACAGTAATCCTGGGGCTGGTGAGCACAAGGGCCATTTACTGGGAAGTTAATATCCTGGAAAACCGGTCCCGACAACAACTGTCCCAGCGCGCCTCTCTGCACGGCCGCTCCAGCTCCATTAACTCCATCCCCGTGCATGTGCAAGGCAACTTGCGTGCGGATCCAACCTATGGTGGCACTCACTGCCTCGCGCCTTGACGTGCACTCAACAACTCGCCTGGGAGCATGATCGGCGACAACGACATCCCTCTGCCGCCTTCTACGTTGGGGCAATGCACAATGCCCCCATCCGCATCTCAGATGAAGACATGCACGGCCTCGTCCAGGTGCTCTCTCGTGCCATGCATACTGGCCATGCAGGAGACACCTGACGAGGTGGCCCCAATGCCCATCCGCCCTACTCCATGCGTCGTTGTTGACCACTTGACGGTTCCACTGCCCGCAATGCCTCTCTACGGTGGCTCTCGGTTTGACGGCCAAGATGTGGAGCCGCTCCTCCCACTGCCACCGCCATCGCCACCCACCACATCATACACTATGAGATGTCACCCTTCTTCGCCTATGCGCCACTTGTCAGTAGCTCGCCTATCACCGCCGGGTTCACATTCTTTGCTACTGCAGCACCTTCATCCAGGGGTAAGTCTGTAGTTTTCAATGTGATCTGTCACACCTTCCCTAGTCCATTTCCTAACCACTCTCTCATTTCCCCTTACGCGGCACCAGCACTGCATGTCTCTGTCCTCGAGCCACGCAAGAGCGTGATCCACAAACATAGATGCAAAGACTACCACGCTAACTCGTACTCTCTAGGTACACGTTGCGCCACAGTGCATGCCTCGCCAGCAAGGAGGGAAAGACCTCCATAAAAATGTCACCCAAGGCAGCCAAGGCTGCACGCTTATCTCGCCTTGACGGCACACTGGTCTTCGAATAGGCCATTATCGTGGCCGCCGTGGACGATCCCAACGCGCCTCCTGCATCGGCTCAGGACCTGTCGGCCATCGCACTTCTCTGAGGTGCAGAAGATGACTAGGCCATGGAGATCATCCCGGTTGACGATGAGTCCAATGGTGAATAGGAGGTTCCATGATTCATCGTGTCCAAACAAGTAGAAAGGGTACGGCGCTTACATGGCAACGCCATCACAGGATCTCCACCAAGTCGCTTTGTCCCAATTCCATCATGCTACTCCATCGCTTTGACAAAAACTTTTGGCCCACGATTGCGTTTGCTTTATCTGCGATGTACCAAATCCCCTTTTATGTATCGATGGGACGTGTGGTTTCAGTAGGTGCTTCTTAGCTAGTTTATGATTAACAATGTCCTATCTACCTTGTCATGGAGTGTACGTGGCCTAGGATATGATAAAAATGCAGCGACGTACTATCTGAACATATTTTGATGAACCCACACTTAGAATTAATTCAGAATCAAATCTTGAAATCATATGTCACCATAAACTTAGGTCCTTTTTGCATGAACTCTTGATCAATATGTCTCTCTAAACGATAAGTCACCATAAACTTAGGTCCTTTTTGCATGAACTCTTGATCAATATGTCTCGCTCCCAGCCGTTCGACCTGCGGGTGGCACAATCTCTGCAGCAAACTTCTTCAACTTATCGATCATCTCTCACACAAACCACATTTTGGCTACTACATTGGTTCTCAAAAACGCTGGCACACTCTCCAAATCTAGCTATAACAAATGTCTATGCACCCTCCTGTCATGCCGTGAATCAAAACTTTCTCGATGAGCTACTTGCAATAAAATAGGACGACTCTACACCTTGGCTAATTATTGGAGACTTTAACCTCCTATGCTTCTTTTCCGAAAAGAACAACAAAGAGCTTTCGGAAAGCTGAAGCCGATGATTTTAACAAAAGTAATGATGATCTTTGTTCTTCTTGAGCTCCCTTTGCTAGATAGGCGATTCACCTGGGTCTAACAACAGATCATCACCCACTCTTGAGTGTCTTTGATCATGCCATCTTCAATCTGCTTGGGATGACATTTTTCAAAACACCACTCTCTCGTCTCTTCATAGGTTTACCTTGGATCACGTGCTGCTAATGGTACACGCCAACACAAAACTTCCGCGTGATTCTTAGTTTAAATTTGAACTTGGGTGGGCCTCCTCAGCTCAGCAAGGAATATTGTTACGAGATCTTAGACCATGGGACCATTCTCCTCCAATTTAAACTCAGTAGCCTGCTTAATAAAAAAACTCTAAAATGCACATGTTCTAGCCTAAAACATTGGCTCTGGGCCGGCTCATGTGTTAAGGCCGATTTACGCGAAACAAATTGCAAACAAATTATCCTTTTATTGGAGAATCATGAGGTATCTCGCCCACCTTCTTCTTTTCAAAAAAAAATAAGGCTATTCTCCATTGCTATTTCACAAAAAAAAAACAAAGAGAAAGATGTTGCCTAGCGCCTTTGCACAAAAAGTAGAACCACAATTGTGAGTGGCGAAACTTCAAAATATTTTATTGCCTCTATCTCCCAAAGGCTACATAAAAATCCAATCCACTCTCTTTGCCATCTAGGCATAATTTTCTTCGCTCGCGACCAAAAGGCAGTCATCCTAAAAGATTTCTTCTCTAGCATCATTTTTCCACCCCTTCAACTACATGGAACTTTGACCCTCAGACTTTTTACCCCTTTGCTTTGCCTAAGCTCCACACACTTGATGATCCTTTCATAGAAGAAGAAATTAAAACCCCTTTTCTCCAAATGGACCCCCTAGCCAGTCCATGCCCAGATGGATTTTGTCCAGTCTTGTACAGGAAATTTTGACCCAGTACCAAACCCATTCTCTTGTGAATATTCCAGGATTTCTTTTCAGGGTGTCTTGACAAAGAAAGAATAATTAAATAGAGCTTGTATTTCTTTTATCCCCAAAAAATAAATAGAAGGTACCCCTAACTCTTTTCTCCCAATCTCCCTATAAAACTGCCCTATCAAGGCAATCGACAAGCTTCTCACTAACAGGCTAAAGCCATTATCCAAAACCTTGTCCATGGTGACCAAACTGGATTCATCTTAGGAAGAAATATTGCTGAAAACTTTGTCTACATTATGGATCTCATCAGCTCGTGTCATACCAGGAAAGTCCCCCCATGGTGATAAAACTAGATTTTGGGAAAGTATTTGACTCAATCTCATGGGATTCCCTTGATAAAATCTTATTGATGAGGGGTTTTCCCAACAAATTTCGCCTTTGGATCCAAAACAACCTCTCCACTAGTAACTATCCTTCTTAATGGAATTCCATGTGCATGCATCACATGCAAAAATTAGATACGACAAGGTGATCCAATTTCCTCTTGTCTATTCATCATTGTGGACGACATGTTGCAACAACTTATCCCACAACAGATCCATTTTGCTCATTTGCTCCACCCACTCTTCTCACACTTACCACCCACGGCACTTCAGTATGTCGAAGACACATTGATCATTGCCGCAGCATCCTCTTTGCCCGCCTCAACCCTCAAAGGAATTCTTCAGCACCTCTCACTAGCCACATGTTGTCCATCAATTTATCTAAAACGTGCTTTGGTCCAATTCATACCGACGTATCAACACAAAGCACAATTTCATCCATCTTAGAATGTTCGATCTCTCACTTCCCCCAAATTTATCGAGTCCTAACGCTTTCACCAGTACAACCCCCTCCCCCTCCGAAAAAATTAGTTTGTACCTATTCTTGAGAGATGCAAAAAATTCCTTTTAGGCTGGCCTGCCAAGTTACTGGCCAAAGGGGACATGCTAGTTCTCATCACAAAAGTGTTAGATTCCTCACATATTTCTTTCTCTTTGGTATTCCTAAAAAGGTTTTTAAATATGTTGATGCTCTTAGACGTGCTTTCTTTTGGGATGGCGGAAGACACCTGCTCCAGGGCTCAATGCCTTATTGGTTGGGACAATGTATGTGAACCTAATATTTTGGTGGTTTAGACATTAAAATTTTCATGTTCAAAGTAATTTCCTACTCATGAAATTTGCGGTCAAGTCTTTGCTACCCTCCCCTACACCATGGCTTGACTAGCTATCACTAGGACACCCAAATTCTTTTGTTGCTCCCACTTCCCACAACTATTTCCTTTGCAAAACTATCAACACACAAATGCCCATGTTGCAAAATATTTCTTTTGTCCTTACAAACAACGACTATCTAACCTATTTCTGGCTTGATACTTGGCTCACACCACAACCACTAGCTAGTACTTTTCCATGCATTTTCTCTCATTCCGTTGGACCTTTTGTTAGAGTGCCAAATATTATGTGTTTCGGTTTGGAAACTAACCTACATAACAACCTAACCAATGTTGCTTCCATAGAATCTCTCTGCTGTCTTTGTTGCAGGACTTTATGCTGTCAGATGAACATGAGTCACGCTTCCCCAATGGGGGCCATGCCTTCTCTACAAAAGGGGCCTATGAACTACTGAACCAGGAGCCAGAGGAAGACAACAATGCAAAGCTAATTTGGCGTTCAAAAGTGCCTGACAAAATCAAAGTGTTCGCGTGGTTCATCTTCAAGGGTAGGATAAATACAAAGGCAAACCTTGCTCATAAGACAATCACGCCAAATCAGGATTGCCCACTTTGCACTACTCAAGCAGAAGACATGGACCATCTTTTCATCTTATGCCCACATGCGGACCGCGTCTGGCAGTGGCTAGGCATCACCGCCACTTCACATCTATGGGATGCAATGACGCCGGTAGGGTTAGATGACACAAATTGGTCATTTGCGCTCTCGCGGTTCTATGGCTTATTTGGGATGCTAGGAATGCCAAGACCTTCAAGAATCAAGACCTACACACTCCATCCCTACCCGCAAGCTCATTGTCTTGGACTTAGAATTATGATCACATCGCTTAAAAAAGCAATGTGATAAGGATGCCGTCTCCTGTTGGCTGTTGGCGGGTGTACCTCTCCTCGCGCATTTGCGTGCCTAGGTAATCTATCAGGTTGTACTCGTTGCTTGCCGCAGCCTTTGAGCAATATATTCAGGTGCGGAAGCTCCCCCTCGTGATTCTAAAAAAAATTGTTTGTTTCGTATTCCAAAGAAGTTTCCAATAGCACTAGTTTTGTGATACGTCTCCAACGTATCAATAATTTTTGCTTGTTCCATGCTGTTATATTATCACTCTTGGATGTTTTACAATCATATTTTGGGACTAACCTATTGACATAGTGCCCAGTGCCAGTTGCTGTTTTTTGCTTGTTTTTTACTTCACAGAATATCAGTACCAAACGGAGTCCAAACGCAGCGAAACTTTTTGGAGAAATTTTATAGACCAGAAGACACAACTTGGGCCAAAGAATTACCAGAGGGGTGCCTCGAGGGGGGCACAACCCACCTGGGCGCGCCTGGGGGCCCAGGCGCGCCCTGGTGGGTTGTGACCACCTCGGTGGCCTCCCGCATCGCCTCTTCGCCCTATAAATTCCCAAATATTCTAGAACCCCCAAAAATAACCCTAGATCAGAAGTTCCACCGCCGCAAGCCTCTGTAGCCATGAAAAACCAATCTAGGCCCCGTTCCGGCACCCTGTCGGAGGGGAAAATCATCACCGGTGGCCATCTTCATCATCCCGGCGGCCACCATGATGAGGAGGGAGTAGTCCACCCTCGGGGCTGAGGGTTTGTACCAGTAGCTATGTGTTTAATCTCTCTCTCTCGTGTTCTTGAGATGTCATGATCTTGATGTATCGCGGGCTTTGTTAATATAGTTGGATCATATGGTGTTTTCCCCTCTCTATCTTGTTGTGAATTGAGTTTTCCCTTTGAGATTTTGTTTTATCGGATTGAATTCTTTTATGGATTTGAGAGCACTTGATGTATGTCTTGCTATGAATACCCGTGGTGACAATGGGGTATCATATTGATTCACTTGATATGTGTTTTGGCACTCAACTCGCGGATTCCCGAGGTGACATTGGGGTAATCTATGCATAGGGGTTGATGCACGTTATCGTCCTTGTTTCTCCGGTAGAAATCTTGGGGCACTCTTTGAGGTTCTTTGCGTTGGATTGAGTATTATGAATCTGAAATTGTTTGATGCATATCATATAATCAACTCACGGATACTCGCGGTGACATTGGAGTATCTAGGTGACATTAGAGTTGGTTGATGTGTATCATATGGTGTTATTTTAGTACGAACTCTTGGTTAGATCAATCGGAAAGAATAGCTTGGTGTTATTTTAGTATGAACTTTAGGATAGATTGATCAGAAAGAATAGCTTTGAGGTGGTTTTGTACCCTACAAACAATTTCTTCTTATGTTCTCCGCTAGATAGGAACTTTGGAGTGATTCTTCATCGCACGTTGAAGGATGGTTATGTGATCCAATTATATTAACATTGTTGAGAGATTGCACTAGCGAAAGTATGGACCCTAGGCCTCATTTTCAAGCATTGCAATACCGTTTGTGCTCATTTTGTTACTTGCTACCTTGCTGTTTTTTATTGTTCTTATTACAAAAATCAATATCTACTATCATTACTACACTTGTATCACCATCTCTTCGCCGAACTAGATCACCTATACAAATTACCATTGTATTTGGTGTGTTGGGGACACAAGAGACTTTTTGTTATTTTGTTGCAAGGTTGTTTGAGAGAGACCATCTTCATCCTACGTCTCCCACGGATTGATAAACCTTAGGTCATCCACTTGAGAGAATATTGCTATTGTCCTACAAAACTCTACGCTTGGAGGCCCAACACGAGTCTACAAGAACAAGTTGTGTAGTAGACATCAAGCTCTTTTCTGGCGTCGTTGCCGGGGAGGTGAGTGCTTGAAGGTATATATTTAGATCTTGAAATCGAATCTTTTAGTTTCTTGTTTTATCACTAGTTTGGTTTATAAAAAGAAAACTACAAAAAAATGGAATGGAGGTGGCCTCATATTATTCGTCTTTATAATGTCTTTCTTGAAAATGATGGAAAGGAAAATTGTGCTCAATTGATAGACGAAGAATTCAATAAAATGTTTGACATAAAATCTTTGAATGATGAGTATGATTGAAATGTTGTTGGTATGAATTCTTTGAATATCCATGATGCTAATGATATGCAAAGCCATAAGCTTGGGGATGCTATATTTGATGAATATGATATTTTTTGTCCCCCAAGTTTTGATGAGAAAATTATTATGATGATAGCATGCCTCCTAGTTATGATGATTATATTGATGAAAGTGGGTTTGGAAGAGTGTCAACTTTATGTAATAATGATCCCACTATTTTGGAGGGTGTTGAATCTTATTCTAATAATTATGAAAGTGGATTTGGAGAGGTCATGACTTTATTTAGTGATGAATCCACTATTTTGGAAGAGGTTTTAATTGATTATGAGAACAAAGTTGCTATCTATGATGATTATGGTGATGACATGTATGCTATATTGAATAATGATAACCATGAAACTTGTCATCATGATTTTAATTTTCTATCACATGATAGTTATTTTGTTGAGTTTGCTCCCACTACTATTCATGAGAATAAATTTTCCTATGTGGAGAGTAATAAAATTGCTATGCGTGTGGATCATGAAAAGAATGCTTTATGTGATAGCTATATTGTTGAATTCATTCATGATGCTACTGAAAATTATTATGAGAGTGGAACATATGCTCTTACATATTGCAATAATATCAAGTTTCCTCTCTATATGTTGAAAGTTTTGATGTCATGCTTGTTTTGCCTTCCTATGCTAGTTAATTCTTGCTCCCATAAATTGTTTGATCACAAAATCCCTATGCATAGGAAGTGGGTTAGACTTAAATGTGCCTGTCATGTGCTTCATGATGCTCCCGTTGTGTTTCAATTCTTATCTTTTATGTGAGCATCATTGAAATCATCATGCCTAGCTAAAAAAGCATTAAAGAAAAGCGCTTGTTGGGAGACAACCCAACATTTACCCCTACTGTTTTTGTGTGTTCACATGATTAGGATACTGTAGTAAACATGGTTTATAGCTTTTGTTTCAATAAAGTGCCAAGTAAAGCCTTTGGGATAGTATGGATGATAGTTGACTTGATTCTGTGCAAAAACAGAAACTTTTGCTTCCAGTAACAGAATTTTTTAAATTCACTGGAGCGTCAAAAACCTCTGAATGTTTTACATATTATTTATCTACAAATTTCCTACGTTTCCTAAATTTTCATAATTTTTGGAGTTGCATAAGTATGACTAAAATTCAGATCTTTACGTATTGTTCTGTTTTTTTGACAGATTCTTTTTTCAATGCATAGTTTGTTTGTTTTATAGTTTCTATGGCTTATATTGCTTAATATAAATTGTGTAAATTGTATAGTACAGAAGAAATTGTGTGATAACAATTATTAATCTTTTCTTGACAGTACCAAAGTGAATTATTTGTCTTTATTATACTAACGCATCTCACGAAGTTCCGTTAAGTTTTGTGTGATTAAAGTTTTTAAGTTTTGGGTGAGATATCGATATGAGGAGAACAAGGAGTGGAAATACCCTAATATTGGGGATGCCCAAGGCACCCCAAGGTAATATTCAAGGAATATCCAAGGAACTAAGCTTGGGGATGCCTCGGAAGGCATCCCCTCTTTCTTCTCCAACATTATCGGTAACCTCACTTGGAGCTACATTTTTATTCGTCACATGATATGATTTTTGCTTGGAGCATCATTTTATTTTATTAGGATTTGCTTTCTGTTATTTAGAATAATTTTTTATATCTTTTATTTCAATAAAAGTTCATGAGTATCCTTCACCATGCTTAGTTTGCAAGTCTATATGTGGCTGTTTGTAAACAGAAAGTTGCACGCTAGTGCATGAATTCTTGAGAAAAGTCCAAATGTGATAAAATGTTGTTTTTTTTTAGAAATAAGATATGATAAATTTTATACAGCACGGTAAATTCTCATAATTTTTGGAGTCAGGGAAGTTTGAGTAAAATTGCACTCTTTACAGACTATCCTGTTTAGACAGATTGCTGTTATGTTTGCATTGTTTGCGTATCTTTGCTTGTTTAATGATTCTATTTGAGGATAGGAGTATTAAATATGCAGAGGCATTTAGTATGCAATGTTAAATACTAATTTTAGTGATTTTCTACAGTAGAGAATGATAAGGTGTTGCATTGATTTATACTAACTTATGTCACGAATTCTTGTTGAGTTTTGTGTGGATGAAGTTTTTGAGTTTTGTGTGGATGAAATTAAGGAGACACAAAAGCTCAAGCTTGGGGATGCCCAAGGCATCCCAAGATAATATTTCAAGAAGTCTCAAGCATCTAAGCTTGGGGATACCCCGGTAGGCATCCCACCTTTCTTCATCAACAATTATCGGTTAGCCTCGGTTGAGCCTAAGATTTTGCTTCTTCACATGATGTGTGCTATTCTTGGAATGTAATTTTATTTTGTTTTGCTTGCTGTTTTAATAAAATACTTAGATCTGAAAGTTTCTAAATAAGAGAGAGTCCTCAAATGGCTAGCCATTTACTTAACTACTCGCTTGATCTTCACTTATATCTTTTTGGAGTAGTTTGTCGAACACTCTCATGCTTCACTTATATTATTTTGAGAGTTGATACTAGTGATGACAATTTGCACAAGCTTTGAAATTGGTCCTAATATGATGAATATTCAAGAAGGATATAATAAAAACTTTCATGTCGATCATTGGATATGATAAGTTTGATTCCTTGCAATAGTTTTGCGATATGGAGATAGTAATATGTGAGTCATGTTGGTGAGTAATTGTGCTTTAGTAAGAATATTGGTGTTAAGGTTTGTGATTCCCTATGCAAGCATGAAAGTCAATAGTTAAGCAATGAAATTACATCCTACTTGTGGTGCATGATTCGGTGTTAGTTATGCTTAATGCTCGCTTATGTGATTTTTTGTTTCTTGGTTGGTTGCTTCTCAATCTTTTTGCTAGCCTCCACTTGTACTAAGTAGAAATACTACTTGTGCATCCAAAATCTTTAAACCCAGTTTTGCCATATGAGTCCACCATACCTACCTATATCCGGTATTCATGTGCCATTCTAAGCAAATTTGTATGTGCCATCTCTAATTTTCAAAATAAATTTCCTTTTTGTGTGCTCGTACCGCTCATGAAGCGGCAAGGGGTGACCAATATTTTCCATGCTAGATGTGTTATTCTCAAGATGAGTGTTTATTCACTTGTCATTGCACAAGAGTGTGGCAAAGGTAATAGGGATGCCCAGTCCCGAAATGAAAAAGAAATTTACTTTATGTTGTCAAATAATAAATTCCTTGGAAAGTGTTGGTATGGAAGGCACCCGTGGATACGGCTAGCCATGGGTTGTGAAAGAATGGTGGAAAAAGGAATAAACTTTATTTTCTGTTTGGGAACCGCCTATGATGTATCTTGCATGGAAAGTGCTGGGAATTCTCGGTCATTTTCATTGACAGGAAAAGTATGCCTCTCAAAAATTTTATCTCTCAATTTAAGCTTTGAGCTCTGGCACCTTTACAAATCCCTACTTCCCTCAGCGAAGGGCCTTTCTATTTACTTTATGAAATTTTTATTTGAGTCTCCATCTTCTCTTATAAACACCAACTAAGGGGCACTATGATCGTACTTGAGCATTGGATGTAGCTAATATGCCAGTGTGTTTCATGAATGGATCAATGATTGAGCATGATGGGCTAGGGATAACTTTCTTTAGTGTTGATATTTTGAAAGGCATGGTTGCTTGTTGATATGCTTGAGTATTGAAATTTTCATGTTAAAACTAGACTATTGCTTTGAACCATATAAAAGTCCATATGTCCATGCTACAAAAGAAAAGAATATGTGATGAACATGTTAGGCAGCATTCCACATCAAAAATTCTGTTTTTATCATTTACCTACTCGAGGATGAGTAGGAATTAAGCTTGGGGATGCTGATATGTCTCCAACGTATCTATAATTTTTGCTTGTTCCATGCTGTTATATTATCATTCTTGGATGTTTTACAATAATTTTATAGAAACTTTATATCATTTTTTGGGACTAACCTATTGACATAGTGCCCAGTGCCAGTGTTGTTTTTTGCTTGCTTTTTACTTCGCAGAATATCAGTAACAAACGGAGTCCAAACGCAGCGAAACTTTTTGGAGAATTTTTATGGACCAGAAGACACAACTTGGGGCAAAGAAGTACCAGAGGGGTACCCCGAGGGGGGCACAACCCACCTGGGCGCGCCTGGGGGCCCAGGCGCGCCCTGGTGGGTTGTGCCCACCTCGATGGCCTCCCGCACCGCCTCTTCGCCCTGTAAATTCCCAAATATTCTAGAACCCCCAAAAATAAACCTAGATCAGAAGTTCCACCGCCGCAAGCCTCTATAGCCACGAAAAACCAATCTAGACCCCGTTCCGGCACCCTGCAGGAGGGGGAAATCATCACCAGTGGCCATCTTCATCATCCCGGCGGCCACCATGATGAGGAGGGAGTAGTTGATACGTCTCCGTCGTATCTACTTTTCCTAACGCTTTTCCTCTTGTTTTGGACTCTAATTCGCATGATTTGAATGAAACTAACCCGGACTGACGCGGTTTTCAGCAGAACTACCATGGTGTTGTTTTTGTGCAGAAATAAAAGTTCTCAAATTGGAACGAAACTTTGCGAGGATTTTTTATTTAATAAATAAGAATTTCTGGAGCCAAGGACCACAGGAGGGGGGCACCTGGGTGGGCACAACCCACCAGGGCACGCCTTCCCTCCAGGCGCGCCCAGGTGGGTTATCCCCACCTAGTGGCCCCGCAGACTACAACCCTGATACTATAAAATCACATATTTGGTGAAAAAAATCAGGGAGAAAGAATTATCGCGTCTCACGAGACGGAGCCACCGCCACCTCCTGTTCTTCATCGGGAGGCCAGATCTGGAGTTCGTTTGGGGCTCCGGAGAGGGGGATCTTCGATCTTCGTCATCACCAACCCTTCTCCATCACCAATTCCATGATGCTCCCCACCGGGAGTGAGTAATTCCTTCGTAGGCTCGCTGGTCGGTGAGGAGTTGGATGAGATCCATCATGTAATCGAGTTAGTTTTGTTAGGGCTTGATCCCTAGTATCCATTATGTTCTGAGATTGATGTTGCTATAACTTTGCCATGGTTAATGCTTGTCACTTGGGGCCCGGGTGCCATGATTTCAGATCTGAACCGTTTTTGTTATCACCATTATATCTATGTTCTAGATCCGATCTTGCAAGTTATAGTCACCTACTACGTGTTATGATCCGGCAACCCCGGAGTGACAATAGTCGGGACACTTCTCGGTGATGACCGTAGTTTGAGGAGTTCATGTATTCACTATGTGTTAATGCTTTGTTCCGGTTCTCTATTAAAAGGAGGCCTTAATATTCCTTAGTTTCCAATAGGACCCCGCTGCCACGGCAGGGTAGGACAAAAGATGTCATGCAAGTTCTTTCCATAAGCACATCTGACTATTTACGGAATACATGCCTACATTATATTTATCAACTGGAGCTAGTGCCGTATCTCCCTAGGTTATGATTGTTATATGATGAATATCATCCAACGAATTCACTGATCCAATGCCTACGAATTTCTCTCATATTGTTCTTACTAAGTTACTACTACTATCATTACTGTTGCACTTGCTACAAAATCATTGGTATCACTGTTACTGTTACTATTGGTGTTGCTACTACTATCAAAACTATCATATTACTTTGCTACTGATCACTTTGCTGCAGATAATTAATCTCCAGGTGTGGTTGAATTAACAACTCAGGTGCTAATACTTGCAAATATTCTTTGGCTCCCCTTGTGTCGAATCAATAAATTTGGGTTGAATACTCTACCCTCGAAAAGTGTTGCGATCCCCTATATTTGTGGGTTATCAAGACCTTTTTATGGCACCGTTGCCGGGGAGCATAGCTATATTAGTTGAGTCACTTGGGATCATTATCAAATTATCACTACGAAGAATCTGAAGGATGCTAAGACTAAGATTTTTCCCTCTAAGACGAGGGGAGGTAAGGAACTGCCATCCAGCTCCGCTTTAGATTCACCTTCTGTTATAAGTAGACTTGGAACACCACCACATGCTATCAATTTTGATATGTTGCAAGTTATTGATGATGCTACTTATGCTATGAATGCTACTCATGATGATGCTAGTACCTTGCTTGATGATAATGTGCCACTAGGTGAATTTCTTGATGAACAACTTGCTAGAACTAAAGCTTTTGAGAATGCTGAAACTGATGAAATTGTTGAAACTGATGAAGAGCTTGAAACTGAAAATCTTGAAACACCTATTAGACCTAGTTCTCCTAGAAATGAATTGCCAAAAGTACCGAAAGGTTATGTTATGGATGAGGAGACAACTAGAGACATTCTTGCTTGTAAGGATAGAGATGATCTAGAAAAACTATTATGCAAGTATAAAGAAAAGACTTTGAATGCTAGAATGAAATGTGATCCTAAGTTTGCTACTTCACCTATCTTTGTTGATGATAAGGATTATGAATTCTCTGTCGACCCATAGTTAATTGCTTTGGTTGAATCTGATCCATTCCATGGTTATGAAATTGAAACTGTTGTGGCACATCTTACTAAGTTAAATGACATAGCCACCCTATTTGCTAAGGATGAGAAAATTCGCTACTATTGTATTCTCAAATTATTTCCGTTCTCATTAAAGGGTGATGCTAAGGCTTGGTACAATACTCTTGCTCCTGGTTGTGTGCGTAGTCCCCAGGATATGATTTATTACTTCTCTGAAAAATATTTTCCTGCTCATAAGAAACAAGCAGCTTTACAGGATTTAACTTTGCGCAAATTGAAGAAGAGAGTCTCCCACAAGCTTGGGGGAGGCTTCTCCAATTGCTTAATGCTTTGCCTGATCATCGTCTTAATAAAAATGAAATACTTGATATCTTCTATAATGGACTAACCGATGCTTCTAGGGATTTCCTAGATAGTTGTGCTGGTTGTGTTTTCAGGGAGCGAACTGTTGAACAAGCTGAAGAATTATTGAATAACATATTGAAAAATTATGATGATTGGACTCTTCCCGAACCACCACTCAAACCTACTATGAAGAAGAGGGGTATCTTATATCTCAGTCCTGAAGATATGCAAGAGGCAAAGAAATCCATGAAGGAAAAAGGTATTGAAGCAGAGGATGTTAAAAATTTACCACCTATCGAAGAAATACATGGGCTTGAAACACCACCACCACCTAAGGTGGTAGAGGTAAATTATTTACTAAAGTTCGATGAAGGTGATATTCCTTATAATAAACATCCTAGTCAATGCCTTTATGAGTTTGATAATTACATTAGAAAACAAGATCACTTCAATGCAAATGTTATGAAACAATTGAAATACAATTCTGATATGATGGCTCACTTGAGTGACTTGTTATTTAGAATCTCAAATGATTTTAGAGGTGTGGGAAAATATGCTTCTATGGTTCAAACTCAATTAGAACAAGTTGCTAAATCTCAAAGAGTGTTGCCAGATGAAATGAATAATAATATCAATGATCATGCTATTAGAGTAATGACTAGAGGAGGTAGAATGACTCAAGAACCACTTTATCCTGAGGGACACCCAAAAAGAATTGAACAAGACTCTCAAACAGTTGACACTAATGTACCTAGTCCTTCTAAAAAGAAAAAGAAGAAGAAAAATGATAGGACTTTGCATGCCTCTAGTGAACCCGAAGTTGAAAAACCTCCTGATAATGATAATGAAGTCTCTATCTCTGATGCTGAAACTCAATCTGGTAGTGAACACCCACCTTCTGATAATGAAAAAGACAATGATGAGGTTCATGAAGCCACTCAAATAAATAATAAAGAACCAGATAATGATGTTGAGATAGAACCAGCAGCTGATCTTGATAACCCACAAACCAAGAATAAAAGGTATGATAAAAGAGACTTTGTTGCTAGAAAACACGGTAAGGAAAGAGAACCGTGGGTTCAAAAACCTATGCCCTTTCCATCTAACTCAACCAAAAAGAAAGATGATGAAGAATTTGAACGCTTTGCTGAAATGCTGAGGCGAATCTTTTTGCGTACTCGCTTGACTGATATCTTAAAAATGCCTCCTTATGCAAAGTACATGAAAGACATCATCACTAATAAGAGAAAAATACCGGAAGCTGAAATTTCCACCATGCTTTCTAATTATACTTTTAAGGATAGAGTACCTAAAAAACTTGGAGATCCGGGAATACCAACTATACCTTGCTCCATCAAAAGAAACTATGTGAAAACTGCTTTATGTGATTTAGGAGCTGGTGTTAGTGTTATGCCTTTCTCTTTATATAAAAGACTTGATTTGAATAAACTCACACCTACTGAAATATCTTTGCAAATGGCTGATAAATCAACTGCCATACCTATCGGTATTTGTGAGGATGTGCCCGTTGTTGTTGCTAATGTTACTATCTTGACTGACTTTGTTATACTTGAGATGCCCGAGGATGACAACATGTCGATTATCCTTGGTAGACCCTTCTTGAATACTGCAGGGGCTGTTATTGATTGCAATAAAATCAAGGTCACTTTTCATATCAATGGTAATGAGCATATGGTGCACTTTCCGAAGAAACAATTCCAAGTGAATGGTATTAATGTTATTAAAAAATCTCCGACAATCACTATTGGAAGTTTTCAACTACCTCTACCTACTTCCAAAAAGAAATATGAAATGCTTATTATTTGGGACATCCATATCCCCATTGAGGTAACTTTGTGTTTTATGAAAGTTCTTTGGTTTCATGCTAATCGCAAGTGGTTGTTAATAAGACTTGATCAACCTTATTAATAAATCATTTTTGAGAGGTATGAAGTTGATGAATTTAGTGAGCACTACCTTCTATCCCTACCTTTTTGTTTTCTGTTTTTATTAGTTAAATAAAATAAAATGCCATGCTTTGCCTGTTTCCTGAGTTTTCGGTGCAATAAAAATGACCCAAAAATAAAAGTTCTCAGAATGCTCTGAAAATTTAATACGATTTTTTTCTAAATATTTAAGAATTTTTGGTGCAAATAACATCAGAGGGACGTGCTCCAGGTGGGCACAACCCACCTGGGCGCGCCAGCACCCCCAGGCATGCCCTGGTGGGTTGTGGTCCCCACGTGGGCCCCCTCACTTATCCCTTCACTCCATATCATCACCTACCTCCAGAAAAAAATCACCATTGCTCTCTCTCTCGTGTTCTTGCTCTCAAACCCACTGATTTCAATCTCTTTGCTCGAAGCTCCTTTTCCGAAACTGTTTTGGGGGATTGTTGCTTGGTATGTGCCTCCTCCATTGGTCCAATTAGTTTTTACTTTAGTGGTTTATATTTAGAATAATTAGTGACTCTTGGTGCTGCTGTAGATGAGCTTGCATGTTAAATTCTTAGAGTTCTAAGTAGTTTGAATGCTTGATATGGCCTCTATGCATCCCTATGAGTAGTTGCTATCAATCTTGTAAAGTTTTGTTGAGAAAAATTTTGTGGACTAAAAATTTCAGAATTTTGTTCATAGGAAAAAGATGAGTATCTTTAGGAAGTTTGCTTCCAAGAAGAACTCCAAGGGAATTATTGGGGAGTCGTCTGACAGTGATCTCCGCACCCAGAGAATGGCGGAGGTACAGCCGTGCGAATGGCCGCATAACCCATTCATGGAAGGAGCCAGAATCCGTCAAGAGTTTGCACAGTATGCTGCTAATGCCGGCCTCACCGACTTCATCGCAGCTGAATGTGAATAGTATCATCTCCTCACAAATTCCTTTGTGCAAAGTTTTCATTTATTGAGTAGGAATAATCCTCCCGAGGTGCAGTTTGACTTATATGCTGAACCCCATCAGATACCACTTACTTAGTTTTGTGACATATGCATGATCCCTTATAACGGGGAATTATTAGAGCCTAGGCCCGCAGAGTTTGATGGTTTTTACCGCACTCTGGCTATGGGGGATGAGAGAGGGGTATCGGCTGTCACTGCCACTAGCTTACACTTTCCGGCTGTGCATTATTTTGCTCTGTTCATTGCAAAGTGTTTGCTTGCTAGAGAGAAGGTAGGTGCACTCAGTGCGCCTGACTTTGCTGTTTTACGTCGTGCACTTTACGGCGATGACACTTATAGCTTGGGAGCTATTGTGGCACATCGCCTCCACATTAACAGATCCAAGGGTAAAATACATGGTGGCATTTATGCTACTCGCTTGGCGAGTCACTTTAACATTCAGATACGCCAACATGATTATCCTTTACCAAAGGTTTATTTAGATCGCTTGGCTATGGCACACCACCAATTTATTAATGGCGAGAACACTACTAGTGATTTCCCTTACAACCTCGTTTTTAGTGAGGATACTCGTGATATTATTCCATTGCCTGCACCAGCTTTGTTTGATCCTATTGCCAGGGGCGCCTATAGGATTATGCCTGAGGACATTGTCGCCTCCCAGAACAACCTGGCTGCGGCACAGGCGGAGCCTCAGGAATGGGACCCTCAGGTGCCCGCTCCCCAGCACTTCAACATAGGACCCCAAGGCTTCTTCGAGTGGTGATTACCAAGTTAGGCCAAAAGCCTAAGCTTGGGGGAGTACGTATTTCAACCGACATTACATTCCTGTTCCCACATTTCATTCTAGTTGTCGGTGTCCACACTTTTTCGTTGTATTATCCATGCTAGATTAAAAAAAAATCGCCTTCTTCTTATGTGTTTAAAAAACTTTGAGAAAATACAAAAATATTTCCTGCTTCTTTCTAGTATAACTAGCTGTAGTATTTAAAAAGAAAACCCAAAAAGATTTCCTTGTTCTTCTTTTTGCTTGTTGGGTGCTCTCCCGTGTAAATAGTTTTTCTCATTTTGGTTTTTCCTTTCTTAAATTTCCTTTCTTTCAGAAAACCAAAAAACTCCAAAAATATTTCAGTGTGTTTCTCTGAATTTCCTTTTATTGAGTCATACCGAGGAGAAGACCACGATGAAAATGTTGAGTGGCTCTCATATGCATTGTTGTTGATTTAACAGAGAGCCTATATTACCTTGTTTTCTTCTTTTTGAATAAAATGTTTGCAGATTCCAGCTTAGTCCACGGCACTCTTGCACTATTATTATTTTCATACTGTTCGGTCGTGCAAGTGAAAGGCAATAATGACGATATTTGATGAACTGGCTGTGGCAGAGAGAAATGGGTATGAACTCACCTTGTTCTGTTTTTGTAAATATGTTTAACCTAGTATCCATGATTCAGCTCATTATGATCAAACATTTTTGCAATGACCCTTTGAGATTATAGTTTCTCATGTCATGCTTAAGTAGCTAGGAGTGGATAATGATTTATCTTGGATGTCAACATTGCGTTAAAATAATTGTGATGTAGTATGATGATATGGTATCCTCCTCTGAATGTTCGGGTGGCTTGACTTGGCACATGTTCATGCATGTAGTTGAATCAAAACCAACATAGCCTCTATGATATTTATGTTCGTGGTGTTCATATCCTACTCATGCTAGTATCCAATGTTACTTATGCATAATGCATGTTCATGACCGTTTTCGCTCTCTAGCTGGCCGCTTCTCAACCTAATTGCTAGCCTTCGCCTGTACTAAGTGGGAATTCTGCTTGTGCATCAAAACCCTGAAACCCAAGTTATTCCAGATGAGTCCACCATACCTACCTATATGCAGTATTACCCTGCCGTCCTAAGTAAATTTGCATGTGCCACCTCTAAAAAAACTTCAAATAAATATCCTTTTTGTGTGCCTGGATTGTTCATAGAGTGCCAGGAGGTAGTCAGTATCTTCCATGCTAAGTGGGTTATTCTCATGATGAGTGTTTATTCACTCGTGCTTGCACGAGAGGGGCGGTAATAGGGATTCCCAGTCCCGAATTCAAATTGCAAATAATTAAACAAAACTCCCCCAGGAATATTGTTGGTATGGACGGCACCCGTTGTTTCGGACAAGCCGTGGAGTGTGATTGTTGGTGGAGGGGGAGTAAACCTTTACTTTTATCGCTTGGGAACCGCCACTAATGTGTTTAGCATGGAAGATACCGATAACTAATGGTTGCGAAGTAAATAAGAAGGGTGCATTTCTCAAAATTTCAATTACCTCTGTTTTAAAATTTGAGCTCTGGCACCTCTGCAAATCACTGCTTCCCTCTGCGAAGGGACTATCTATTTACTTTTATGTTGTGTCATCACCTTCTCAAATAAGCGCCAGAACCTGAGAGCACTATTTTCATCCTCATGCATTGTGTATAGCTAATGTTGGGTGCATCATGACTGGATCTTTTCTACCATGAATTACAATGTTTAGTCGCTGCTTGAACTTTGGAGGTGCTCTGGATTTATGTTTTGCGGTCTCAGAAAGGGCTAGCGAGATACCACTATTGTCATATTATATCATGGTTGCTTTGACAAAGTGTTGATTGTTTGAGATACCTTATTATTGCTCGCTAGTTGATTATGCCATTGTTATGAGTTAATATAATTTTTAAGAGTTATTATCGACATGGTTAGTTATAATCTTTGCTGAAAACCTGGGTACTACTTAAGCTTATGTATGTAAACAAGAGCAAAAGAGTTCGTAAAAGTTTTTCTTTTTCACTTTCAGTTTATCAACTGAATTGCTTGAGGACAAGCAAAGGTTTAAGCTTGGGGGAGTTGATACGTCTCCGTCGTATCTACTTTTCCTAACGCTTTTCCTCTTGTTTTGGACTCTAATTTGCATGATTTGAATGAAACTAACCCGGACTGACGCAGTTTTCAGCAGAACTACCATGGTGTTATTTTTGTGCAGAAATAAAAGTTCTTGGATTGGAACGAAACTTTGTGAGGATTTTTTATTTAATAAATAAGAATTTCTGGAACCAAGAACCACCGGAGGGGGGCACCTGGGTGGGCACAACCCACCAGGGTGCCCCCCTCCCCTCCAGGCGCAACCAGGTGGGTTGTCCCCACCTGGTGACCCCGCAGACATCAACCCTGATACTATAAAATCTCATATTTGAAGAAAAAATCAGGGAGAAAGAATTATCGCGTTTCACGAGACGGAGCCGCCGCCACCTCCTGTTCTTCATCGGGAGGCCATATCTGGAGCCCGTTTGGGGTTCCGGAGAGGGGGATCTTCGATCTTCGTCATCTCCAACTCTTCTCCATCGCCAATTCCATGATGCTCCCCACCGGGAGTGAGTAATTCCTTCGTAGGCTTGCTGGTCGGTGAGGAGTTGGATGAGATTCATCATGTAATCGAGTTAGTTTTGTTAGGGCTTGATCCCTAGTATCCATTATGTTCTGAGATTGATGTTGCTATAACTTTGCCATGCTTAATGCTTGTCACTTTGGGCCCGGGTGCCATGATTTCAGATCCGAACCATTTATGTTATCACCATTATATCTATGTTCTAGATCCGATGTTGCAAGTTATAGTCACCTACTACGTGTTATGATCCGGCAACCCCGGAGTGACAATAGTCGTGACACTTCCCGGTGATGACCGTAGTTTGAGGAGTTCATGTATTCACTATGTGTTAATGCTTTGTTCCGGTTCTCTATTAAAAGGAGGCCTTAATATCCCTTAGTTTCCAATAGGACCCCGCTGCCACGGGAGGGTAGGACAAAAGATGTCATGCAAGTTCTTTCCATAAGCACGTATGACTATTTACGGAATACATGCCTACATTATATTTATGAACTGGAGCTAGTGTCGTATCGCCCTAGGTTATGATTATTATATGATGAATATCATCCAACGAATTCACCGATCCAATGCCTACGAATTTCTCTCATATTGTTCTTACTAAGTTACTACTGCTATCATTACGGTTACACTTGCCACACAATCATTGCTATCACTGTTACTGTTACTATTGCTGTTGCTACTTCTATCAAAACTATCATATTACTTTGCTACTGATCACTTTGCTACAGATAATTAATATCCAGGTGTGGTTGAATTGACAACTCAGCTGCTAATACTTGTAATTATTCTTTGGCTCCCCTTGTGTCGAATCAATAAATTTGGGTTGAATACTCTACCCTCGAAAACTGTTGCGATCCCCTATACTTGTGCACTTGATATGTGTTTTGAGAGCACTTGATGTATGTCTTGCTATGAATACCCGTGGTGACAATGGGGTATCATATTGATTCACTTGATATGTGTTTTGGCACTCAACTCGCGGATTCCCGAGGTGACATTGGGGTAATCTATGCATAGGGGTTGATGCATGTTATCCTCCTTGTTTCTCCGGTAGAAATCTTGGGGCACTCTTTGAGGTTCTTTGTGTTGGATTGAGTATTATGAATCTGAAATTGTTTGATGCATATCATATAATCAACTCATGGATACTCGCGGTGACATTGGAGTATCTAGGTGACATTAGAGTTGGTTGATGTGTATCATATGGTGTTATTTTAATACGAACTCTTGGTTAGATTGATCGGAAAGAATAGCTTGGTGTTATTTTAGTATGAACTCTAGGATAGATTGATCGAAAAGAATAGCTTTGAGGTGGTTTCGTACGCTACAAACAATTTCTTCTTATGTTCTCCGCTAGATAGGAACTTTGGAGTGATTCTTCATCGCATGTTGAGGGATGGTTATGTGATCCAATTATATTAGCATTGTTCAGAGATTGCACACTACAAAAAAAGACACATCCGTGACATTTTGGGCCAAACAATTTTTTTTCTGTCATGCTTATGACACTTCTATGACGATAATTGTGACAAAAGCACATATCATCATAGATGTGGTGGGCTCCTACTTCTATGACAAAAAATCATGATAGAAAATGGGATTTTCGTCCTGGGCAGGCCGGGGAAGCACCTGCATGACATTCTTTGGGCCGTCCATGACAAAAAAAATCGTGGTAGAAGCGAGGGCGAGAAAAATATCGGGGAGTTCCCAGTTATGGTGTGTGGTCGGGGCCGAGCGATGCACGGAGGGATTGCGTGTTTCTCTCATACACGTATGCGCGTGTGTGCGAGGCGTTGGGCTCTAACTGAACCCGAGCGAGGCGTTCGCTTACTGAACCCGAGCGATTGCACTAGCTATGCGTTACTGAACCCGAGCAATCGATCCCTTGCTGTTAACTGAACCCGATCGAGCGATTCCTTCGCTACTGCTGCTAACTGAAGCCGATCGAACCTGCTGCCTCTTGATGAACAGTGACCGTTGTTGGGGGTTGGATGAACAATTCCCGGTGGGGGTTGGATGAACTGGACCCCCGTGGTAGTAGAGGCCATTGCCGCTGGATGAACAGGACCGCGATCGAGGAGATGGGGGTGGATGAACAGTAGCCGGTGGAGGGACCCTATGGAGGGCTGGTTGAACAAGACCCCGTGGAGGGCTGGTTGAATAGGACCCCGTGGAGGGCTGGTTGAACAGTAGCCGGTGGAGGCTGGATGAACAGGACCCCGTCGATGAACAATAGTTAGTGGAGACAGGAGGAAGTCGACGTTGGATGAACAATAGCAGGTGGAGGCTGGAGGAAGTCGATGGTGGATGAACAGTATCCCGTGGAGTCCCATTTTGCGGTACGCCACACACCTCCCGATGAACAGGACCCCCGTTTCAACCGTAGGTGCTCCAACACAAGTTCATTTCCTTCGTTTTGCGGTACGCCACAACCCTCCCGATCAACAGCACCCCGTTTCGACCGTAGGAGCTCGAACACAAGTCCGTTTACTCCATTCTGTGGTATGCCAGACCCTTCCCAATGAACAGGACCCCGTTTCGACCGTACGCGATTGAACAGAAGGCCATTTCCTCCGTTCTGCGGTATGCCAGAGCTTGTTTCGGTTGTTCTGTCCAAGCCAGTTGGCTCCCGTTGAACACGCGACGCTGTTTACTCCGTTCCGACCCAGCCGGTTGGCTGCCGATGAATAGGACGCCATCGCTGTACACATTAGAGACCCCGCCCGTATGTACGTACGTAGCCGTATTTACTATCTTGCAGCATGGCTGTACGTACGTGTACATGATATAGACAGGACTGCGTGACATGCTACATCGGCACCCCTACTTCAACACGTGCCGCTCCTTACTCGGCCACGGTACGTCGCTGCAGAGAGACCGATCGACCGCAATGTACGTACATGTTCGCGGCCAGACAGATAACGCTACCTTCGCTTCAACCTGGTGGGTCCCAGCTATCAGGGGGTAAGAAGGCACTTCCTTCTGTGCGAAGGTAAAGTCGGTGGGTCCCAGCTGTCAGGGGGGAACATTTTTTTCGCGAAATACAGAGGCCCTTCCGGTGGGTCCGAGCTGTCAGGTGGAGGAATCATTATTTTGCGCGTAATAAGGAGGCACTTCCTTGCGTGCGGCCATGGACCCAGCTGTTAGCCTCTCCACATACAGTCCTCTTCTGATGGCTGTCGTTCATTGACTGTGTTGACCACATCGTGCGGACACCACCCAGGCGGTGGACGACGGTGAGGCAGGGAATGACGCGGAGCCTGGGAACACGCGGAGGGTAGTACGAGGGTTGACTGGTTCGGCTGTGATGTGAGGCTGCCATCGCCGCAGAATAACAGGGTGCGTGGGTGAGTAGAGGGATGGCCTAGCCAGCGGTGGGAGTAGGGTGGGGCGGTGAGGCCTGCGCGGCAGCACAGCCGGCCACTGGAGGCAGGAGCAGGCGGTCCCGCCGTCACTAGTTTGGGCGGCTGGTGCAAGAAGATCAGAGATTGAAGAAGCAGCAGGACCGTTCGATTAAAATCCAATGGTCACTACTGCTAGAATTGTTTGTTGAGTAAGTTGACAAAGCCCTGCGTACGCATCAACTTAGTAGGCCCACAGATCAGCCTCCAAACCGGTGCGCCCAAGATGTCAGAGGGAGGAATCATTTTTTTCGCGTAATAAGGAGGCAGTTGCTTACGTGCGGCCATGGACCATGGGGGTCCCTACTGTCAGCCTCTCCATGTACATCCCTATTTCGATGGCTATCATTTGTTGAATGGTGACCACGTTGAGCACGCCGCGCCTAGAGCACCAATGCGATGGAACATGGTGATGCCTAGGAATGGAACGACCCGGAGCCGGCGAAGACACAACAGTGGATGCCCACGCTGAGGAGAGTATGACGGTTGACTGGTTCGGCTATGGCGTGAGGCTGCCGTCACCAGAGAATAACAGGAGGTGCGGGTGGGTAGAGGGATGGCCATGCCAGTGGAGGGAGTAGGGTGGGTCGGTGAAGCCTGCGCGACATCACAGCCGGCCACAAGAGGAGGGAGCAGGCAGCCCCGCCTGCGTTGGTTTAGGCGGCTGGAGCAGGAAGATCAGAGATTGAAGAAGCACGTCGGCTGTTGGATGGATATCCAATAGTCACTGCTGCTAGAATCGTGTGTTGACTATAAGTTGACAAAGCCTTGCGTAAACAAGTCAGCCTCGAAATATGTGGCGTGTACAGCCCATTTGCTATTATTTTTATAATTTACAGCCCATTTGCTAATTCATATGGAATTTATTGCAGCCCATTTTCCATTTTTAGAATTGCTGCCCATTTTCTGGTCAGTACCAACGTTAAAAAATTTAACTAAAAAATATGCAAAATTTTAAAAATTCGCATATTTTTGCTGGGGAACAAAATATTTTTAATCCAAAAATTAGTAGCCATACTAAAACAAATTTAAAAATAAAGTAGTACTATGTTATGTTAAAATCCAATGAAATATAAAATATCAGTGAAGAACAAAAACAAAAAACGAAACTAATTGCCCATTTGCTATATTTTTTTGGAATTTGCAACCCCTTTCATATTACTTTTAAGATTTACTGCCCATACTCTCTGGCCAGGCCGGAATGCATCCCTCCTCGTCTTGAAAGATTTGCAGCCCAGTAAGTCAGAGAAAACAAATAGGCCTAGCTTGAGTATTCTTCAAAAAGAAATAGTGGGCTACCTATTTTCCCAAAGAAAAAACTGCTGGGCTGGTCATGTTGTTAGACGGGCCACAGAGACCGCGCAACCTAGTTTATAGCCTGCTCCTCTGAACAAATCCTCAAAAAAAGCGTTGTGCAATTCTGTCGTTAATTGACTATACATTGACAATGATGTGGGTCCCAGATATCAGCAGGGTGGGTTAGAGTAAAAAAACGAGGGGTGCATCTGAGCAGTAAAGAGGCGCTTGCTTTTGTTTGGGAGTGGACCTGGTGGGTTCGTACTATTATACTCACAACTACAGTCCTCTCCCGATTCACTATGTTGACAGGGCCGGACGGCGGCGCCGCTGCGAGCGCACCAAGGCGGAGAACGACGGCGAGGCCTCGGACGGGAATGAACAGGAGCCGGGGAACATGCGGCAGTATGGCCGTAGGCGAAGGGGAGTACGAGGGTTCACTGGTTCTGGTGCGGGGTAGGCTGCCGTCGCCGGAGAAGAATAGGATGTTGGGAGGAGTAAAGGGATGGCCTGGCCAATATTTCAGGGTACGATAGGGCGGCGATGCGTGCACGGCAGCGCAACCAGCTGTAGAAGGCGGGAACAGGCGCTCCCGCCGGCGCAGGTTTGGTTTTGGCGGCTGGACCGGTCAGACCCAAAAACTCAAGATGCTGGATTATAAGAATTACTTTTATATGGCTAAAACTTATTGTAAAATGCTAAGGAGCACCTTTTTCTTCTCGAGGTTTTTTTTTTTGAGACAATTTTCTTCTTGAGGTGTGAAGCCGAGCACATTCAGAAGCCCTGGGATAAAGTGGTGTCGCCAATGTGTTGGGCTGGGTTGGGCATTCTTATCAAAAAATAATAATGGACCGGAACTATTTACGACGTTGACTACGATTTGCATGGGTCCGCTGGTTGCAGGAAGAAAATGGTGGGAGAAAAAAGACTGGTCGCTATCTTTGCCTAAGAATAATATTGACTGAATGTAACGACACTCTCATAGGAAATAATATCCTCTTGTTAAAATTTGGCTTTTCAAATCGTAAATTTAAAGAACTTGTGCATGAGCATTTAGCTTTATTTATTTATTTATTTATGTTTAGGGGACCATGAGCATGTACCTGGGCCGGATTCATGTGAGAGCCTCCCTTCCAGTTAATTATGGGCTCCTCTATTGGGCCTTCATCACTGGGCTGCATGTTATCGACAAGTGGAAAATGTGTTCCGTACCAAAAATAGTATGCGCTACGTACGGGGCACTAAAGGATCGAACCGTGCAACGACTTCCAAAACATTGTGTTTGTCGTTCTAACAACACATTTATTCAACCAACTGACGAAATATACTACTGATTGGACATTGAAAACAGCAGGAGCAGCAACCAGGGCTGGGGGTGCAACAGAAGCAGTAAGCAGGCCAGAAGAGTAAAGACGCAGCTCTCTCTTCCAAACCAAACATCAGCCATCATTACAAAAGGGCTACCAAAAAAGAACAAGTGTATGCATCAAACTAAATAAAGATCCTACTACACCAAGTGTACGCATCTAACTAACTGGCTCAGTTAGACGTTGCTATTTATTAAGCTGTGGAGATTGGCTGACGGTTGAACCAGATGGGTGCCTGACGGGGGAAACTCTAGCCAGCAAGTCGAAGTCTGATACTTGCGACCCTCTCTCCTACTTTGGGCTGCAAAGCGTGGTGGCACATATCAGGGTATAGTGCATGGAGAGACGCATGGTACGCTGTGTACACACAGTTTTGCCTGATGAATGAAACCGCGCTGCCATCATGATCCTTGCCGTTGGTTATCTCCCGGTTAATCAGATAATTCAGTCCGAGAAACAGAGAGCGTGTACCAAGGCTACTTACCAGCCTCCAGTAAAAAATTCCTGAAGGCCCAAAGAAGCTGGGATCCAGCTCAAAGACCTTGCAGTGACTATGATTGTATTCCGTGAAACAACACGTCCGGTACGTGCGAACGATCATCAATCGTTCGCCATCATCTGATCCAGCCAGGAACCACCTGCAACTACCATGCCGCTTTTCTTTGAAAGTTTCTGGTATTAGGAAGGGTAGGGACACCAGGCGGCCTACAACATCATATCAAGTTGGAGTCAAATAAAAAAGGGCTCGTACTGTAGTCAATCTTACGAACAACATGTTATGAGCATGAATATTTTTTCAGTAAATGTTGACAGTAATATAAGCAAGCTATCATGATATCATAGGAAAGTAACATACTGCTGTAACAGCCGTTTGTAGCGATGACTGGAGTAGGCCAGCAATACGTCCAGCCATTGAAGGAGTCCACAGCGTAAATGAAGCCCTTGTGTTCAATGGCATCAGAGAACCATGGAGGATGTATGATCCTGCGATGGACGTGCAGATTTATCCACTTACCATAGTGACCTATCAGATAGGCGAGACTGTGGTTGAAGAACGCAATTAGCCTGAAGTATTTATAATTCGCAGATCTTGTGGGCACTTGGCAGGTTACAACCTTGAGCAAATCAAACTTGGTATCATGTTGGCTACTGTAAGATTCCGAGTATTCTGGGCCGCGGTGCCAAAGCAGTGCAGTGTTAATCGAAGGAAGGGGGGCCAATCGCCGGGTGTAGACCTCCACGAGCATCTAGCTGCCGCGACCGTCGACGAGCAACATCCAAGACGTGTTCATGCCGACCCAGTACATACCGTTAATGTAGTTGAGGGTGACGGGGATCGGATTGCAGTCGAGGGGGTTGATGCTCGCCACCCTACTATCGTTATGCTGCGTGACATGCCGTTTCTGAAGATCAGGCGGCATCAGCAAGTAGGGAGCTAGCTTAAAAAGCTTTGGCCTGAGGGCTTTGAGTAAACGGTACAGCCCCGACGAGCATGCGGCGAGCGGCATGGTACTGAGATTGTGCATACACGAAACAATGAGCTTGATTACCTCTGTGGGGAGCAAATTTCAGCCGCTTTTTTAGTGTTTGGGTTTCGGAAGAGGGAGAGGTGCCTAGCGGGGATGGAAGATTGGACGATTATGTGCGGACGATGATGGAGAAGTGAATATGTGATGTGGGAAGTGGATAGGTGATGATGACAATGTAGCAGCAGCACGCCGCTTGACTTACGAGACACATCATAGCAGCATAGGGTCATATCGATGACAGACAACTTGCTTGAGTGATCATAGTACTAGTACAATAAACTAAAGTACCTACTACTATGCCTGAGTAGTATATTGGAGTAGGACTCTGCTCTACTACTAGCACCAGAGTAGTAGTATATTGTAAAATAGTTACAAACTTCAATGCCCGAGCGTGGAACGACTACGAACCGCCATCGGTGCTAACTCCAATCCCCAGCAAACGTTCGCTGGGAGACATGGCAGTTGCAAATGCCCGCAATGCAGCTACAGTACGTGTGTAACGGTAGAGGTTTTGTCAAATACTATGGCTTAAAAACAGGCCACCGTCGGATGGAAATCTGACGGTTATGTGGGATTTGCCAGGTTTGGGCTCGTGGCGAACAATCGACAGATATCATTACTAAAAAAAAGGTTAAAACACCCGGGGCTAGAACTTGCACCGGCTGACCACTAACAATGATACTAACATAGTTGTAAAATGGTCAGAGAATGTGTCTACGTGGTGTTTAGAATTATATGCAAACTAGCAAGATGCCCGTGTATTGCACGGAACATCAAGATGCATTATTTTACAAAACATCTGTTGTGATTGACCCATGCAGGAGTAATCCCATGTGTAAAAACTAATGATATCTCGAGAATTTCATTGAAAAAAAATGGTATCTCAAGAATTTCATCGAAAAAATGATATCTCGAGAAAGATGAGAGATAAGGTGAGGAGGAGTGGGGCGCGGTGGTGATTGGTGGTCGGACTTGGCGGAGGCATGGGGATGGACGACGCCGGCAGCGGCCACCATGCCAGATTGTTCCAGAGGCTTCCTTTTTTAATTACTCAACAATGAAGTTGTGGGAGATAAGGATGAACGAGAGAGGTGCGGGTATCCTTTTGCAAAAAATGGCCATAGTTTGCCTTCTATCCGTCAGATATAGATCGGCCGGTCTATATTGCAAGATGGCAGGTACACCATCATCACCAACTCGGTTTTTTATAACAGTATATAGATATATAGATATAGATATAGATAAGAGTATAGATATAGATATATAGATAGATACTCCATCTAGTAGAGATAGAGAGTAGTAGTAGAGAGTAGTAGTAGTAGTAAAGAAACGGAGGGAGTACTAGTAAGTACACCATATACCGCTTCGTGTGCTACTCCTGCACTCCATGCGGCGGGCGCAACGTCCCCACAGCCACTCCAGTTTCATGGACGGCCTGGTCAATGCCTGCAAGGTGCCTTGCGTCTACAAGAGTTTCGGCTGCGAGAGATACGTCGACCAGCACTCGCTGGCAGAGCATAGTTCCAGATGCGCGCACGCGCCCTGCTACTGCTATGAGTGCACGCCGCCATTTGAGGGCTCACCGGCGAGCCTCGTGCATCACCTCACGGCACCGTCCGGCAATCACTACTGGCCCGTGGTGAACATCAAGTACGAGACATGCTACCCGTTCGCCGTGCCGGAGTCGTTGGAGGATCACCGCCGCCTGCTAGTCGCGGAGGAGCACGACAGCGTCTTCCTCTTGGCCGTGGGCACCTGCAAGGCCCGCGCAGGCTACCGCCCCATCTCTGTAGTGTGCGTCAGGGCCAACGCTGATGACGCTGACACTAGGCCGCTGTACTGGTGCGTGCTCACTGCTACTGCCCCTCCGGCGTACGAGGGCGACCTCGGTGCCTCCATCACGCTGAATGGGACTGTGTCGAGCTGCTCCATTCCTGGCAATGTGGACATGGAAGAGGCCTGGTATCATCTCCCCCCCCCCAAGATGATGCACGGGGACTCCAAGGAGGTTCACCTGGGCATATGCATTACCAAGTTAGTTGTTCATCATTAGTCTTCGCTCAATGTAAGCCGCTGTCTAAGCATGTGGACACTTCTTTTTTATATAGTATAGAACCTTCCATGCATGATCTTGCTCTATTAGAGTATCGCGCTTGAATAAAAGTGTATCCATTTATGGTTTAGTCTAGAATCTTCCATGTATGCTTTTGCTCCATTAGAGTTCTCGCTTGCCATTTATGAGATTAATTGAGAATTTTTACTACAGTAATGGTGAAAGACTTATGACGAACCATTTCTTACATCTCCTCTGCCCCCTTCCAAGTCATCCTAATTTACATTCATGGTGGTCTAGAAAAAATAAACAAAATCGATACTCAAAAAATAATTCTTAAAGATCATTTCTTGCAAAGCACAATAAGTGTTATAAGTTTTGGATGTAGGTTGAACTGTTGAAAGCTTTTGTTTGCAAAAGATACTTTTTTTATCTATTTAGCCTACATTTACTATTCGCCCGGATGCTTGTGAGCTCTAGAGAAGAAATCTATCGATACTCATTACACATGAGATGACCCCCACATACTTTGTCAAAATAAACAACTCCCCGATCAATGCATTTCACTGTTCTGTGCAACGCACGGGCACCTTACTATATTGAGTATGACAATAAATTTAACTAACATTATATATAGTACGATAAATGCTCATGTATGTCACCAAAAATTATATCATTGAAAACTATGTTCAAATATGAATCCAATGATATAGTTTTTGGTGACATGCACTAACATGTTGTCAGTTAATAAATCATCAGTCAAATTACATGGGGGACTAATACACCACGACGGAGGTAGTCCTAGTGTAGAGGGTGGTGCTGCACGGGAGTCTCACCCCGCTCGTGGCGCGGCAGTAAAGCCGTCATATCACACAACCCAACCACTCCCAGTAATAAGTGGCCTGATAAAATAAACGTACAAGCAACCATCACATCCCTCTGTCTTTTTTGCATTTCATATCTCTGCATTTACTTTGTCCGATTCATCTCGCACATTCAATCCCTAGCTACTACTCCTAGTATCCCTAGCTACTACTCCTAGGGCCAGTTCTTTTGGCGGCTTAAAAAATAAGCCGTCTCTTCCCCAGCTTTTCCCATAAGCCGCCTCACTCATTCATTTGGGCTTCTAAACTATGTAGTTATGGGATTACTAATCTAGAAGCCTAAAAGAACTGGCCCCTAGTACTCCTAGTAGTAGTACTCAAGTTGGAATTCCAATTGCACGGCACAACTTGTTAGGCAAAAAATTCGATACAGGGTGTACGAAGCGGTTTGGGAATTTGCATGCCTTCCCGACCAATGCGATACTCCGTACAAAGTACGATAGAGAAATAACCACAGAGAAGGAAGCTAAAGTAAACAATCAAATGAGCATTTTTTTTCATTTCTTTTGCATCGAATCGATTCACAAGCTTAACTAGTGATGTTTTTCTACTTTTACAAAAACCGCATCGTAATGTTAAAATGTGCATTTGCACATACATAACTAATAGTAGTAGCACAGTCTGCAAGCATATATAGAGAGAGACGTGTAGTGCTATATATAGTTAAGTTTGTGATATATGCACGTACTTACAAAATGCGTACGGATACACAAGGTTTCCAAACTTTTCCTTTTACATACTTAATTAAGGACGCTAATAATTCCCGAACATTCGGGATTTATTATTTCCGTCCCAAAACTAATGAGATCGCCTTATGAAACTAAATTATTCCTAATAAAAGCCACGGCGCTCGCAGGAGCGCTTGTGGGACGCCACGAGTGCCCTGGTGCGCGGCCGTTTCCCAGCGCGGTGACACAACGCCTCTTCCTCAGCCTCGCAACTCGTGAGGTGCTGATTGGCGACTTGCCGGGGGCGAGCGCGATCTCACTGGTCTGGTGATCCGGTGCCAACAGGTACTCCTCCTCGCTGGAAGCGTGCACCTGGTCCACGTACCGCCAAGCGTAGATGAGGCGCTTGGGCCCGACTGCACTCAGGCCTTTGGCACGGGCGTCCTCAGCCACCCTCACGGCCCTCGCAATAGCCTTCTGCCAAAGAGGCAATTGACTGACTCTCTCGGACGCGACATAGGCTTGCCAGGCAGCATGCTTCGCAGCGCGCTTCTCTTCCTCGGCCTTCTTCTCCGCCTCTATTTTGGCACGCTCTGTCGGAGGCAAAGCCTCCCACAAGGCGACCTCCATTTCTTTCCAAAGCTCCTCAAGGCTGGGGGGGCTCGGCGGGGGGCACGACGTTCTCCTCGTAGCGGGGAGCTGACGCGTCCTTCGACGTGTGTGCTGGCGAGACTGGGAACACCGACGCGTCCACCTCGATGCATCGCGGCGAGGAGCGGAACGCCAACGCGTCATCCTCCACTGGTGGCAGCGAGGAACGGAACTCCGACGTGTCCTCCTCGACTAGGGGCGGCGAGGAATGGAACGGCGATGCGTGACCCTCCGCGCGGGGCAACGTGGGGCGCCTAGGGCTTGGGAGGGGCGATGCCATGGTGGTCGACGTGAGAGGGAGGGGGAGGAGATAGCGATGAACATGAGCATTCTTCCGAATGCCGTGGGAGGTGCAGTATTTATAGCGAGCAATAGCACACCTACATAAGATATGTTGCGTGATTAACATAACAGTTAGATGGGCATATTTTTGTTGGAGTAAATTAAGGACTGAGCTTCAGAGCCGTAACTGCACCTGCAGTTGGGTAAGTGACATGTGGGCCTAACGGACGGCTGGCCCACATGTCACTGACCCAACTGCAGGTGCATTTACGGCACCAAAGCAGCGTCCGTAAATTACGGGGGAGGGAAGGGGTGGAAATATTGCTGGTCACAACGAATTGGACCAGCGCGGGGGGAGGAGAGTCATGCATGCAGATTTTTTTCACACGGGGTGGAGTGGTGGGACTGCCGGAGGGAGAAGGAGAGTCAAGTAGGCAGATTGTTTTCACAGATGGAGAGGAAAAGATTTGGAGACGAACGGGCTTCCTGTAGGTATGGGGAACGGTGCATAATAAGTCATCTTACATGCAATGAGCTGACCATTGCATGCCGGGCTAGGTATAGTCTCAAGTCATTAAAAACATACACGCCCCACACATGTTCAGATTTCAAGGTGCACTAAATTATTGCATGCGATGATTAAGGCTGGCCATAGTGGTGGTATCTTAGCTGGTATCTTGCACACGGGAATAGCAAACATGCTGATGCGGCAAAGAATTAAAGAAGCGAGGGGGGTTAGAGTAACATAGGTAGATGCCGTATCATGTCAAATGCTATGCTACTTTGTGTCATGCATGGCACTATAAAGGTAGTCCCGTGTCATACACTAGTATCATGCAGATGATACTAGTATATGATTATCATACACTAGTATCATGCACATGATACTAGTATATGATACTTTCCACTATGAGTAGACTAAAGAGAATATTGACTAGTGCATGTAAAAATCTTTGTCATTTACTAGTGTTCATGCATGCATGCAATGCGATAAATGCATTGGTAAACACATTTTTTTGTGAAGAACGAGAGCATTAATTGAGTACTTTTGCAGACTACAAAAACTATTACACCGCCTCTATTTGAGTAAGAATAGGTGAAAATTTTGAATCAAGCCCTTTAAACTAGAAGGGAGGTACTCCCTCCGTCTCGGTGTATTAGGCATCTAACGAAAATCAAATAATCCCAAAACGCTAAGGCGCGAAACAGTAGTACTATTTGCATGCATATTAATTAGACCACATCTATTAAATGGAGGGCCAATGCATGCAATTTCTACGGCACACTGTTGAGATTTGAAGAGGACTCCTAATTAATAGCACGTTTTTAGTTGAGAAAGGAATGATGTGATTGCCTTCCTCTGCCATTCAATTTTTCTCCTAGCCCAAAATCTTCGCACCTAGGTTGCGGTGCACCTTCTAAGATGCCTAATGCACCTAGACGGAGGGAGTAGTAGTACTCTAATAGCTAACCTTGTTGTGATGACTATATAGGACATGGCACGCACCTGGACGGAGGAACTAGTCTGCATTGTGCATATAATAAGTTTTGTCTGAAGTCAATGTACCTCTACTTTGACCAAACTTATAGAAAAATGTATCAACATTCACAATAATCAATATTTTTATAATCATTATGAAATGTAGTTTCATAAAATATATATTTGGTATTGTAGATATTGATATTTTTAGTATAAATTTGGTCAAACTTTGCAAACTTTGAATTGACACAAATCTTACGCGGAGTCAAAAGGACCAGCGGGAGTATCATGCATGCGGAGTAGGCAAAAAATTGCTCATTTATAGCCGTTTGAAGTCTCAAAGGGCGCGACCACACGAGGGAGGCGAAGGTCGTGGGAGGCGCGACGGTTGACGGAATTAAGTGAAAGTTACATGCACGCGCCAGCATGGCGTGCGAACACGCAGAAGCTATATCGTCAGGCCTACGATGTGGGTCTAGTAGACATGACATCTAGTGGGTCTCGCATAGTACTCGAGAACTCTTTGGGGGCATGCTGCCGTTTATCCACCAGGCAAGCCACCACCCTACGCCGTTCGCACGCCTTACTCGTCCCTGTCTTCTACCTTACAACAGTTTGCTCCTAGTCATCCCGTCCTTTCACATTACACCAGTTCCACTTCTCCTAACATGCCTCCAAAATCCATGGCCTCCCAAATCTCCATGATCGGCAGTGAGACAAGGTTAGAACCATCACCGGTGATGAGTTCATCGTCATCTACACCCGTACATCCGCGACGGTGGAAGCATGCCTTGCTCGCTTCCTACACATGTTCGAAAGTTCAAAGGATGAGTGGGTCGCTGGGCTAGATGTTGAGTACACCTTAGTCTTGGAAAGGGAGAAGCTTCTAAAGGAGGCAGAGATGAAGAAGCCCGCCGTGATCTAGGTTTGCGTACATAACGTATGCTTGGTCTACCACATATGCCATGCCGACATTAGGTGCTAGGATTTTGAGTTCTTCCTCAAGGACAAAAGAGTGAAATTCCTTACTGTAGACTTTACGAACGACAGGAGAGTCCTGGGTTGGATAGGCCTCGTTGTAGGCCAGCCCTTCGATCTCCAGAAGGAAAGCCTGGTGTCCTCCTCTCAGCCTTCAATGCTGACCCTGGCAACAGCCATGATTGATCCTTCGTACGCTGAACTGAAGAAACCTCACCCGGAGTTTCATCATGCATGGGAGTCGAAGACAATAGATGAAGATCACATCATGTACGCAGCAACGGATGCCTACCTTTGTTTAAATATCTACAAGGGTTGGATGAAGAAGCAGAGCCTGGTGTCCGGTTCAAGCAAAGAAGTGTTGGCGAAGAGGAAGAGGAAGAGGGACGAGGACGAAGTCGAGGACGTGGACTCGGACTCTGAGTAAGGTGGCAGTGCCGTTGCTCAAGCTGGTTCTACTACAATGTCAAGCGGACTAGTTGCTTAGACTTATTTCAGGGGTGTGTTGTGCTGAGCCCCTAGCAGAACTATGTTATGTTCTTTCTCGTTATTTGAACTCTTTAGTACGTACAGTAGTACTAGTATGTCTTACTACTGTTCTTCTTGTAGTTGGTACTACTACTCGTATCTTCGCATTCCTACTGTACTTAATACATACTAGTAGTATAATTTGAGTCAGTCAATTTGTGAAAGAAGTTCGACGGAGCAAAGGAAGAAGACGGCAGAGAAGCTACCCCAGTATCTATATTAGGGTGGCAGGGTGCCCATGATCTATCTTATGAGTGTTGGGTGTGGAATGCATTTCGCCGGAAAAAATGGATCGTGCCCGGGGTTAAACGGATGGCGGGGGTGGGGGGAGCATGGCGGTGGCAGGCAATTCAGGGGAGGGCGGGACGGCGGCGGCAGGCGGTTAGGCCTGTGGCGGGCTGGCGGCTCGATGCCTGAGAGAGAAGATGAACAGTGCATCATTTTCGGAGGTTGAAGAAGCTCTTCTGGCCGTCCATGTTGCATCCAACGGCTCACAAGAGTCGACTGACCCAAATTGTTCCTTCAAATTGCAAGATCCACATGGCATTCAAGGTCTCGAAGGTAGATTACTCGTCCGCACCCAGTTTACAGCTCGGCGCGGGCGCGACCGGCTTCCACCGCGACAGCCACCATGCGGGCCTCCTCCGCGCGGGCGGGGACGACAATGACACGCTAGCTCCTCCTCGCCAACGTGCTGGAGCACGCGCTTGTCCTCCTCTTCATACGCTGCGGGCATAGACATGGCTCCACCTGCTCGCGTGCTTGGCAGCGCAGCGGCATCGCGAGGAGGGACTGTAGACGATGTGAGCGGGCGAGCCTTCGGCTTCATGGCACAAGGATGGCGGGGACACGGCGGTGATGGGCGCGAAATGTTCGGCCGGAGCAGGCGGGCGCCGGCATGCGCAAAGGCGGCGGCATATTGATGAGTGCGCGTATGGGAGCTTAGTTTAGTTTTATCAAGGGTTGGTCAAACTTAAAAGAACACCGTACTAGTACACGTAAACATTAGACTGAGGCAGCGCTTATACTACCGCATGAGTTAGCACAGCATCGATACAGAATCCTGTGCAAGCGCGTGCACCGCGGCCACGCGGTCGATCGAACGGTGCGTCACCTTGTCGCGCTCGAAGGACATCCACCGAACCTTTTTGTGTGTGTGAAAACAATCCCCGAATATTACTCTACTTTTTTTCCTAGAAAATTTCTTCATGCTACAATATTTCCATATATTTGAATTTAGCTTCAGTTCGTGCTTATTTGGATTTGGACATTTTAGGTGCGCCCTAGACATTTTTTAATGCTGATTCTGTGTGTGTGACTGAGAGAGAACGCGTGTATGTGTCTATATGTGTGTTGTGGCGGAAGGGCAATGTGGAGACGGTGTGCGTGTGATAGAGACATAGAGAGGTGTGAATGTGCAAATGATCATGCATGAGTGAGACATAGAGAGATGCCGATATGTTGTGTATACATGAGAGAACGTTCTTCTATTTGTACTTGTGTGTGTGTGTGTTTGAGAGAGAGAGAGAGAGGAGCATCCGTAACACAACAACCATCTCTCTCGATTTGTCCGTCCCTCGCACGATCGCATTAACACATGCATCAACGCACACATTTTGACACCCTCACCCGGCCCCTGCCCGCCTCAAGGCCCGCACATCGCTCTCTATCTCGCACGCACAACCTCTTCGTGAAAACCCTATTTAGCATGTAGCTTTCCTTCACATACACACACATTCTCTCCATAGGTTTGATTTCTCTCAATATCTAACACACACACACACACACACACTGCACACACACCCCCCCCCCTCCCCCGAGCACACAATTCATCCCCATCCAAGGTTATATGGCGACCACTCTCGCTTGTGCTTCTCTGCACCCCAGCATGCACACCACCTCAATCTTCAAAGAGGGCATCGAGGAGATCGAAGACGGCGACCAGACTGCACTAGAGAATGCGGGGCCATTTGGAAGCAGGATGATGTGACGACGGCTGACTGACTCCTCCCCCCCTCTCTCCCACAAAAAATTATCAATCCCTCAACCCACGAGATCCTTCCCCTCTCGTCCATGTTTTTCCAGCTCTATCATCAAACCCATTGTCTCTTCTCCTTCCACATGTACAAAATCCGGATGCACACGCATCTCATGTATATTACATGTCTCCATCTTTCTCACAGACCTAACTTCTTCCTCTCTCTCTCTCTCTCTCTCACTCTCGTGAGGTTTGTCTACTACTCTCTCGCCCACATACATAGAATCTTTCCCGCCCTATTTCTCTTTCTTACATGGGATGTATATCTTGTGTGTTCAGCGCACACATCTCTCTCCCGCCATTGCTCCATCTTCACAAGCTCTCTCTACATGTTTCATTCACACATTGGGATGTGTTCAAAATGTTGCTTTATAATGGATCATGTAGAGTTACGGTTGGTTTTGTTGCATCCTACAAAGTAATAACTATGAAATGCATTTAGATTTTCATTTGATTGGGATTATGTGAGTTTGAGCATATTGTGAAGTACTATAGACCTGGTATACATCTTGGAATTCAACAATGATTCTAACTATTGAATTGCATAAACCATTACATTCGAAGTCAGTAGCTTAATATATTTATTTCATGATTACAACAAATGATTAATTCCACTACAAACTAAGAAAACAAATGTGTACTCCCTCCATTTTTATTTAAGTCTGCATATTAGCATTGGTCAAAGTCAAGTTTTGTAAACTCTCACAAAGTTTATAACAAAAAATATTAACATATACAATAACAAATAAATACCATTAGATTCATTATTGAATGTACTTTCACATCATACATATTTGATATGGTAAATGTTTATATTTTTCTATAAACTTGGTCAAACTTTAGGAAGTTTGACTTCGGTCAAACCTAATATGCAGAGTTAATAAAAACGGAGGGAGTACTAGTAGTTACTAGTACTACTCGCTACTAGTTTCTTAGCGCAATCACCCAACACGCCAGACGGGGAGTTCAGTGTTACAAAATTTTTAGGTCGGCGGGAAAATC
The DNA here is from genome assembly GCA_011799875.1 of Thinopyrum elongatum. Lineage (NCBI taxonomy): Eukaryota > Viridiplantae > Streptophyta > Magnoliopsida > Poales > Poaceae > Thinopyrum > Thinopyrum elongatum. The sequence continues at coordinate 442,008,088 of CM022301.1, read as the reverse complement.
TCCCGTGACCCTGATTCGAGCAGTGCGAAGTTACCATCATACCCTTCGTAACAAGCCTACGGATGCTGGTGGGTAGGGGGCTATTTTGGTAACTTCAGGTTCACCCTACCCAGCCAACCCCACCCCGGCACCCAGAGTAGTACACCTGAATACTCCCCATTTTCTATCCCCACCGCAAAATAGACTACTCCACGGCACCGCAGCCTTCGTGCTCCTCCCCTTCTTCATCGTCGCACTCGTCCACTGCAGTGCATCTGCCTCATCGACGATGTCATATGCCGCACTGGAGCCAGTCCACCATCATCGTCGTACACGGAGCCTCTTCCCCGGCACTGTCTTCCACGGTCTCAGATCTGCTTCCCGAAAGCCGACGCCAAGCGCAGAAGCACCACCGTCGTGGACAATGAACTGACTCCCGTTGCCAACCATGATGCACAGACATCGTCTCGACCATCGTACTCCTCCTCGATTGGTAATGTGTATATTGAATCTCTTAGCAGTACATGTGCAGTTCCAATTTTGTTCATACCTACCCTTCAAATTTCCTGGTTGCTATTGTTCCGGTAAAAGTAATTGGTTATAGCTTGCATTGTCCAACAGAATATCACATTGTAATTGTGCGTCGCTCCTGTATTGCGCTGTGCTTGGGTAGGTTCTTCATCTGCAACCTGTAGTGTGGCAAATGATGGAAAGTTTGTTAGAACTAGCAAGATGCCCATGCGTTGCACGGAACATCAAGATGCATTTGTATGAGTAGTTTATCTTGTGGGAGAAAAGGATGAACGAGGGAAGGCCTTATTTGCAAATGTGGAGAGGGGTGTGGGTATCTTTTTGCAAAATTGCCATAGTTTCCTTCCTATCCGTCAGATATAAATCGGACGGCCTATATTGCAGGATGGCAGGCACACCATCATCACCAACTCTGTTTTTTATAAGAGTAGAGAGTAGACATAGCAGGGACATCAGGAAAGGATCGCGCGCGCGAGGGAAAAAGCGGCCGGGCGCGCGCTAGTTTCGGCGGTCGGCGTCCGGCGCGCTTTATAAAATCCAACGTGCTCCCGCGCCCTCCCACCGCTCTGTGCCTTGCCACCACTCTCTCCTTGCTCTGTGCCTCACCACCGCTCTCTCCCCGCTCTTTCTCGCCTCGCCGCCGCCGCGCCGCCGGGAAACTTGGGGCTACCGCGGCGTCCGCGCGCCCCCCTCTGGGGCCTTCTCCGCCTAGATCCGGTTCGGTGAGATGTGCCTCGGCCTCGGCACTTTTGACACCGCCCACGAGGCTGCCCGTGCGTACGACGCGGCGGCGTGGCACCTCCGGCGGCCTGATAGGGACATGAACTTCCCGAACATGCCGACGCGGGAGCGGGCGCAGGAGCTCGCGCCTCCCCCACGGCTTATCACCGACGACGATCGTTGCGACAACCGGAGGCGGGAGCACCATCTCGGCATCGCCGAGATGGACGAGGAAGCCATGGCGTTGTGGCGCCAACGCTTCCCGCAGGACATCATCAATGAGCGCGAGTTCTACGCGCAAAGGAGGGCGGTGAGGGAGAAGAGGAGGGCGGAGCGAGCCGCCTATCGCGAGGACAGGCGTACGTGGAAGGCGGCCGCTCAATTCAACATCAAGCTAGGAGCAGCGTCGCCCTGGGACTCCGACGACGATCGGTATCTTGACGCCTTCATTGAGACGTCGGAGGAGGACATCACCGAGGCGGAGTCAGACGACGAGGAGTAGTTGACCTATCTATTTTTTTATCTATCTATGATATATCTATGCTGAGAACTATCTATGTATCTATCTATGCCAGTATCGACTCGGAGTCGAATGTGTATCGAGTCAGAGTAGAAAGGAGAAAAAAATATAGCGCGTCTGCTGGACCGGCACGCGCGCGCAATTTTTTGCAGCGGCCGCTGGAGCCAGCACTCTGCGGCCCGCAAAAACTAGCTAGTCCGGCGCTGTAAACGCTTTTTTAATGCGCCGCGTGTTGCGCGCCTGTTGGAGATGCTCTAACATGGCAGATGAGTGCTTTAATGTTGCCCACAAGATGCATGAGTATTACTATATTTTTCTTGCCATGTTGAGATTTTAAAACTACGAATGCGAATATGCAGAGAAGCAATGAAGACCAAACACGGGATATTGGGGACAGCTTCAAGGAACGTGGCAAGTTAAAGAGGAGCTGCACCGAACGTGTAAAACGAGCTTTGGTAAGTAACACCCTTTCAATTACTTTCGTTTAGCCTCATGTTCTTCGATGTGTATATGTTGTAGTTTCTATTTCTCTTAGCCTCGTGTTCTTCTATGTGTAATAAGAAGAATCTTAATCATCCTAATGCTTTCATTTTTAGCTTGATGTGGGAAGTGGGTGTTCTCACCTTGGAGTCTGTTTTTATATTTCTCCTTTTTAATTCACTTCTCCAAGTCCTGTTTATCTAGCTTCTACTTAATGGATCTGGGTAGCTCTGACTATTTATCTAAAAAAGAGGTAACTTCATGTCAGGATGCAGTTCCTGCGAGGAGGGAAGTATGGTCAACCTCGAGATCATGTTTCCAAAATGAGTCTGGATTTCACACAAGGTGCCCGTTCCCTAATGATGTTGGATTAGACACAAGGTGCAAATTCCCATATGATGCTAGATTACACACAAGCCAGGTGGAGTCGTCAACTATTCATGTCCTTGTGGCTCTAGTAAAGGCTGAAAGAAAGCGTGCAGCAGCCCTTGAGAATGTAGCTGAGTTCCTGAAGAAGCCAAAAGAGCAATCAGATGCTCTCTTCACCCAAGCCAAAGAAGAGACGGAAGAAGCCAGAAAGAAGCTAGCAGAGGCAGAGTAGGCTAGGCGTCTCCTGCTATCTAAAACTGTTGTCAATACAATTTTTCATTCATAATAACTAGGTTCAAGTGTTTATCCAGTCAACATGCCTCTTGTGATGTCCGTGCATCGACTGAGATCTATGTAAGTCCGATGTCGAGATGTGACACAAAATATATTTTTTCCGGGTCATGTAATAACAGCCATTACTTTCCGAACAATAACAGATGAACCATTGGACATGGTATTGTTCACACGCAAGCCCAACATTCCAAGTTCAACTTTCACATCAAACTCATGTTCACAGATATCTTCACATTCATACTTAATGCCCACAACTATGATTCACTTCAAAGCAAAAAAAATGTGAGAATTAGAAATAAAGAAAAATCTCTAGTTCTTACTACCAACATCAATGCTTCTCCAAAACAACATTTTGTTCAGAGCCAAAACACAAATTCCTTCTGAGAGCATTGATGAAAAAGGTGCATTTTCTAAAAGAGTGGAGTAGGGATGCACGTATAAAATATTGTGGACTTCCACTAAAATTGAGGTACATCCTTGGTCTTCCGCTTGCCCGCCTGCAGCCTCGCCCATGGCACTGACGGCTTGGGGCGGGGAGGGAGGTGGAGCAGCAAGTTTCTTGACTCGTCGGGGCACCAAGCCGGATTTTATGCGGGAGAACTCGTCTTCATGCTCGCCGGATGCTATGGAGAGTGGAGAAAATGGTGCAAGGAGCATATGGGGAGCGGAGGTGTGGTGCGGTTCTTGCCAGGCGTCTGGCCTCGTTTAAATAGCGGGCCGACGAGAGGAACCAACCGGCTCACGGAAGGACACGTCTTGCCGGCACACGCGCGGATTCAATGGAGGTGAGCGGGGCAGTCTGAAGCCCGTTGAATGCGGCAAGGACGCGTGTTCAGCCTGGCGTGCAGCGAGTGGGGCTCTTTTGGCTGCCGTGCCGGTTCAATGCCTGCGCCAGTGAGAGGTCGCGTCCGCTCTAGCACAGTGTGAGAGCAATTACTCCATCCGGTCCTTTTTTGTTTCGGTACTACTCATACTACTCTAGTAGCAAGATGCCCGTGCATTGCACGAAACACCAAGATGCATTTATTTTACAAAATATCTATTGTGATTGACCCATCCGGGAGTAATCTCATGTGTAAAAACTAACAACATCTGCAGGTTTACATAGCTCAGCGCGTACGCCGCTCATGCAGATCCTCTCCGACACTGACCTCCACAAGCACGTCGATGGCGCCGTCCATGTCCCAACACCTTAGACTGAGCGGAGTGGGAGAGACGAGAAAGAACAGAGATAAGGTGAGGAGGAGCGGGGCGTGGTGGTGGTAGGTGGTCGGACTGAGCGGAGGCATGGGAATGGACGACGCCGGCAGCGCCACCATTCCCGATTGTTACATAGGTTTCCTTTTTTAATTTCTCAACAATGAGGTTGTGGGAGATAAGGATGAATGAGGGAAGCCCTTATATGCAAATGTAGAGAGAGGTGCGGGTATCTTTTTGCAAAATTACCATAGTTTGATTTTTATCCGTCAGATATAGATCGGACGGTCTATATTGCAGGATGACAGGCACACCATCATCACCAACTCAGTTTTTTAAAGAGAAAAAAGAAGAGGGAAGATAAGAGAAGAGAAGAGAGAAGTAGAGATAAAGAGTAGAGATAAGATAACCTCATTTTGCATTCACATTTTGCAAGTTAAATTCATGGACAAACTTTGACCCAAAATACGACGGGGACTAGTAAACCAGGACGGAGGTAGTAGTGATCAATTCCATTTTTTGCTCCATACCAATCGTTCTAAAAAATTGTATAACGCGCCATTGAAAACCGGAATTCTTACCCCCCCCCCCTAAAAAAATGATTTTTTAAACGTGGCAATTCGATCAGTGGCGACTGGCAAGCCACCGCCTCCAGGTCGTTCACCTGTGGTCCCCGACCATCAATTCCTACGGATTAAATTATCACGCGAGCTGGCTATTCCTACAAAGGTGCGCTCCACCACGTACGTGCACCTAGGGTTTATTTGTTTACGGTGCCTTTACGTAACTCTTATGTGTGCGAGACAGCGAGAGACCGACTGCGTGCATGCACCTCTTCTCTTCGTATATGTACTCCACCGTTTGTCTGATGTCCAAAAAATTATACAGTAATAACTAGCAATGTGCCAATGCGTTGCCACACGTTCAAAGTAGATTAATACATATTCACCAATTTGATAGAAAAGAGTCTAGTTTTGAAATACGTATATCACTAAAAATATGTTATGTTTCACTCAAAATATATTCCTTTGGCGGTTTTGATAAGATAAGGGAGGAATGTGGTTGGTTTCAAGATTCGAGAAGTGGTATATTGTTGCAAAAAGCCCATGTGTGTGTGTGTGAGAGAGAGGGAGAGAGGAGGAGGACGGAGTGCGTGTGTGACAAAGACACAAAGAGTGTGTGTGCGAGAGGTATCACCATAAAATGAGGCGATAGTGTGTGTGTCCACGATCGAGAGGGCGTGTCTCAAGAAGGGACGAAAAATCTACATAGATACAAGGAGCGCAAGAGAGACATGTACGAGATAGTGGAAGGAAGAGTGTGCGGATGTATAAACCTATCTGGAGGCTGGTCGATCAATGTTTATGAGAGAAATACGAGTCGGGGGTGCGAAAGCGAGAGTTTTGTGTGTGTGAGAGAGAGACGGTAGTCGGGAGGGGGAGTGGAAGCAGGAGTTGTGTGTGTGTGAGAGAGAGAGAGAAAGGGGGGAGAGTTTGTCTGATCGGTAAACAAATGAATAATGTCAGTTTTATAACTGAGATGAAGGCGGAAAGGAGACCCCAACAAATGTTGTGTGTGCGGGAGAGAGTAATTTTAGTGGTAGGAGTAATATCTAGAAAGATATAGGGTGCGTGAGAGAACCCTAGAGAGAAAGACAAAGTGAAAGACGAGTGAGAGTGTGTGTGTGGCGGTGAAAAAGAAAGCTTAGGTACCTAGTGATACCATAGAATGATAGAGACGTGAGAGATAATGAAAACCGTGTAATGTATAATGATAGGGAGAGTGTGACACTTCTCAAGGGATACGGCGAGAGACCATGTTTGCGAAAATAGGAGAAACATGAAGTGAGCGTGCGGGTGAGCTGGAGAAAAAGAGAGTGATAGCTACATGAAGGAGCACGCGAGAGAGATGGGCGTGAAAGGAGATTCAAATATTTAGTTGCGTGTGTAGAAAATGTCAACATAAAAGGGATTCAAATATTTGAATTTGAGATGATGATACATGTAATTCATACTCAAACCAAAATTGATCTATCAAACATGCATACTCATATGATTTCACGTGCATCTATGTTATTTAATATCTATATATTACTGATCCATACATTTGAGTAGAACATAATTTGGTTTAAAAAATTTGAATTCAACCTTAAGATTTTGAGATCATTGTATTTGTAAATCATATTATATATATAAAGGAGCAAAATTCTTTGTTGTGCTTTTGAAAGTATATATAAAAAAATGATGTATATAGAATTTTATTCGAATCGAAAATGGATCCTGCCTAAAAAAAAGAATACAAAATGGATTGGAATTGAATTGGCACGGTAAAGATGCAAGCTTTTTCTAAAAAAATTGAACGAAGCGGCAAAACTCGCAGTAACCGCCCGAAACCAAAATATGGGAGATGGAAATTACTGCCTGTCCCTGACATGCAACACATGTCGGCTCGATTTCAATAGGTCTTAATAGGGGCAGGTTTGTAATTTCACTCAAACATGACATAACCGCCTCTCACCCGGATTCATACACGGTAGGCGCCAAAACAGAGTGTCTCCTCGGCCGAAATCGCCTCTCACCCGGATACATACACGGTGGGCGCCAAAACAAACTCTCCTCGGCCGAAATCTTTGTCGGCAAATATTCGGTGTATGCGAGATTACCGTCCTATCCCCAGCAGCCCAATATTGCTATGATGTCTGAAATTTTAAATGGGGGATAAGTTGGTAACCTTCCCCGCATTTGAGACAAGCGCATCCCAAAGACATGCCCCCTACCTCTCTCCCTCCATTTCCCCATTCATACTCCATGGGCGCCAAAACACCCTCTCCACCCCAGGCTCCTCCGTCCGCCACCCCATCCACCGCCGTCCTCCTCCACCATGCCGGAGCTGATACCCCGACGCCGTCGTCCATTACAAGAGATCGACCTCTCTCATCCACGGCTTCGTACCAGGATCCTTGCATCCCGTCCTCTCGCTTCATCCCCGCCGTCGTCCACCTTGCCGGCGCCGCTCCTACGACCGTCTCGTCCACCGCGCCGGGATATTTCCCCCGCCGCCACCGTCTACCCTCCTAGATCTGCTTCCACACCGCCGACAGCCATCGCTACCACAGCACCATCAAATTCTCAGCAGATGCATACACAGCGCCACACCAGAGGCGGTACTCTTTTGTATTTGCTCAACTTATTTATCACAGCAAGAAAATAGATCGCCACTGCTTTACTGTGATTTCTTGTCCATCACTTAGGATCTTACTTGTTAGTTGAAAGCAAACATTGGTTGCGAAGTTGCCTTTGTCCAGTTTGCACCTTCAGATCCGCCACGGCACGCTCAACACTATACTCGCAATGCTTATGGTTTTCCCCTTTTATATTCCACACTAGTTAAATGACAGTAGACTAAACTTCAAAATTGGGTCAGTCGATTTTTGAGAGCTCGCCGGAGTTCACTGGAGGGAAGGAAGGGGCTCGGGTGGGGACGGTGGTTGTGGGGGCGGTGGCCTAGCGGTGGTGGGGCCTCGCCGGAGGAAAAAAACTAGACGCGGATGGGGGAGGGGGTGGGGGTGGGGGTGGCGGAGGAACACAGGCGGTGGGTGCCGGTTCAGGGGAGGGCGGGGGGGTCGGGGCCGGTGGTTCGGCCGGCGGCCCGTGCGGTGTTCTGTAGGGGAAGAATCAGAGACGAGGAAGAAGAAGGGTTAGGAGACGTAGGATCTTCATCCAACCGCCTGAAATGGTCGACTTACCCAAATGACGAAAGTCACGCGACTTGCATGCAGACATTCCTTTATATTCAGTACCATCATCGTACTTGCTTAGCACTGCTCCTCAATCCATCATGCTAAACAACGTGCCACTCATAATTCCAAACTTGTTGCTCAAATACGAATATGATATGATGCTGATATTACTAAAACGGATAACGTTTAATTGGTCAGCTAATGTTCCTACTTTACTTTCGAAAAGCACGTGCACCACATATAGAGAGACAGCAGGGAGTTGCATTCTTAATGCGCTCTGGTTCATCATGTGTGGGCACTGTGCAACGAACATTTTATTATCCAAAATCTGCTTGCTCTTCTTTAGCATGTTCCTCTTCTGTTCTTCTTTAATAAGTACTCTCTCCGTTCCTAAATACAAGTCTTTGTATAGATTCCACCATGGACTACATATGGAGCAAAATGAGTGAATCTACACTCTAAAATGTATCTGTATACATCTGTATGTGATCCATAGTGGAAATCTCTACAAAGACTTATATTTTGGAACGGAGGGAGTATAATAGTAGTACAGTATGTTCCTTGTAGTGAAGAGGAGCAGGGACATTTGCAGTGTACAGGTCTATTCGGTCGGTTGTGATGGACACTTTCAACTCTTCGGGCCTCTTTGATTCGTAGGATTTTGTAAACATAGGAATAGAAATTGTAGTGGCCTGCCCACTTGAATCCTATAAGATTAGCAAGGAAATGCAGGGAGCTATGTTGCCTTTGAGAGTTACACTGATATTAACAGTACCGCACCTTCAGTCGAAGAGAGCTGGTATCCGAAGCCTTTCTAGCCGTACTGGCAATAGTAGCCCATATTTTCCAGCAAGTTCCACTTTCCTGATTTTACTTGTGATGCTTACGGTTTTCCCGTTATATCTACACTATGATCTGTGTAGCTGCTTTGTGTCACACTAGCAGCAGTCCACTCTTGAAGCTAAACAACACACCAATCATAAGTCCAAAGCTTACTTCTTCAAATATGAATTGTGATATGATACTGATATTAGTTAACAGACACACATTTAATTGGTCAGCTAATGCTCCCACTTGATTTTCCAAATGCATGTGGCCACATATAGAGAGACATCATGGAATTGCATTTCTTTGGGCGCTGTGATTCATCATGAGTGGGCAACCAACATTGTATGGAAAGAAGCGGAATCTCAAGAATATTGTTCCTCTTCTGTTCTTTAACATGTTCCGCTTTTGTTATTCTGTATTTAGTACGTACAGTATGTTCCTTGTCAGGAAGGGGAGCAGGGACATCTGTAGTCAACAGCTGATAGAGCTGGCATGTACGTGATCGATAGGCTTTCAATTAGTAGCGGCAATACAACACCGTATTTTCCAGCTAGTTCCACTTTCCTGATTTATATATGCTGGTTATGGTGTACCCCTTTTTTGTACACTATGATCTGCCTAGTTGTTGTATGCTCTTGGTATCATGGTTTTGCAATAAACTCTCTATTCAGTATATTATGAACCTATGATCTGCCAACTATCCTTACTTCTGGAGCCTATTTTTTGTGTACTTGTACCAGATTATATTAATGCATGCACCATATTACAGCACACATGGGCTCTCTCATCAGAATCAAGTGATAGCACACAAGGGTTTACAGGGAGCCCCTATTATATTAGAATATCCTTTGCATTACAAAGATAATCTCACTACTATTTATGTTTTCATGCTTCTCAGATATTGTACGTAATCACAATGAATATGAGAATGCGCGCATCAGAAGAATATTGTGGAACACTGCAATGACTAACAAACTTGGCACCAAGGCATTGAGTTCCATTCTGGATGCACTGAAACTCATGCGCTCCCCACCTGCAGATTCTTGTTTAGAATATGATCCTAATGACTATTCTGACCTCGAGGATTCGAAGGCAGATGGCCTGTCCTGTTCACCCATCAAGGTGCCTGTTCTAATTTGGCAAGGTTTTATTGATTGCGCGTATCTTGCATAAGGTTTCTTGCATTTCTTCTACTTTGTTGCACCGCCATCTACTTAGTTTACTCATCATATATGTCAAGATGCCATGCCCATCCATTATCAATACATATTCCATCTGTCATCATTGTTGGGAATCGTTGCATGGAAAACAAAAAAAATTCTACGCACACGCAATGATCTATCCATGGAGATGCATAGCAACGAGGGGGAGAGTGTGTCTACGTACCCTTGTAGACCGTAAGCGGAAGCGTTTAAAAACGCGGTTGATGTAGGCGAACTTCTTCGCGCTCCAACCGATCAAGTACCGAATGTACGGCACCTCCGCGTTCTGCACATGTTCAGCTCGGTGACGTCCCTCGCCTTCTTGATCCAGCAAGACGTCGAGGTAGTAGATGAGTTCTGTCAGCACGACGGCGTGGTGACGCTGATGGTGAAGTGATCTCCGCAGGGCTTTGCCGAAGCACTACGAAAATATGACCGGGGGTGTAAACGGTGGAGGGGGGCACCGCACACGGCTAAACAATTGTCTGGGTGTGCTAGGCGCCCCCCCCCCCCCCAAGTAGGCCGAATCCTACTTGGGGTCCTCCCAAGTGACGCGCCCCCCTGCCTTATTTGTCGGAGGGGCAAGGAAATGGGGGGGCGGAGGAAGGAAGGGGGAATCCTATTCCCTTTCCTTCCTTTCCTTCTCCACCTTGTCCGGCCCATATGGGGGGCATACCAGCCCCTTGTGGCTGGTGTGTTTCCCCTCTTGGCCCATAAGGCCCATATCTTTTGCCGGGGGTGCCCGGAACCCCTTCCGGTGACCCCCGAAACACTTCCGGTGTCCGAATACCATCGTCCTATATATCAATCTTTACCTCTCATCCATTTTGAGACTCCTCGTCATGTCTGTAATCTCATCCGGGACTCCGAACAACATTCGGTCACCAAATCACATAACTCATATAATACTATATCGTCAACGAATGTTAAGCATGCGGACCCTATGGGTTCGAGAACTATGTAGACATGATCGAGACACCTCTCCGGTCAATAACCAATAGCGGAACCTGGATGCTCATATTGGCTCCTACATATTCTACAAAGATCTTTATCAGTTGAACCGTTATGACAACATACGTAATTCCCTTTATCCATCGGTATGTTACTTGCCCGAGATTCGATCGTCGGTATCTTCATACCTAGTTCAATCTCATTACCGGCAAGTCTCTTTACTCGTTTCGTAATACATCACCTCATGACCAACTCCTTAGTCGTTTGCTTGCAAGCTTATGATGTGTATTACCGAGAGGGCCCAGAGATACATCTCCGAAACTCGGAGTAACAAATCCTAATCTCGATCTATGCCAACTCAACAAACACCTTCAGAGATACCTGCAGAGCATCTTTATAATCACCCAGTTACGTTGTGATGTTTGATAGCACACAAGGCATTCCTCCGGTATCCGGGAGTTGCATAATCTTATAGTCGAAGGAATATGTATTTGACATGAAGAAAGTAATAGCAATAAAACTGAACGATCATATGCTAAGCTAACGGATGGGTCTTGTCCATCACATCATTCTCCTAATGATGTGATCCCATTATCAAATGACAACTCATGTCCATGGTCAGGAAACCTTAACCATCTTTGATCAATGAGCTAGTCTAGTAGAGGCTTACTAGGGACACGGTGTTTGTTTATGTATTCACACATGTATTATGGTTTCCGATCAATACAATTCTAGCATGAATAATAAACCTTTATCATGAATAAGGAAATATAAAATAACAACTTTATTATTGCCTCTAGGGCATATTTCCTTTAGTCTCCCACTTGCACTAGAGTCAATAATGTAGATTACATTGTAATGATTCTAACATCCATAGAGTCTTGGTGCTGATCATGTTTTGCTCGTGGAAGAGGCTTAGTCAATGGGTCTGCTACATTCAGATCCGTATGTATCTTGCAAATTTCTATGTCTCCATCCTTGACTTGTTCACAAATGGAGTTGAAGCGTCTCTTGATGTGTTTGGTTCTCTTGTTAAATCTGGATTCCTTCGCCAAGGCAATTGCTCCAGTGTTGTCACAAAAGATTTTCATTGGATCCGATGCACTAGGTATTACACCTAGATTGGATATGAACTCCTTCATCCAGACTGCTTCATTTGCTGCTTCCGAAGCAGCTATGTACTCTGCTTCACATGTAGATCCCGCCACGACACTCTGCTTGGAACTGCACCAACTGACAGCTCCACCATTCAATATAAATACGTATCCGGTTTGTGACTTAGAGTCATCCGGATCAGTGTCAAAGCTAGCATCGACGTAACCATTTACGACGAGCTCTTTGTCACCTGCATAAACGAGAAACATATCCTTGGTCCTTTTCAGGTACTCCAGGATGTTCTTGACCGCTGTCCAATGATCCACTCCTGGATTACTTTGGTACCTCCCTACCAGACTTATAGCAAGGCACACATCAGGTCTGGTACACAACATAACATACATGACAGAACCTATGGCTAAAGCATAGGGAATGACTTTCATTTTCTCTCTATCTTCTGCAGTGGTTGGGCATTGAGTCTTACTCAACTTCACACCTTGCAACACAGGCAAGAACCCTTTCTTTGACTGATCCATTTTGAACTTCTTCAAAACTTTATCAAGGTATGTGCTTTGTGAAAGTCCTATCAAGCGTCTCGATCTATCCCTATAGATCTTGATACCCAATATATAAGCAGCTTCACCGAGGTCTTTCATTGAAAAATTCTTATTCAAGTATCCTTTTATGCTATCCAGAAATTCTATATCATTTCCAATCAACAATATGTCATCAACATATAATATCAGAAATGCTACAGAGCTCCCACTCACTTTCTTGTAAACACAGGCTTCACCAAAAGTCTATATAAAACCATATGCTTTGATCACCTCATCAAAGCGTATATTACAACTCCAAGATGCTTGCACCAGTCCATAGATGGATCACTGGAGCTTGCACACTTTGTTAGCACCCTTATGATCGACAAAACCTTCTGGTTGCATCATATACAATTCTTCTTTAAGAAATCCATTAAGGAATGCAGTTTTGGCGTCCATTTGCCAGATTTCATAATCATAAAATGCAGCAATTCCTAACATGATTCGGACGGACTTAAGCATCGCTACGGGTGAGAAAGTCTCATCGTAGTCAACTCCTTGAACTTGTCGAAAACCTTTTGCGACAAGTCGAGCTTTATAGACAGTAACATTACCATCAGCGTCAGTCTTCTTCTTGAAGATCCATTTATTTTCTAGGGATTTTTATTTCTGTTCCCCTGGTTCGTTAGTTCTACTCATTCATCCCCACGCTCTTAACTTTTGCTCACTTTCCCCACTCCCTTGCCCGAAACCCTCAGAACTGGTCACAGCGGACGTTGCCATCAGGTCAATGGCTTGACCATTAACTCTGACGAGTGGGGCCGCATAGGGCCGAGTCCACATTTTGACCATTACGTGCTAACGAGTGGGGCCGCAAAACTGGCACTCACTGTAACCTGAATCAGATCGAGTCGCTTCCGCACCGCCCCTCCACCGCCGCCGTGCCGCCTCTGCTGCCGTCGTGCCGCCTCCGCCACATCTACCCTCTCTTCCCATCTAGGATTAGGAAGCAATGTCGGGGGAGCACCCCGTCCAGCCCATCGACCGTGGAGATGATTGGGTCGAATCAGAGGCGAATAATTCATGGATTCCACCTGAGTAAGCATCGTTTTCCTCTCAAATTGATTAGGAGATCCATAAATTAGGCTGTATTTGACCACCGTTGGCGTGAATCAGTGCAATTTTTCTGAAAATTTTCGGCCTAACTGCGCCCTTTATTTCAATCGAATAGGGTTGATCCTGCACTTGCTTTTCGGCTGGCGGTTAGAATGGAAACTAGCGAGCTGGGTGGAACTAAACCGTATCTGATTTCTGGATTTTTCTATCCGAAAGTGGTAGAAACCAGCATTTCATTCACAGATTTCCGTGAGGCACTCTATTGTGAGTATCTGTGGAGCCCTGCCGATGCTGTTGAACTGAGATATTTCGACAGTACCGAGCAGAGATTTGTCCCATTAACTTGTGATGAGCATCTGGGATTGCTATTTAGTTTGAATGCTGACAGCCATTTCGGTAAAATCCATATCGGTGTGCTTCAGGCACGCAAACAACGTATCCCGAAGGGGAAGGGTGTTCAGACATCATATGTCTCTGCTAATAGCGAGCATCCTCGCACTCCTTGTAGGTCGAGACCAAGTAAACCTAGTGGTTCTGAAAGCCACAACAATATGTCGGCTGCCGCTAATTCTGCCACTTCTCCTCTCCCTTCTGCACCTGATGTAGAAGTAGATGCAGAGCCTGACGAGGAAGTGCCTCGACATGATGATGAGGATGAGACTCTATTCCCTGAACTGGTAGATAGAGTAAGTCAACATGCAATGGAAGATGAATATTCAGAGGAGCCTAGCAGCCGTGCTAGAATTGATGACACTAACGATGAAGAGAGGGAGGAGAACATCGACTCCTTAGTTTTACAAGAATATGATGGTGAGGACATGCCAACAATTGAGTGGAACAGGGACAATCCTTAGCTTACTCCAGGAACTGTATTCGAATCGATGGTGGATTGTTATAATGCAGTGACTACATATTGCATTCTCACTGGAAACTCCTATGAGATTGATAGGAGTGAGCCAAAAAAAATCACTGTTCATTGCCCTTATGATAGGTGTAGGTGGAGGTTGCATGCATCCACTATGCTAAAGAGCAAATTGATTCAGGTATTACAACTGAATCTTTTTTCCAGATTATTTATCCATTCTATATTCAGATCATGTGTACTGTTTCTTAATTGTATTTGACATCATTTTTCATTTTGTTTCAGATAAAAAAAAAACCACACGGGCACACTTGCCCACCTGGAGGGGGAGGGGGAAAGGACAAATCAAAGCTTGCAAAGACTAGGTGGGTGGCAGATGCAATCTTGGATTGGGTGAGGGAAACACCAACAATTGGTCCAACAGCACTCCATGGGAAGCTATTTGAGAAGTACAAGATTAATATACCTTACATGAAGATTTTCTTGGCTAAGGAAAGGGCTCTTGATAGGATTAATGGTCCATGAAATGAGAGTTTTCAGTTGCTTTACACCTTCAAAGCTAAAGTGGAGACGGCTAGTCCAGGGAGTGTTGTAGAGATTGACAAGCATACAGTTCAGTACAAATTAAAAGGGAAGACAGTGGAGAATGAGCGCTTCAGGAGGGCTTTTGTTTGTTTCAAGGCTTGCTGGCAGGGGTTTCTGAATGGTTGTAGGCCCTATTTAGCTGTCGATGCAACTGCTTTGAATGGAAGATGGAGAGGCCAGCTAGCAACAGCTTCTGTAGTTGATGGACATAGCTGGCTATTCCCAGTTGCATTTGGTGTGTTGGAGACAGAGTCCGAGGAGAGTTGGGTCTGGTTTCTACAGCAGTTGCGCAACATTATAGGTACACCCTCAGGTTTAGTTATACACACAAATGCTTGCAAGGGTTTAGAGAGTGCAGTAGAAATTGTATTCCCTGGAGTGGAACATAGGGAATGTATGTGACACCTAGCGCAGAACTTTAAAAAGAAATTCAAAGGCAAAGTTTATGATGAGAACCTATGGCCAGCATCATACACATGCAGCTTGAGGAAGCATGAGCACCATTTGAGAGTGTTGTATCCTCACAATCCTTTGGTGAAGGAGTGCATGGATGAACATCATGGAAAGTTGTGGTCAAGAAGCAAATTCAATGAAATCTGCAAAGTAGACTATGTGACCAATAACCTCGTTGAGTGTTTCAATGCAAAGTTCAAGTCAGTGAAAGGGCTTTTGTTGTGGCAAGCATTTGATAAGATCAGGCAGATGATCATGATAAAAATGGCTCTTCGTAAAACAATTGCAGAAACACAATATGTTGGCCATCTTATGCTCCCATCTCTGATTAAGGCATTGCATGCCAAGGCAAGAGGACTAAGGATGAAATGCATTCGACCGTCGACCTACGAGGCTGAGGTGACATACACTGACAGTAAAAATAGGGAATGGAGATATCCAGTGAACCTTGCAACTAATGAATGCAGTTGTAGGCAAAGGCAGATCCGCGGGAAGCTGTGCATACATGCCCTACATCTCATGACTGTTATTGGAGGTGAAGATGGTGAAGTTGATCAGTATTGCTCTGAATATTTCTCTGTTGCCAAATTTAGGGCTGCTTATGCTGAAAATGTGCCTGCACTCTTGGGAAAAGACCAATGGAACACAGTAGACCCAGGGTTCAAACTCCATTCTCCTGTACTGACTAGACCACCAGGAAGACCAAGGAAAAACAGGATAAGAGCTGGTGAAGAGGGTCATGTAAAAAAACAGCGTAAGTGCAAAAAATGTGGTATCCTAGGGCATATTGCTAGGCTTTGTACCAATCCAGTTGATGCATCATTTGGAGAAGAGGAACAATGGGCAGCAGCAAATGCAGAAGAGAATGCAGCAAGTTTAGAGGAGAATGCAGCAGCAGAGGAGAATGCAGCAAGTTTAGAGGAGAATGAAGCAACTGAAGTAGCAGCTTGGTATGTGTGCAACCTTTCCCTTTTTTGCATTTGTTCTCTTTTTTATCGATGGCTAAGCTTATTTCTGTTTGACCCAGCTCTAGGATAATTAGAGGCACAGGACAGAAAAGACCTAGAGAGGAAGAAACTTCGGTTGAACCATCATCTGATGCAGAATTTGAAACCATGGCTTATGAAGGTTTTGAAGCTATAAGAGAGGAGGAAGTTATTTTGTCTGAAGTTCCTTTAAGGATTAGTGAACCCACAGATGACCGTCAACTGGTCATCACTTGCTCGGTCAGTCAAAGCTCAACAAAACCGCCACCACCAGAAGTGAAGATCAGAAGCAACAAGACAAAGCTTTCAAAAGCACAAAATATCCCAGCTAGAGAAACCAGGAGCAAGACGGTTAACCCATCCCGGAATGAAAGGAGCAAGGCAAAGATTTGAATTTGAACTTGAATTCAAGTCATAAACTTTGAACTTTAAGGATTGGTAATAAGGATTCTGTCGTCAATTTGAACTACTGTGAAAACTTGTAAGGTGTAATAATTCTATTTGTAATTTGATGTGAAATTTGAGGTAGAATACAAAACTGAGGCAAAATTTGAATTTTAGGCAAACTTTGAATTTGAACCAACACTTGAAGTCCATTGCCCTGTGGTGTGAGTTGCAAAGTTTGCTGAACTATTATAAACGTAAGGTGATCAATCCGATCTCTTTTGCGTGGTAAAACTTGTAGTCATGAGAAATGTGCTCCAAATGAGCTCCCAAGCTAGGGTAAACAGCCCCATTTGTAATCAAGTTTTTTTTGGACCTCCTCGAAATGAGCCAAATATTTTTTTTATTAACACCTATTCAATCTATATAGTGTAGATTCGAAATATCAGTATTTATTGAATTGATCTTCATATTTTTATATTTTTTTTGAAAAAACTATACTTTAATAGAAAACCATTAAAAACACGTTTAAAATATGAAAATGGAAAACTAAGTTCAGATCCTTCTTATTCACTTTGAAATCAAGCTTTGGTGATTTTTTTAATTTTTTTTTTAATTTTCAAAAACCGAAGGGAACCCTACCTCCTCTCCTTGGACTCTATGAAATGTTGTACGTGATAGCTCATATGTGTGAAGGTTTTTTCATGAAAATTTCCATAGACAAAGTTTATGATTTTTGGTTGGTAACATGTCACACAAGACAACATTGTGCGCAGGTTTTATATTTTTTTTGATTTTTTTTAAATTAATGGTGCTCATTTGACCTCGATCGTGCCAGCTAGGTTTTTTTTGTAAATGTTCGTATAGCAAGTTTAGTATTTTTCCTCGTTAGTGTGTCTTATAAAACGACGAACGGCAAAGGTTTCATATTTTTTTTTTGACTTTTTTTAAATTAGTTATGCTCAGTCAAAGCCCCTCTAAACCCCGCGGGGCTTCGCCTAACCCTAGCTCCGAATGTCAGCCATCCAATCATACTCTAGCGCCAAGCGACAGCCCTCAGATGTGGTTTTCTAGAAGGAATTCCGAGGGCCGTTGGATCACATGGACGGCTCCGCATCGTTGGATCGTGGGGCGATCCGCGAGAGTTGTTGGTTGTGCTCGCCCACCCTTGCCTCCCCTTTCTTCTGCTTCTTCTTCTCCGGCGACGAGAGGAGCCACTCCTCTACTTCTTCTCCGGTGACTTTGGGCGATATGTCGAGCTCCATTTCAGCCTCCCGCCCCTCGTGGACCCAGTATGGTCCACTTCCTATGGAGCGATGTCCTGACTGCCCACGCAGCGCGCCACTGATACGGTTGACTTCGAAGGAGGTCAAGAATGGCAATTATGGGCGCGAGTTCGTGAAATGCGAGAGCAAGCCAGAGGGGCGGGTTAGATCTCATGATTTTTCTCTGATTTCTTTTTCTATTTGCTTTTAATTCTTTTTCCTTAGATCTGGGATTTAGGGTTCATGTTTTCGTTTCAGATCGTGAAGAAATGCACACATTTTGAATGGCAGGATGACTATGTTAAGCAAAGTCAACTCAAAGGGGCCCCAACCCGGGAGCTCAATCTGCTGTCAGCACCAACGAATTTGGTCTCTGAAAGTGCTGCTCTGACAGTTGGGGATGCAGATCTGAAGGGGAAATTAAAGAAGATGAACAAGAAGTTGAAGCGGATGATTCAATTGAACAAGCAGGCGAATCTGATAGCTTTAGGATTTTATTTTTGTATAGTTGCTCTAGGATTTGCTTACTTGTTGGTCATCACTCGTTAGAGATGTTATTAGTGTGGTGTCATGTGCTCTAGGATTTGGTTAAATTTGTGGATCATGTGCTCTAGGATTTGCTTAAATTTGTGGATCATGTGCTCTAGGATTTGCTTAAATTTGCGGATCATGTGTTCTATGCTCTGTGTTGCTTAATTTGTGGATCATGTCAGTTTTGTCAGTTTTGTACACTTTCAGTTTCTTCAGTTTCGTCACACAACACCGACCGCAGAAGAAAAAAACGTAGTTCTAGGGCCCAAATTGAAACTAATCTCTGGTTGGGCCGTCGCATTGCGTTGAGTGTCGAAGGCCCACAAAGATAAAAGAGGCCTAGAAAATAGTGCAGGCATTGGATCTGTTTTTTTCCTTGATTATTGCCATGGTAAATCCATTTATTGCCATGCCGAACAAAAATAGTGCATGATGGTAAATCGATTTATTGTTAGCAGTACAACTTTTGTCCCATGGCATTTTTGTACAGATAATTGCCATCGCGAACTTAAGAATAACTTTTTCCATGTCATTGTTAGTGTAGATACCATGACAAATTCTTTATTGAACTTGCCCATGTCAAATTTATTTGTACATATCGTGGCAATTTCCTTCTGTATATAGCCTACAGCACAACACTTTGATTTTTTGACATGTGGGTATTATAAACATGTTTTTGTTGCAAGAAAAATATTGTATACATGATTTTTTGTTTTTGTTTTATACATGATTTTTTTGTAGAACATGGCAAATTTATTATTAAGAGCATGTGAGATTTAATTATGTAGATCATGATATCCATCAGAAACCACGTCTAAAATAAAGTCCGGTGGCACCATTAGCCACCATATCCATCTAGAGAGCATGTCTAGGGCTCGGCTACGGCACCATATCCATCTAGAGAGCATGTCTAGGGCTCGGCTATGGCACCATATCCATCTAGATAACTGGAAGAGATAATGACAAACCCTCCATACACGCACATAGTTCAGCTTCGAGGGTTGCCAACGACATAACATAAAAATATATAACAGGTTGTACATAAAAGAGTTCACGGTACAACCAACGACATAACATAAAAATATATAAAAAGCCCTAACGGGCAAGACAAGCTTCACGAGACCGGCCGGGCCTTCACCACCATCTTCACTGCACCTTCTCTTCAGTGCTCCTCCTCCATGCCGTCCTCGCCGAGGTAGTAGGGGAGGTTGTGCATACCACTGCGGGTGGGGAAGATGCTATCGAAGTCCGTGAAGACGTTGTAGGTGGTGAATGCGATGAACTCGCACCCACACCAAAACACCTTGCCGAGGAGGTAGTATGCATCGAATCTGTTGGTGAAGTGGGCGATGAGGCCTGACGGTGGAGAGCTGGCGTTTGGGCGCACTTCCTCCAGTCGGAACATCACCGGCGAGCCCGCCGGGAGGTGGGCGTAGCCCGTACGGAGGAACCACTGGGCAAACTCCCTGGCACCCCTCCAGCGTGAGATCGCCCACACACGGAGCGTCGTCTCCACGATGACGCCGGCGGGGTACCGCCTCTCCGGCGCGGTGGGTGGCACCTGGAAGGTGGGGCCGTAGTACTGCATCCTCGCCTCGCTCGGAGAGTGATCTGGATCTGGGTGAAGAAGAGAAGGAGGCAGCGCAAATGGATGTGTGGAGAATAGGTGGAGCGGTGGGGTGGTTTAAATAAGGGCACCGGCCGCGCTCTGCATTTGCTACGTTCAAACGAGCCGCGTCGATCGATATGCCACTTTAATTGCCAACCGGTTTTAATTGCCACGCTAAATCGATGCGACACGCGTGCGACAAGAGAGAACCAGTGACAGCGACCGTCGCTACATCCGTGGCGGCTCGCGTGCAGGAAAGCGGCTTGGTCAGCGCATCGTGGCGGCGCGCATCGCACATGCAGGCTCGGTCAACGCATCGTGTCGGCGCGCATCGACGCATGCAGGCAGGCTTGCTGGGTGCATGCATAGCAGGCTAGCTGGATACGTCGTGCATGCATAACAGGCTTCTGTCGTGGCGGCGCAGGCAGGCGTTTCATGCAAAGGCCCAACAGTCCAACGAAACCACGGCCCAACGGTCGAACAGCGACACCGCCAAACGCGGCGCCACTTGTCAGGTCCAACCCGCTCTCAGGTCCAATGAGCGACACAGTCCAGCGCGGCCCCACTCGTCAGAGTTAATGGTCAAGCCATTGACCCGACGGCAACGTCCGCTGTGACCAGTTCTGAGGGTTTCGGGCAAGGGAGTAGGGAAAAGTGAGCAAAAGTTAAGAGCGTGGGGATGAATGAGTACAGCTAAGGAACCAGGGGCATAGATGTAAAAATCCCTATTTTCTATGGCTTGCCGATCATCGGGCAAATCCACCAAAGTCCACACTTTGTTCTCATACATGGATCCTATCTCAGATTTCATGGCCTCAAGCCATCTGTCGGAATCTGGGCTCATCATAGCTTCTTCATAGTTCTTAGGTTCGTCTTGGTCTAGTAACATGACTTCCAATATAGGATTCCCGTACCACTCTGGTGTGGATCGTGTTCTGGTTGACCTACAAGGTTCTGTAGTAACTTGATTCGAAGTTTCATGATCATCATCATTAGCTTCCTCTCTAGTTGGTGTAGGCATCACGGGAACGATTTTCTCTGATGAACTACTTTCCAATTCGAGAGAAGGTACGATTACCTCATCAAGTTCTACTTTCCTCCCACTCACTTCTTTCGAGAGAAACTCCTTCTCTAGAAAGGTTCCATTCTTGGCAACAAAGATCTTGCCTTCGGATTTGTGGTAGAAGGTGTACCTAATTTTTTCCTTAGGGTATCCTATGAAGATGCACTTCTCCGATTTGGGTTCGAGCTTATCAGGCTGAAGCCTTTTGACATAAGTGTCGCAACCCCAAACTTTAAGAAACGACAGCTTAGGTTTCTTGCCAAACCATAGTTCATACGGTGTCATCTCAATGGATTTAGACAGTGCCCTATTTAACGTGAATGCAGCTGTCTCTAATGCATAACCCCAAAATGATAGTGGTAAATCGGTAAGAGACATCATAGATCGCACCATATCTAATAAAGCACGGTTACGATGTTTGGACACACCATTACGCTGTGGTGTTCCAGGTGGCGTGAGTTGTGAAACTATTCCACATTGTTTTAAATGAAGGCCAAACCCGTAACTCAAATATTCGCCTCCGCGATCAGATTATAGAAACTTTATTTTCTTGTTACGATGATTCTCCACTTCACTCTGAAATTCTTTGAACTTTTCAAATGTTTCAGACTTGTGTTTCATTAAGTAGATATACCCATATCTGCTCAAATCATCTGTAAAGGTCAGAAAATAACGATACCTGCTGTGTGCCTCAACACTCATCGGACCGCATACATCGGTATGTATTATTTCCAATAAGTCATTGGCTCGCTCCATTGTTACGGAGAACGGAGTTTTAGTCATCTTGCCCATGAGAAATGGTTCGCAAGTATCAAATGATTCATAATCAAGTGATTCCAAAAGCCCATCTACATGGAGTTTCTTCATGCGCTTTACACCAATATGACCTAAACGGCAGTGCCACAAATATGATGCACTATCATTATCAACTTTGCATCTTTTGGCATCAATATTATGAATATGTGTATCACTACAATCGAGATTCAACAAAAATAGACCACTCTTCAAGGGTGCATGACCATAAAAGATATTACTCATATAAATAGAGCAACCATTATTCTCTGATTTAAATGAATAACCGTCTCGCACTAAACAAGATCCAGATATAATGTTCATGCTTAACACTGGCGCCAAATAACAATTATTCAGGTCTAAAACTAATCGCGAAGGTAGATGTAGAGGTAGCGTGCCGACGGCGATCACATCGACCTTGGAACCATTCCCGACGCACATCGTCACCTCGTCCTTAGCCAATCTTCGTTTAATCCGTAGCTCCTGTTTCGAGTTACAAATATGAGCAACCAAACCAGTATCAAATACCTAGGCGCTACTACGAGCATTAGTAAGGTACACATCAATAACATGTATATCAAATATACCTTTGTTCACTTTGCCGTCCTTCTTATCCGCCAAATACTTGGGGCAATTCCGCTTCCAGTGTCCAGTCCCTTTGCAGTAGAAGCACTCAGTTTCAGGCTTGGGTCCAGCTTTGGGCTTCTTCCCGGGAGTGGCAACTTGCTTGCCATTCTTCTTGAAGTTCCCTTTCTTTCCCTTGCCCTTTTTCTTGTAACTAGTGGTCTTGTTAACCATCAACACTTGATGCTCTTTCTTGATTTCTACCTCCGCAGCCTTAAGCATTGCGAAGAGCTCGGGAATTGTTTTGTTCATCCCTTCCATATTATAGTTCATCACGAAGCCTTTGTAGCTTGCTAGCAGTGATCGAAGAACTCGGTCAATGACACAATCAACTGGAAGATCAACTCCCAGCTGAGTCAAGTGATTATAATACCCCAGACATTTTGAGTATGTGTTCACTGACAGAACTGTTCTCCTCCATCTTGCAGCTAAAGAACTTGTTGGAGACTTCATATCTCTCAACCCGGGCATTTGCTTGAAATATTAACTTCAACTCTTGGAACATCTCATATGCTCCATGACGTTCAAAACGTCTTTGAAGTCCCGGTTCTAAGCCGTAAAGCATGGCACACTGAACTATAGAGTAGTCATCAGACCGCGTCTGCCAGACATTCAAAGCGTCTACATTAGCGGGAGCGGGCTTGTCACCTAGCGGTGCATCAAGGACATAATTTTTCTTTGCAGCAATGAGGATAATCCTCAAGTTACGGACCCAGTGCGTGTAGTTGCTACCATCATCTTTCAACTTAGCTTTCTCTAGGAACGCATTAAAATTCAGGGGAACGGTAGCATGGGCCATTGATCTACAACATAGATATGCAAATACTATCAGGACTAAGTTCATGATAAATTAAGTTCAATTAATCAAATTACTTAAGAACTCCCACTTAAATAGACATCCCTCAAGTCCTCTAAGTGATACGTGATCCAAATCAACTAACCCATGTCCGATCATCACGTGAGATGGGGTTGTCATCAATGGTGAACATCTCTATGTTGATCATATCTACTATATGATTCACGTTCGACATTTCGGTCTCCAGTGTTCCGAGGCCATGTCTGTACATGCTAGGCTCGTCAAGTTTAACCTAAGTATTCTGCATGTGCAAATTGTCTTGCACCCGTTGTATGTGAACATAGAGTCTATTACACCCGATCATCACGTGGTGTTTCAACATGACGAACTGTAGCAACGGTGCATACTCAGGGAGAACACTTTTATCTTGAAATTAAGTGAAGGGATCATCTTATAATGCTACCGCCGTTCTAAGCAAAATAAGATGCATAAAGGATAAACATCACATGCAATCAAAATATGTGACATGATATGGCCATCATCTTGTGCTTTTGATCTCTATCTCCAAAGCATCGTCATGATCTCCATTGTCACCAGCTCGACACCTTGATCTCCATTGTTGCGTCGTGGTCGTCTCGCCAACTATTGCTTCTACAACTATCGCTAACGCGCAGTGATAAAGTAAAGCAATTACACGGCGTTTGCATTTCATAAAATAAAGCGACAACCATAAGGCTCCTGCCAGTTGCTGATAACTTACAAAACATGATCATCTCATACAACAACGTATATCACATCATGTCTTGACCATATCACATCACAACATGCCCTGCAAAAACAAGTTAGACGTCCTCTACTTTGTTGTTGCAAGTTTTACGTGGCTACTACGGGCTTTTAGCAAGAACCGTTCTTACCTACGGCAAAAACCACAACGGTGATTCATCAAGTTTGTTGTTTTAACCTTCTTCAAGGACCGGCCGCAGTCAAATTCGATTCAACTAAAGTAGGAGAAACAGTCCCGCCAGCCACCTTTATGCAAAACTAGTTGCATGTCTGTCGGTGGAACCGGTCTCATGTACGTGGACATGTAAGGTTGGTCCGGGCCGCTTCATCCCACAATACCGCCGAATCAAAATAAGACGTTGGTGGTAAGTAGTATGACTATCACCACCCACAACTCTTTCTGTTCTACTCGTGCATATCATCTACGCATAGACCTGGCTCATGATGCCACTGTTGGGAATCGTTGCATGGAAAACAAAAAAAATTCTATGCACACGCAATGATCTATCCATGGAGATGCATAGCAACGAGGGGAGAGTGTGTCTACGTATCCTCGTAGACCGTAAGCGGAAGCGTTTAACAACGCGATTGATGTAGTCGAACTTCTTAGCGCTCCAACCGATCAAGTACCGAACGTACGGCACCTCCGCGTTCTGCACACGTTCAGCTTGATGACGTCCCTCGCCTTCTTGATCCAGCAAGACGTCGAGGTAGTAGATGAGTTCCGTCAGCACGACGGCGTGGTGACGGTGATGGTGAAGTGATCTCCGCAGGGCTTCGCCTAAGCACCACGAAAATATGACCGGGGGTGTAAACGGTGGAGGGGGGCACCGCACACGGCTAAACAATTGTCTGGGTGTGCTAGGCGCCCCCCCCCCCCCCCCCCCCCCCACACACACACACATATATAGGTGGAGGGGAGGAGGGAGCAGCCAGGAGGGCGCCCCAAGAATGTACCCATACTTCACTGGCCACACCACTAGCCCCACCACACAGGACCTGCACTCCAGCAAAAGGTATGCCGATTTCAGTTGCCATAGCACCAGCCGTACCACAGAAAAATCTCACTCCAGCAAAAAGTACAGCGAGTCCACCGGCCGAAGACCTATCCCAACTGCAGAGACGGCCAATTCCTGCAGATTGGAACCCCATTCCAGTTATTCCTAGGTTAAAAGACAATGCTTTCAATGTTGTTAGGGACTACGTGCATATATTCCCATCATGGGAAGATTATAGTGAAGACAAACACCATTTTCACATCATCCTATCCCACTTACGTGTAAGTGCTATTATTCATGGTGATTATTTTCCTGTTTTCTGCTAATTGAACACATCAATGATTTACATTACATTATTTTCCTGTTTTCAAGGAAGCATTGCAGCAGTATCGGTGTTACCTGAGGAAAACACACTTTGATGGCAAGTCTATAAACGAATTTTCGGTGAAGTCTCATGTGCTAAATTTAGAATACATTGAAAAGGATGAACGAGGGAAGGCCTTATTTGCAAATGTGGAGAGGGATGTGGGTATCTTTTTGCAAAATTGCCATAGTTTCCTTCCTATCCGTCAGATATAAATTGAACGGCCTATATTGCAGGATGGCAGGCACACCATCATCACCAACTCTACTTTTTTAGAGAGTAGAGATTATTTAAACCGTCTCTTTATTTGCCAATCTGAAATGGGATAAATTGATAGCACACTAACCATTGATACTTATGAGTTCTTGATCTGTAATCCAGTGGTGTCGTGAAGCTGCCAACTCCTTCACAATGTCATTTCCTGCCATGTCTTAACCTGAACAATACCATATTGTGTTTATGCTATTTTAAACTGTGTATCTTTATTCGCCAATAAGAAATGTAATGAATTGCCAGCACTGATACTTATATGTGCAAAACCTGTCATGTGTCTGCTTGTTTCTCTTTCAGAGTGAGGAGGATATAAGCGTCAAACAAGCGCAGTCTCATTAGCTTGCTCAGCTGCTTGCGCTGCAGCTCCCGAGCAGGGCTAACCTTTCTTAAACTCTATTGAAGTGTTGTCGGTTTTGTATATTATTTTGTCGGAGTGTTTATTTGCACTGGTGGTGATCTTTGATTCCTAGTGTATGTAATCTGCTGTCTGCTTGTGCTTTATTATCATAGTGGCGAACTTTGATGCCCAGTGCATGTAATATGCCGTAATTTCTTTATTGTACAGTCTAGGTTTTTTATTATTCACGATGCTGCAGTTATTTTACTGTATATATATACTGTCTTCACTCCATGAAAAGTAAACCGGCCAAACCGTAAAATTACGGTACATAATCGGGCCGTCATGCAAATCACTATATATGGGCCGCATCATGGGCCCAGTCATCTTGTTCCGTTAACAGGCCTAAATGTAAACTGGCCCACTAGTAGTTTCGGGCTTTTAATAGGCCGAGTAAACCGTCGACCCTATTCGGGCAAGAAAATTCAATGTGCTTTTAGTAGACTGAAAAGTAGGTTGGGCCTAAAACGTGTCGAACAGCTCACGGGCCGACAGCAGGCCGAAATAGACCCCGGCCCATGATTGTGCCAATCACATCACAGGCCGTTAACAGGCCTAAATTGTCTCGGCCCTTGTTTGGCCCAATCAGATTATCGGCTGTGAGCAGGCCGAATGCAAAGCGGGACATAATTAGGCCCAACTATATGACGGGCTTTTAACAGGCCGAAATAAATATAGGGCCAAAATGTTAAACGGGCCTTTAACAGGCCGAAACTAATATCAGGTCGTACTATTAAATGGGCCTTTAACAAACAGAAATCCTAATCGGGCCTCAAGTGGGCCCAAAAGCACAGCGTCCAGTTGACGGGCCGAATTTGATATGGGCCATAATTTAGCCCAAAGAATGAAAGGCTCTTAAAGGGCCGGATCTGATATGGGCCGTAATATGGCCCAGAACGTGGTAGGCTATTAACGGGCCGGATCACATATGGGCCCTTATTAGGCCCAGAACGTGGCAGGCTTTTAATGGACCGGATCAAATATGGGCCGGCATTTGGCCCAAAACATGGCAGCCTGTTAACGGGCCGGCCCACTAGTGTCTTCAAAATCTTGTGGGCCTTTAGCTGGGCCGGCCCATTATGGTCTGCAAAATCTTGTGGGCCTTTAGCTGGGCCGGCCCATTATGGTCTGCAAAATCTTGTGGGCCTTTAGTTGGGCCGGCCCATTTAATCTTTATGGGTCACTTTTGGGCCGGTTCACCTGTCAACATATCATAGGCGCATCTCGCCCATTGAATGAGTGACATCTGTGCCAACACGGAGCTGACATATGGTTTCGTCGGCCAATGAGAATTTTACATGTGGAAAATCGCCATTAGTCGTGGCTGTTAGCGGGTTATCGGATCCAAAAGCGGACCCGATAGCTTAACGGTGACCCATTACGGTGGATGTCACGTGTCGGTTACCCTTGACGAAAGCACTTCCATGACGCGGCATTTATCGTCATGGAAGTGGACACTTCTGTGATGATAATTTTGGTATTGTCATGGAACACTTCTACGACAGCACAGGTATGACTATCTTGATTCTGTCATAAAATCATTATGGATATACATGCATGACAGAAAACGTGACCTACTATGACAAACACGTATCATCACGGAAATGTATTTTTTTGTAGTGGCACTAGCGAAAGTACGGACCCTAGGCCTCATTTTCAAGCATTGCAATACCGTTTGTGCTTATTTTTGAAACTTGCTACCTTGCTGTTTTTTATTGTTCTTATTACAAAAATCAATATCTACTATCATTACTACACTTGTATCACCATCTCTTCGCCGAACTAGTGCACCTATACAAATTACCATTGTATTTGGTGTGTTGGGGACACTAGAGACTTTTTGTTATTTGGTTGCAAAGTTGTTTGAGAGAGACCATCTTCATCCTACGCCTCCCACTGATTGATAAATCTTAGGTCATCCACTTGAGGGAAAATTACTACTGTTCTACAAAACTCTATGCTTGGAGGCCCAACACGAGTCTACAAGAACAAGTTGTGTAGTAGACATCATTTTGCTACATATAACTCATATTTTGTTGTGTAAATGTATGGTCAAATTTTGACTCAAAATGTGAGGGAGCCTAATAAATCCGGATGGATGGAGTAGTTATGTATGCAGACTATGTGATTCGTTTGGAACCCATTATTGAACTGTTCGGGTCTTCCTTTTCTAGGTTTAGTCAGAAAGTTGTTTCTAACGGCATTAACATGTAGTCGAGTGAGCTTGATCAATCAGGTGGCCAGCTCACGAGGTAAGGTAATACATCGGCAAGTAGACTATTCAGGATTCCTTTATCCGATATTTCTTGTTTTTTACACTATATAATGAACTGGTCCCATCATATTTTTTTTCATTTTTTGAGAAAAATGAAATGTTTTCAAATTAGTTTTCCGACACATTTTAGAGCTTTTTGGATTCCAGTTTGTTCAATTATTCCGGTTCCTGGTCCTGAAAGCCATGCTCGCCGGCGCCGGTTTGTTGCTACCCTGGCCGTGCTCCCTTTGAGCACCCCGAGCAGCCACACCATGTTGGCCACGGCCGTAGTACCTCAATTACCATCCCAAGTCTACCCCCTCCGTGGAGTTATTTACCCAAACCATCACACTTGGGGCTAGGGTAACAACTTGGTACCATCTTGAAGGCAGGGCACAAAAAACCATCAAAAATATGCCTAATGTATAACGCGGAGCACTGATAGTCAGATAACCTCGCAAAAACAGTCAAACTGACTGGTTGGGCCCACCTGTAAGGCTGACGTGGCATGCCTATGTGGAAATTTTGCTGAGTTGGACCTAGGTCCCACCTATCATCCACCCATTGCCTTCTTCCTCCCTATCTCTTCAATTGGTCACGCACAGGACGGGAGCTCCGGTGGAGAGGTGCTCGCCGGCGGCAGCCAACAGCGGTGCAGGCCACCACGCTTCCATAACAGAAAAAGCAGGCGACCACACTCCAGTGATGGAGAGGTGCTCGTCCGCGTCACCCCCCTACTTGGCCAGAAGAGAAAGAGGAGGGCAGGCGCGTGGCGGCGGCGCTCCGGTTGCTGAATGGCGGCGACGGTCGGTGTTGGTGGCGTGGAGCTCCACCGTGGCGGCGGCGTTCAGGAGTGGGAGAGAGGAGGCGGGGTCGCGCAGCAGGGAGAGCGCGATGTGGGCGCGGAGCAAGCTCGCACATCCTGCTGCCGGTGCTGCTCCTGCTCGCTGTGTCCCTGCCTCATCCCTTTGTTCTGTGCCGGCGGCGGCTGTCGGTGTTGGCGGCGTGGAGCCCTGCGGCGGTAGTGGCGCTCGGGAGTGGACGCAAGGAGGCGGGGCCGTACGCTGAGATCCGGCAAGATCCCGCGCCGGCCATGTCCGCTCCACCGGAGGACGAGCGGCCACTTTCACGACGTGACCCATAGACGCGAGCTGGTCTCCGGGAGGAGCTCGCCGGCGGCAGCCAGGAGTGGTGCTGGCCAGGCTTTACCGCTGCACATGTCCTCTTTGCTGGCGACGGCGGTGATGTCCATGTCGAGTGCTCGCCCACGACGTGTTCGATTAAATGCCCATAGAGAAAAAGAGAAGGAAATAAAAAAGAAAAGGTGAAAAAAGAAACACTTTAGTCATTGACAGGTGGGACCTAGGTCCAACTCAGCAAAATTTCCACATAGGCATGCCACGTCAGCCTTACAGGTAGGCCCAACCAGTCAGTTTGACTGTTTTCGCGAGGTTATCCGACTATCAGTGCTCCGCGTTACGCATTAAGAACATTTCCGGTGGGTTTTTTGCGCCCTGCCTTCAATGTGGTACCAAGTTGTTACCCTAGCGCCAAGTGTGGTGGTTTTGGATAAATAACTCCCCTCTTTACTAGCCGGTAGAGCTGCACTCTGTCCAATGGACGCCACACCGTGATTGTGTAGTAGCCGGTGGGCATGGAACGGTGGAGGATGGCAGCGGTGGAGCCGTGTCGTAGCCGTTGGCCGCAGGCATAGCTTAGCCTCAGCTCTGCTGGGCTCACCGTACCGTGGCTCCCTGGCCCGGCCACCCGCCAGCTCCTCCCGCCTATCCATGTCTCTCTAATCTCCTCCCATCTTTGTTCCTCCTCACTGACAAGAACGAACGAACTGAACTGCACCACATCTGCTGGTTAGTAAGTAGAGGAGACCGATGTGCACATCTAACTCACACCCTCGAACGTCATGGTAGATCACAGGCAGCGTCACTGTCTCGTCCAGGTACCAGAGGCCCCTGGTGGTGCCGTGCGCGAACCTGGCGAGGAGCCGCTCTGGGCCGTGGGAGCAATAGCGACGAGGGGGACAAGGTTGGGGTGCCGGCCACCACGTGCAGGTTCGGCCGGTGGTGCCGGTGGCGTGCTCCTTGCCGGTGTGGCGTACTCGGACGCTAGAGGTGGTGCTGATGATGGAAGTGCAGGTCGTTCGCGAGTTGCTCGATCAAATGCTCATGAGAAAGAGATAAGAGCAAGAAGAGATAGAATGATCAGGAGAGAGGAATTTTGCCACGTCATCGAAGACCGGTCAAAACCAGGCTGAGTCAATAGCATACCGTGTGGGCTGAACGAGTGACTAAACTTGTCCGGTTTGAAGAGTTGAGTGACTAAGTTTTGCTAGTTTTAGAGTTGATGGACAAAATCTAGACTTTCGAAAGAGTCGAAAGATGAAAAGTATGCTTTTCCCCAAAGATAAACCCCTCGCCCTGCATCTTGCTCACGTTATTCACATACCAAGATATCAATTTTTTTCCTGGCATGTTTTTGCACTTGTGAATAACATCTATTGTGCCTTTTATTTGATTTTTAAACTGGTTGATCTGAAAGGCGGTCACTGTTGACTAACAATAGTAATACTTTATCTGAAGGGTTGATTGGCATCAACTTTAGGATGCAAAGATATGTACAGCAACTCACAAGCTTGATAGGCATGATCATGTGCCCGTAAAATTGGCATGTCTCTCATCAGACTATTTTAACTGGTTGATCTGAAAGGCAGTGGCTATTGGTTAACAATACTTCATTTGTGAGTCATTGGAATGTCCCAGTGTTATTTTCCTCATGCAAGTCAAGACAACATTGATGGAAGAAATTTTCTTCTACAACTGATATAGTAGCAAACATTGTTGATGATATACACGTTAAATTTTATCACCCCGTTAAATGGCCTGCATAGGGAACAAATAAAAAATATATTCAATTATTTCAATCAAGCTGTATGCGCTATTTTTTCAATAATTTCAACACGTTTCAGGCCCAAATTGGAATCCACTGACTAATTCTGGATAGACAGTACGGCTCCTTGCCTTGTCATAGCAAGTTGCTAGATGAAAATATGATATGGTTTTGTTTCCTTGGAAACCTATATATGAAGCAAAGTTTTAATATGTTTTGTAACTTAGTTCGTCTATTTTGCAGCTAGACTTCTCACTCCAAGTGGTGTTATGTATATCGGGCTTATCTATTGATAATTCAACTTCATGTAGTATTCTAATTCCTTTTTGCTTAATTTTTGTTTTCGGGAAAGCTACATTTGTTGTGTTAATTTTTGCAACATTAGTCCACTGGGCCATTGCCAGGAATTGCAGTACCCTTTTTGGGTGTAAACAAATAGCAATAGTTGTTTATCAAAATATGAATATTTTGTCTGAGTTGTTATCACATATACATTGAAATAACAATTGATATTTGTGCCCTAGATTTGTTTTCTCATTGTCTTTGGTAGGAATATTATAAATCAAATCTTTTCTTTTATATGTGCAGCAGGTAGATCCATGTTGTGAGCCCTGCACCAAAAGGCTCCTATGATTGCGTTATCTGGTCTTACCAGTTCCATGTTCCTTTGTAACATAGCATCTAAAAATCATCTCAAAATAAAAAATATGGGGCCTACAAGTATAGTGTCTCAAGTAGTGGGGTGTTCTAGACTACCTTGAAATGGGAGATAGTCGATGCTATCAAGAATAGGGGAAATAGTGACAGGTTCTTGGTTCTTATAGCTCAAGACTCCGAGAGGATCATCTACAGGAGTCCAAAAAATGACGGATTAATTTTGAGGGGGGACACAAAAGAAGTTGGTTCAAAGAAGGCTTCATTCAGCTTGGGCGGGATATCTTATCTGACGCTCTTGGATTATAAGCATGGACCAAACGCATATGCCGGGCCAAAATTTTCTCATTTTTATATTTTAATTTGTTTTTTACCGATTTTATTTTCAGAAAAAAGTTTGTCTACTTTTATTTTTCAGGTTATTATTTTTTTCCAAAGAAATATCTTGAAATTAAAAAAAATCACAATTTTAAAAAATGTTAAAAATGCTTAGAACTTCAACAAAATGTTCATGTTTTTCAAAAAAATCGTAATATCAAAAGCTATAATGATTTCGAAACAAATTCACAATGGTTTTTAAATTTTCTCAAATTTCTAATAAAACCTTTATGTTTTAATATGAAAAATTAAATATTAATTTTACCAAAAAATAAAAAAGCTATCGAATACTAGTACGATTGCATATATCAATATCAATATTTGTGATTGCTGGCCGAGCTTGCCGCCTGGTAGTGATTGAAAACTAGTGAACGGAAAAAGGAGAAAAATATAAGCGGCCTGGCTACAGTTATCAAGCTATAATGGCCCGGCCCACCTGAGCGAGCACCCCTGTGTCAAATGGTTCAGAAAGCTCATATAGGGGAGCGCAGCTATATCCCGCTTCACGTGACATACAGGGAAGCCTCGCTGGAAGGGAGGCCTGAGTTCGGCTGGTCCAGACGCACGGGAGGTCACAACCTCCTTATTTTGTTTTTCCTTTTCACATTTTTAATTTTGTTTTTTGCTTTAATTTTTCACTTTTGTTTATACATCCGAATATTCTAAATAAATGTAATACAAAAAACACTTTACATACAACTTTTTTAAAAATTGTTAATCAAGCATTTAAAAAATGTTAATGTGTATAGAGAAATATTTCTCAGGTATATAAAAATAAAATGTCTACGAAAAAATGAATAATTTATTTCAAAAAATTTGATCAAGCATTTACAAAAAATGTTAAACAAGTATTCAGAAAATATTAAATGTGTATAAAAAATATTGACTTTATAATAAAAATGTTAATCTTGCATTTAGAAAAAGTTGATCAAGCATTTGAAAATGTTAAATGTCAATAGAAAAAATGCTGATCAAGAATTATAAAAATCTCAATGTTGTATTTGAAAAATGTTAATCATGCATTTGAAAATGTTAAATGTGTTTAGAAAAATGTTGATCATGTATTCAAAAAATATTAATATTGTATTTTAAAAATGTAATCAAACATTTGTAAAGTGTTTAAAATGTGTTTAAAAAATGCTAACCATGTTTAAAAAAATGTTAAACTTTGAATCTCGATCAATCCAACCATGTCACCACGATCGATTGCGAGCAATAGCTAGACTCACACGCATCCAATGAGAGTCTGGGTCTTACAAATGCTGCAACAGGACTGCGCACTCTAGCTGCATGCCGCATGTCTTGGAATAATTCAAGGCGTATAGTCGTTCTACTGAGGATCAAACAATTACACAAGGCATGACTCCAGATTTGTTTAACAAGGTTTTCACCAATATGGCTATATTTTGCAACCTGACTATGGGCGCTCCTTTCTATGATACCGTTATAATACCGCACACCGGTCACCTAGGCGCCGGCTTCCTCTACGTGTCTGTGCTATTACGTTGGCATAGATTACATCACGTGTCTACCCCCATGTTATACAAGATACATAGGATAAAAGTGTCCTATTAGGGTACGACTTTTACACCGTCTACACACAGTTCGAATCCAAGTCCAAGTGTAACATGTCCTTTTTTGCAAGGAAACCTTCCAATCTATTCATCAACTGTCAAGGTAGCATACAGAACACCAGAAGTAAAAAATACATCCATGTCCCTAGACCACCTAACGACGACTACAAGCACTGGAGCGAGCCGAAGGCGCGCCGCTGTCATTACCCCTCCCCCATCGAAGCCGGACAAACTTTGTTGTAGTAGACAGTCGGAAAGTCGTCGTGCTAAGGCCCCATAGGACCAGCGCATCAGGACAGCAACCGCCGCTGATGAAGAGATGCGTAGATCAGAAGTATCCAACCTGTAGACACATGAACACAGACGAAACAAGATCGGATCCACGTGGATCCATCGAAGACAAATGCCGACCGAATCCTATGAGATTCGCTCTAGACAAACCTCCACACGCCCTCCGACGATGCTAGAAACACCACCGGGACGGGGCAAGGCGGGGAGGGCCTTCCATCTTCAGAGAGTCGCCGCCTCGCCTCGCCTCTCAGAGCAGGACATAAAACCTAACAAAACTCAAAAAATCATCTGAAAATGGAGCCCTCCCACCGGCAAGGGCCGGAATCCACTGCACTTCCATGGCCCTAAGACCATAGAAGACGAGAGAGACTGGCGGCAGCGCTGACGGGAGGCACGAGAAACCCTAGAACTTATGGTGCCCTTGCAAGTGTAACCTACCTTGTATAAATAGTTGACACAATTCCAACATCATGATTACATACATCGGTAGAGTTGTAGGGATGAATTGATTAAAGAGTACACACCATGACAGAGCTTAGGGCATTTGCAACGCCGACCCTCAAACCACCCGCAACCGTCCTGATCGGGCGGTCCGGGCATGTTTT
This sequence comes from Thinopyrum elongatum, assembly GCA_011799875.1. NCBI lineage: Eukaryota > Viridiplantae > Streptophyta > Magnoliopsida > Poales > Poaceae > Thinopyrum > Thinopyrum elongatum. Next base: position 441,973,106 of record CM022301.1, on the reverse strand, counting down.
GCCATCTAACGCAGTTCTGTATCGGTCCGCTCGGTGGTCCAGACGCATTTTTTTTCACAAACCGGAGACAATGTGGGGTGGGGGCTTTGTGGGCGTCCGAACCACTGCCAATTCGCCTTCTGACTGCATTGGCCCACCATTAACCCCCTCCTTCGCTCGTGTTCGTTTCCCGCCCGAAATAGTCAGCGCCGCTCCAGAGCGTCAGTGCCGCATTCATGCCCAGCCAGAGCTGACGCGACCTCCTCACTACTGTAGGCCTTGAAGCGGCGCACCGGCCGAGAGAGAGAGAGCCGCCTGCACCGCTTGTCGGTGCAGGCGACTGCTTCGCGTTCAAATGACACCCCGTCGGTCTATCGCTCGACATTAATGCTATGTGGTTGCCGAGGAACATACTACAGCGCCGCCGGTCCGTCTGTCTGCTGCGCAACATTAACCACACCACCGCGGCCCATTGCTATCTGCCCGCTATATAAACTGCATCCTCGGCCATGGCCGCAATCATCCTCCTGCGGTCCCTTTCTCCTCTTCGCACCACGCCCTCCATGGCGTCCTCACGCTCCAAAGCTCTCTAGGACACCCTCTCCTCGGAGCAGAAGAAGGAGATGGCCGCCATTACTGCCGGCAGGCAAGCCGGCCGTAGACGAAGGCCGATGACGCCCCAATGAAGGAGGAGCCGACGCCACCCACCTCGCCGGTGCATGCCAGCCTCACCATCGGTGAGGCCCGTGCGCACTACACAGACATGCTGCGGGAGGAGCAGGAGGCCAAGTTCTGACAGGCGCAGGCCGACCAAGCCTACAACGTCGGCCTCCTCGAGCAGCACCGGCGTGCGGAGGAGCAACTTGCCGCCGGCACGGCCATCCTGCTGGGCGTGGACGTGGGAAGCAGGGGGCGCTAGTTGACTCCTAACGCTCCGCCCGCGAGATCCGCCGCGACCGCTGGCGGTACCTCTGACGTCAGGCGGAGTTAGAAGCCGCCTACATGGAGTTCGATGAGGCGGCGGATGAGGTGTGGAGAAAGAGCAATGACGAGGAGGACACCGCCAGCTCCGCCCCGGCGCGCCCCGCCGCCACGACCATGAAGCCGGAACGTCCGCAGGCGCCGCCTGCAGCGAGGAATTGTAGTGCATGGTAGATCGCCGCCGCTCGGGTCCCAAGAAGGCCACCACTCCTCCCCTCCCGTTGAAGCCAAGCTTGGTGCGCTGAACATCGTCGACCGATTAGCCGTTGGTGGCGTCGTGGAGGCGGACAACTTCACTTTCCGGGGCTCCGGAGGTGGAGGTTACAGAGGCGGAGCTGGAGAGCGCCGATGCGGAATTGGAGAAGGCGAAGGCAAGAGCTATAGCTTCAGTTCTCGGGGCTCCTGACAGGACATGGGGAACTGGGGTCCACGATCATTTAGATTAGGTTTAGAGTAGGGTTTAGTTAAAAATTGCCCAAAATGTAATGAGTGTCGTCCGGTGTATACGTAATCCGCTGTGTTTGCATAAATTTCGTCCGTTTAGTTCAAACAGTGGTTGAAATATATGCGGATAGCATTTGATGGCCGGCTCCCGCATCCGTGTTCGCGGACTGATCTCCTGTCTGTGGACGAATGACGGAGCAAATTTGCAGGTCATCCTTGAAGATGGTCTTAAGCTATATATATATATATATATATATACCATGCACGTGGTATATATATCATACCAGTCTTGTATGCACGTACGTACCCTTTTTTTCTTTTGAGAACTTGCACGTACGTACTACGACAGACACAAACAGTGGCGGAGACAGGCCCGAGCACTCAGGGTCCAGACTCCAGACCCGGGTCGTGGCCCCAAAATCCATCCTTTGCCGACTGTAGCAATTTCTTTCCATTGTACATGGCTGGGCCGGGCCCCGACCCAACAACTATGATGGCGTTGCCGGGGCAATTCCGTCCACGCATGTTTAAGTTTGGACCCATGCATGCACCACGGTACGTAGTGTGTGCTGCCCGATCCATGGACCGATTAATTCCCTGAGTGGATCCAACACGACACACGCTGACACGTCGTCTGTGTACATACGTACATGAGTGCGTTGTCATGTAACCTGACAAATGTGCACTAGTGGAACGTAGGAGTGCCCCTCTCTAGCTAGTTAGATAGGCAGGCCAGTAAGTACCGGTCCTTTTTTATCGAAAAAAGAGAAGCAAGTACAGGTCCTAGCACAGTGCATGCACGGCTGCCTTGCCTCGCTGTAAGAGCATCTACATCTACGGCCGGCCGTGCCAAACACCAACCCCTACCTTTCGCGCCCGTTACCAGTGTTTCTGCAATCGGGCGCACACCCTCTTCACATTAGGCTGACTCCTTTAGCTTTCCTTTTCTTTTTCCTCTGTAAAACTGCAAAAAAAAAAACACGTGCGAGAGTGATTTGAACCAATGACATCTTTGTTCCCGATACTTTGTAGTAACCACCTCGGACAACACACCTGTTGCGATTTCTTACTCCCATTTTCTTTGTTTTGTTCTTAATTTTTCTCTTTCTTTTTTCTTTTTCATTTTTTCATTTTTTACTTTTCTTAATTTCATCAAGGTTTTTTTTTCAAAATCAATGATTTTTTTAGAAATTTGTTAACTTTTTTTAGAATTAAAGAAATCTCTTTTCAAAATCGATGAGCTTTTTTCAAACTCAATGTTTTTTTAAAATATATGATTTTTCAGTTTTGTGAACTTTTTATAATTTGATGAACTTTTTCAAAATTGATTAACTTTTTCTTTCAAATTTATGATTTTTTTTTCAAATTTGATGAGTTTTTTTGAAATCTTTGAACTTTTTTCAAAATCGATGAACTATTTTTAAAATGAACGAATATTTTTCAAACATCATGATTTTTTATTTTGTGAATTTTTTTCAAATCCATGAACTTTTTTTGATATATTTTTGCCTTTTTCGCATAAGGCAACAGTTGACCGGTCAACCCTGAGGGAGCGAACCAGAAACAGTTCCTGGACGAGCGACCTAGTCGCCATGTAATTGGGCCGGCCCATAAGGAGAGCGTGTTGGCGCTCTTAAGGCGCCACATATGAGCTTCCCCTATATCCCTGGGCGGACAGCTCGGGCTGATCGGTAAAAAACCCGACCCAAATGGAATCCTCATACCGGCCCCAAATACCTAGGATGTCCGGCACCCTTCATATTTGGCTCAAATCTAAGGCAGATATGACGAGGCCCGCGCGGGCCCGGGCGCATCCGTCCTGTTGGACTGGCCGCATTGACCCATGCGGAATCAATCGACAACTATCGGTCCGACAGGAATCTCCTCCTTTTTTCGATGAGGGCGGTGAGGACACATTCATGGCACCGTGTGGTGTCGCTCTAGCGCGCCGCCTGATGACCCCAAGACCGGCTATTTAAACCGGACGGCGGCCCCCAATCCTAGCCGCATCACATTTCCCTCTCCTTCTCCCTCCCCTCTGCGTCGGGACCCACCCATCCGCTCGCGTTTCACCTCTAGCATGGCCCGACAGAAGGTGATTACCTATGCCATGCTCACACCGGAGCGGCGCCTACAACTGCTTGAGGAGATCCGAGCTAAGCATGAAGCCCGGGTCGCAGCCGACCTACCTCTGGACTCACTGGATACGGAGGAGGAGGAGGACAAGGAGGCGGGGCAGAGGTGGACCAGGACGCAGCCTTGGAGGATGCGGAACCGGAGGAGGAGAACGACGACGTGGGTGAGGCGAATTCCACGCCTACTACTGTGGGCTTCGGCATGCCCGAGGCATTGGCGGAGTTTGAGATGGCCCAGGCAGCGGAGCAACAGGCCATCCTTGACTCCATCTCGTCGGAGGCGGAGGTGGAGGCCAACCTCCGCTTCCTCCACCAGCTGGATCCAGAGATCGACGAGAGTTGGACGACGATGACGACCCGGAGGTGTGGCATGTGACCATTCACCAGGAGGCAGGATGACCGGCATTGCTGGCACGAAGGTCTTCGACATCTCCGACGATGACGAGTAGTGTAGGCTACCTTAGGTTATTTATGTAGTACATAGATTTTATTTTGCATGTTTTGTATGGATTTAAGGTATCTAATATGAGATAGTTGGATGCAGCGAAGGAAAAATGAGGGGTGACCAGTCACTGTCCAGGAATATACCCACGCGCGTCCACAAACATATAGGGAGTCAGATTTGTCAATTCCGGTTGTCGATGCTCTAAGTTCACTGACTGATCAAACATATAGGGAGTCAGATTTGTCAATTCCGGTTGTCGATGCTCTAAGTTCACTGACTGATCAATCGAGAACACTATACAAGTGCGGCGGATGTACACTCCTGTCCACATACATGCATATGTACGTACCCTGCTAACCTCTTACGGCATCCCCAAAGTGGACCATCAAATGGCCCGCATCCGTTCGGACAACACTGTCGACACAGTTTGTCATCCAACACGGTACCCCATAGATCCGTAGAGCGGTTCAAATGTCCGTTTTCCTATAACCAAACAAAGAGGGCTTTGCGGAAGTCCGGACATCCACATGACGAATCAAAATCCATCACGTATCATCTCTGTCCGGATGGCGGAAGGCCGCTGCTAATGTCATTTTGCTCTTTGGTGGAAGGTTGCTAACATTTGGCGGAAGCACTATTGTTTCACTTTTTTTCAAGTGCTACACTTTTTTTTGTTTTTTAAGTGCTCACAATGGCGGAAGGCTGGTCGCCATGGCAGAAGGCCCTTAGCGGAGGGCACCAATTTTTTCGAGTCACAATGGCGAAAAGCACTATTGTTTCAGTTTCTTTATTTCCTTGCTATACTTTCTTTTCATTTTTTTCAAGTGCTCACACTAGTCCGAGCGATAAATTTTTTGTTAATTTTCTTTTCAAATGGATGCGGGCATGGTTGGATGGTCGGCCCCCGTATCATTGTCCGGGCACCTGTCCCGACTGGTATGTGGATGGATACGCTGTGTGGTTTGGGGTCAGCATTGGAGATGCCCTTACTACTTTCTACGGGGCGATGGAAACAACATGAAATGGCACTAGACTTCTCCGGGGCCCGCCAAGTGGATCACCTATTCACCCGTAGAAGTGCATTGTAGGTCCCTGAACTATTTCAGGTTCTCAAACTATGAAAATCGGCATCCAAATTTTCGAAGTGCAGTAAGTGTGTCATTTAGGTCCAAAATCTATCCGCCCCACCTGACCGGCCATGTGGTGTCATTGACCCGTGACATGTTAGAAGGGCCCGCCACAATGTAACGGCCGGTGACGGAAATATGCAAATAAATTCAAATTCATGGTTTCAAAAAAAATTGGGGGGAAAGCATGTTAAAATTTCATCCCGGTCATAGTTATGGATCTATGGATATTTAAGAAACGGTGCTCGGCCGCAGAAACAGTACGGAAACAGAGAGAAAAACCTATAGAAAAAGAGAGGGGAGATCCAATCTCGGAGGGGCTCCCGCCCTCCAGGGGCATGGAGGCCAAGGACAAGAGGAGAAACCCTTCTCCCATCTAGGGGAAGGCCAAGAAAGAAGGAGGGGAGTCTCTCCCCCCTCTCTCCCGGTGGCACCGGAGCGCCGTCAGGGGAACCATCGTCACCGCAATCATCTCCATCAACATCGCCGTCTTCATCAACACCTCCATCACCTGCCTCCCTCTCTATTCTGTGGTCCACTCTCCCCCAACCTGCTGTAATCCAACTGCATCTACTACTATTAATCCACTCCAAGACCGTTATCTAGCATGTATATCAAAGTATTAAGTTCATAAGAAGAAGAGTAACGCTTTAAGCAAGATGACATAATGTAGACGGGAATAAATCTAGCAATAAGATCAAACCCCATCGTTTTATCCTTAGTGGCAACAATACAAATGCGTGTCTTGTCTCCATTCTATCACTGGGATATAGAAATCACCGCAAGATTCAACACACTACTATGCACCAATCCCTCTGAAGATCTACCCATCAATCTTGGCCAAAGAAGACAAATAGATTGGAAACAATACATAGCTATCAATTATACAGGAAAGAAACTTCAAAAGATTCAATATGATTCAATGAACAATCGGATCATAAACTCACAATTAAATATGTTCCAACAAACAAACCACAAAATTACATCAGATTGACCCCAATTACACAAGGAAGAAGCGGGTGTGGTATTGAAGATCCAAAGAGGGAGAGAGAACCATCTAGCTACTACTATGGACCCATAGGTCCTGAAGGAACTACTCACACATGGTCATCGAGGTAGCAACGTTGATGGAGATCCTCCCGACAATGGCTTCCCCTCCATCAAAACTCTAGAAAAGGGCTCCGGATGGGATCTCTCTTTGGAACAGAGGCTTGTGGCGGCGATAAAATTCTTTTGGAGGTAAGATGTATGGTTTTTGTATTCATAGGGAATTGGAGTAAGGCGGAAACGAGGGGGCCCACAAGCCCAGGTGGCGTGTCCACCCCCTAGCCGCACCAACTGCCCTTGTAGCCGACTAGTGGGGCCCCTTGATGCTTCCCAAAGCTTCCAATGTTTTTGTTGCCTAAAAAATGTGTTAAATCGGCAACACATTTTGATCTTCGTAGATATTGATTTCATGCGAAACAAAAAATGAGCAGAAAACAGGAATTGGCACTGGGCACTAAATTAATAGGTTAGTCTAGAAAAATAATATAAATTGCTTTAAAAGTATATAAAAATGATAGCATAATAGCATCTAACAATAAAAAATAAAAGATACATTTGAGACGTATCAGTCGGTGTTTAAAATGTTTGTCTTAAGATATATTAAAAAATGACTTGTTTATGACCTAGATGAGCAGTACAATCCTATCATTAGTAAAATTGATACAAAAGACGATGTCGCTAATGCACATACACCCGGGATGTTCTTCGAATTCCTTGCAACTGTGCAACCCCCAATACATGTCTAGATTCATTGTGTTTCTTCTCCCTGTCTCGTGGTGCTCAAGCTCGTCATCGTGATTAGAATTGGGAGGTGGAGTCACCAATGGCACATGAATGATGAATGCTCTAGAGCCAATAGAAGAGACACCATGGATAAAGCACCAGAAATGGGGGAGCCAAGAAAGGAGACACAGTTAGGATTCAATGGTTCATGGGTGTCACCCATTTCGAAAAATGACATTCGATGACCGATCTGGCAGTGGAATTTGCCAAACATGCCAAGCCAAACACGATATTGTCGCGTGGCAAAAAAACAAGAAATTTGACTATGAGCGTTTGGGAGTGGCCAAACGAGCCGGTAGTTATGGAGGCAATATGGTCTGAGACAAAGAAAGTTGTTTCTAAGATTTATGAATTTTTGATGTGCATGTGCGGCAACATGAAAAGTTTGTTGGTTCATTCGTAAGTAGTGGGAACATCTCAAGTCATAAGGACTAATACAAAAAAATTCAAAGAATAAAGGGATGTTATAGAAAAGCTGAGGGCCAGCTGACCCCGCTGCCTACATGCAGCTTTGCCACTGGAAGACGCCCATATATTACTCCGATCAGTTCTAAAATGATCAATGCTAGCCGCTGGTCGGCCGACCCAAACTTCAGCCAGTCGCATGATACGTCTCCAACGTATCTATAATTTTTGCTTGTTCCATGCTGTTATAGTATCAATCTTAGATGTTTTATATGCAATTATATATTATTTTTTGGAACTAACCTATGAACTTAGTGCCAAGTACCAGTTGTTTTTTGCTTGTTTTTTGTTTTCCAGAATATCAGTACCAAACGAAGTCCAAATGCCATGAAACTTTTTGGAGATTTTTTTCTGGACAAAAGAGACCTTGGAGAGGGCCAAAAGATGGAGGAGTAGCCCACAAGGCACCGGGGCGCGCCCTAGTGTGTTGTGAGGCCCACATTCAGTGTTTTGACCTGATTTCGCCTCTATAAATTCCCTAAAATTGGGAAACGAACATAGAGCCACCCGAAACCCTCTTTTCGTCGCCGCAAGCTTCTGTTCTCGAGAGATCCCATTTGGGGGCCTTTTCTGGCACTCTGTCGAAGGGGGAATCAACCACGAAGGGGCTCTACATCAACATTGCTACCCTTCAGATGATGTGTGAATAGTTTACCACAGACCTGCGTGTCCATCGCTAGTAGCTAGATGGCTTCTTCTCTCTCTTCGATATTCAATACAATGTTCTCCTTGATGTTCTTGGAGATCTATTAGATGTAATCACTTTTTGCGGTGTGTTCATTTGGATCCGATGAATTGTTAGTTTATGATCAGATTATCTATGAATACTATTTGAGTCTTCTCTGAACTCTTTTATGCATGATTATTTTAGTTTTGTATTTCTCTCTGATCTATTGATTTGGTTTGGCCTACTAGATTAATTTTTCTTGCAATGGGAGAGATGCTTTGTGATGGGTTTAATCTTGCGGTGCTCAATCCTAGTGACAGAAAGGGACACGACACATATTTGCATCATTGCCATTAAGGATAAAAAGATGGGGTTTATTCATGCGTTAGTTTACTTTGTCTACATCATGTCATCTTGCTTAACGCGCTACTCCATTCTTTATGAACTTAATACTCTAGATGCATGCTGGATAGCGGTCAATGTGTGGAGTAATAGTAGTAGATGCAGGCAGGAGTCGGTCAACTTGTCTCGGACGTGATGCCTATATACATGATCATTGCCTTAGATATCGTCATGATTATTCGTTTCTCTATCAATTGCCCAACAGTAATTTGTTTACCCACCGTATGCTATCTTCAAGAGAGAAGCCTCTAGTGAAAACTATGGCCCCCGGGTCTATTTTTATCATATATCAATAACCAAAAATACCTTGCTGCAATTTAATTTAATTTATTTTATTTTGTATTTTTGTTCTATCTATCTATCACTACAAGATTTGATCCTTGCAATTAACCGTAGAGGGATTGACAACCCCTTGCTCGCGTTGGGTGCAAGTATTTGTTATTTTGTGTGTAGGTGCTGTTAACGAGGTGTTGTGTGATTCTCCTACTGGATTGATAACCTTGATTTCTAACTAAGGGAAATACTTATCTCTACTATACTGCATCATCCTCTCTTTTCGAGGAAATCCCAACGCAACTCACAAGTAGTAGGAAGAATTTCTCGCCCCGTTGCCGGGGAGACATCATCAATATCTATCAAGTACCTACACATAAACCTTCATCTTCTTGCATTTACTTTATTTGCCATTTGCCTCTCATTTTCATCTCCTCACAAAAATACAAAAATATTTTTTGTTTTCTTTCTTTGCGTTTGCTTCTTTGCTTTCTTATTATCTTGTTTGCCTAGTCTCAATGTCTCAAGAAAATACAATTTTTTGTGATTTTCCCAATACTAGTAATAATGATTTTATTAGTACTCCAATTGATCCTCTCGCCACTAGTGCAGAATCTTGTGATACTAATGCCACTTTGCTAAATCTTGTTATGAAAAAACAATTTTTTGGTAGTCCTAATGAAGATGACACATCCCATCTTAATACTTTCGCTGAATTGCGTGATATGCAAAAGAAAAAAGATGTGGCTGATGATATTGTCAAATTGAAATTATTTCCGTTCTCACTACGAGATCGTGCTAAAACTTGGTTTTAATCTTTGCCACGTAATAGTATTGATTCTTGGGACAGGTGTAAAGATGCTTTTATTGCCAAGTATTTTCCTCTTGCGAAAATTATTTCTCTTAGAAATCAAATTATGAATTTTAAGCAACTAGAGCATGAGCATATTTCCCAATCTCGGGAAATGATGAAATTAATGATAAGAAATTGCCCAACTCATGCTTAAGCTTGTGGATGATCATACAAAAAATTTATGCGGGATTGAACTTTGTCTCTAGAAATCTTTTAGATTCTGCCACAGGTGGTAACTTTATGGAAATTATGCTAGGAGAAGCTACAAAATTTCTTGGTAATATTATGGAAAATTATTCACAATGGCATACTGAAAGAACTCCTACTAGTAAAAAATTGAATTCTGTTGAAGAATTTAGTACTTTGAGTGATAAGGTTGATGCGCTTATGAAAATGGTTGCTAGTGAAAGTGATCATATTGATCCTAATGATGTGCCATTGTCTACTTTGATTGAGCAAAGCAATGATCCCATAGATATGAATTTTGTCTCGCGAAACAATTTCAATAGTAATGCTTATAGAGGTAATTTTAATCCTAGTCCGTTTCCTGGAAATTCCTCTAATAATTATGGCTATTCCTATGGTAATTCTTATAATAATAATTATAGGATTCCCTATGATCTTTAAAGTAATATCAAAGAATTTATTAGCGCGCAAAAAGTTTTCAACACTAGATGGAAGAAAAATTGAGTAAAGTTGATGATATGTCTAGGAGCATGGATAGAATCGTTCATGATGTGGAAAATCTTAAATCTAAAATTTTGCCACCCAAGCTTGATAATAACGAATCAATTAAAGCTCTTTATGTCTCCATGGATGAAAGTAAAGAAAGAACCGACGGGTTTAGGGCTAAGCGAGAATTCTTAGAAAAAGTGATTCCGCCCGGTTTTTATCGTAGTAATGATGAAGATATTAAAATGATTGGTGTTACACCTATTGAATCTTTTTTAGAAATATAAAACTTGATGATAATGGGACTGAATAAGAGTCAACTTTATCTAGAAGGCGTCCCAATTGTTCGGAGGGTGATGATCTTAATGAAAAAATTGATAAAAGTGGCTTTGGAGAGGTAAAAACTTTAAATAGTGATGTGCCCACCCTTTTGGATTCCAAGGATTTTAATTATGATAGTTTTTATTTAATTGTGTGTATTTCCTTGTTGCAATCCATGCTAAATTCACCTAATGCTTACGAACAAAATAAAGGTTTTACTAAACATATCATTGAAGCGATGATGAAAGCTTTAGAAGAAAAGCTAGAACTAGAAGTTTCAATTCCTAGAAAATTATATGATGAGTGGGAACCTACCATTAAAGTCAAGAATAAAAATTATGAGTGCAATGCTTTATGTGATTTGGGTGCTAGCGTTTCCACAATACAAAAATCTCAATGTGATGTGCTAGGTTTTACCAATATGGATGAATGTTCTCTTAATTTGCACTTGGCAGATTCTACTATTAAAAAAGCTTTGGGTAGAATTAATGATATTCTTATTCTTGCAAATAGGAATTATGTGCTCGTTGATTTTATTGTACTTGATATTGATTGCAATCCGTCTTTCCCCATAATACTTGGTAGACCATTCTTACGAACGATAGGTGCGATTATTGATATGAAAGAAGGGAATATAAGATTTCAATTTTCATTAAAGAAGGGTATGGAACACTTCCCTTGAAAGAAAATTAAGACACCATATGAATCCATTATGAGGGCCACCTATGGAATCAATCTCAAAGATGACAACACTTGAAACTATGCATTACGCCTAGCTAGGGGCGTAAAACAATAGCCTAGTTGGGAGGCAACCCAATAGTTATATTGAATTTTCTTTTTATTTTTCTGTTTTTGAGTGTGCACACAATTATGCTACTATTATGGTTGTGTTTTTGTGTTTAATTAGTGTTTGTTCCAAGTAAAGCCTTTGGGATGATTTGGATGACAGTTGATTTGATTATGTGAAAAACAGAAACTTTTGCGCTCGGTAGCACAGTCGTTTAAATTCACTGGAACGTGCTTTTGATCATAATTTTTTACACATGATGTATATACAAATTGACCATGTTGTCCTAATTTTTCAGAATTTTTGGATTTACAGAAGTATGATCAATATTTGGGTTTCTACAGACTGTTCAGTTTTTGACAGATTCTATTTTCGTTGCATTGTTTGCTTATTTTGATGAAACTGTGGATTGTATCGGGGGGTATAAGCCATGAGAAGTTAGAATACAGTAGGTATAATGCAATAATAAAATATGAATGGGTTTACAACAGTACCTAAAGTAGTGATTTGCTTTGTTATACTAATGGATCTCATGAAGGTTTTGTTGAGTTTTGCGTGCTGAAGTTTTCAAGTTTTGAGTGAGGTCATGATGGATCACTGAATAATAAAAACTTTCATGTAGATCACTGAATAAAATAAGTTTGATTCCTTGCAATAGTTTTGCGATATAAAGGTGGTAATATCTGGGTTGTGCTAGTGAGTAATTGTGGTTTAGTAAGAATATTGGTGTTAAGGTTTGTGATTCCCGAAGCATGCACGTATAGTCTCTCATTATGCTATGAAGTTGGAGCATGATTTATTATTAATTGTCTTACTTATGAGTGTCGGTCGGGGACGAGCGATGGTCTTTTCCTACCAATCTACCCCCTAGGGGCATGTGTAGTAGTACTTTGCTTCGAGGGCTAATAAACTTTTGCAATAAGTATGTGAGTTCTTTATGACTAATGTGAGTCTTTGGATTATACGCACACTCACGTTTCTGCAATTTGCTAGCCTCTTCGGTACCGTGAATTACCCTTTCTCACCTTGAGATGTGGTGCAAACTTCGCCGGTGCATCCAAACCCCGTGACATGATACACTCTATCACACATAAGCCTCCTTATATCTTCCTCAAAACAGCCACCATACCTACCTATTATGGCATTTCCATAGCCATTCTGAGATATATTGCCATGCAACTTCCACCATTCCGTTTTATTATGACACACGTCATCATTGTCATATTGCTTTGCATGGTCATATAGCTAACATAGTATTTGTGTTTTAGCCACTGTTCATCATTTTTTATACATGTTACGCTAGATCATTGCACATCCCGGTACACCGCTGGAGGCATTTATATAGAGTCATATTTTGTTCTAGTATCGAGTTGTAATTTTGAGTTGTAAGTAAATAGAAGTGTGATGATCATCATTATTCATTATTAGAGCATTTTACCGGTGAGGAAATAAAAGCAAAGGGGCCGAAAAGAGCCCACAAAAAAAGGGGAAAAAGAGGCCAAAAAGAGCCCAACAAAAAAAGAGAGAGAAGGGGCAATGTGACTATCCTTTTCACACTTGTGCTTCAAAGTAGCACCATGTTTTTCATATAGAGAGTCTCCTATGCTTTCATTTGCATTTAACTAGTGGAAATTTTTCATTATAGAACTTGGCTTGTATATTCCAATCTTGGGCTTCCTCAAATGCCCGAGGTCTTCATGAGCAAGCAAGTTGGATGCACACCCACTTAGTTTTATTTTTGAGCTTTCATACACTTATAGCTCGTAGTGCATCCGTTGCATGGCAATCCCTACTCCTTGCATTGACATCAATTGATGGGCATCTCCATAGCCCTTTGATTAGCCTCGTTGATGTGAGACTTTCTACCTTTTTGTCTTCTCCATATTATCCCCATCACCATACTCTATTCCACACATAGTGCTATATCCATGGCTTGCGCTCATGTATTGCGTAAGAGATGAAAAAGCTGAAGCGCGTTAAAAAGTATGAACCAATTGCTCGGCTTGCCATCGGGGTTGTGCATGATAAATACTTTGTGTTAAGAAGATGGAGCATGCCAAGGCTATATGATTTTGTAGGGATAACGTTCTTTAGCGTTGATATTTTCAAAGACATGATTGTTTGTTGGTATGCCTTATTATTATTGTTTTTATGTCAAACTATAGATTATTGCTTTGAATCATTCGAATCTCAATATTCATGCCACAAAAGAAAGATTACATGATGAACAAGATAGGTAGCATTCCACATCAAAAATTCTGTTTTTAACATTTACCAACTCGAGGACGAGCAAGAATTAAGCTTCAGGATGCTTGATACGTCTCCAACATATCTATAATTTTAGATTGTTCCATGCTATTATAATATCAATCTTGGATGTTTTATATGCAATTATATATCATTTTTGGGACTAACCTATTAACTTGTTTTTGGTTTTCCAGAATATCAGTACCAAACGAAGTCCAATGCCATGAAACTTTTTGGAGATTTTTTTCTGGACAAAAGAGATCCTCGAAGCTTTGGGAGAGGGCCAGAAGATGGAGGAGTAGCCCACAAGGCACCAGGGTGTGCCCAGGGGGGTAGGCGAGCCCTGGTGTGTTGTGGGGCCCACGTTCAGCTTTTTGACCTAATTCCGCCTCTATACATTCTCTAAAATCAGGAAACCAACAGAGAGCCACCTGAAACCCTCTTTCCGCTGCCGCAAGACTCTGTTCTTGAGAGATCCCATCTGGGGGCCTTTTCTAGCACTCTGTCGGAGCAGGAATCAACCACGGAGGGGCTCTATATCAACCTTGCTGCCCTTCCGATGATGCGTGAGTAGTTTACCACACACCTACGGCTCCATAGCTAGTAGCTAGATGGCTTCTTCTGTCTCTTCGATCTTCAATACAATGTTCTCCTTGATGTTGTTGGAGATCTATTCGATGTAATCACTTTTTGCGGTGTGTTTGTTGGGATCCGATGAATTCTGAGTTTATGATCAGATTATGTATGAATATTATTTGAGTCTTCTCTGAACTCTTTTATGCATGATGATTATAGCTTTGTATTTCTCTCCGATCTATTGATTTGGTTTGGCCAACTAGATTGATTTTTCTTTTAATGGGAGAGGTGCTTTGTGATGGGTTCGATCTTGCGGTGCTCAATCCCAGTGACAGAAAGGTACATGACACGTATTTGCATTGTTGCCATTAAGTATAAAAAGATGGGGTTTATTCATGCGTGAGTTTACTTTGTCTACATAAGGTCATCTCGCTTAACGCGTTACTCCGTTCTTTATGAACTTAATACTCTAGATGCATGCTGGATAGCGGTCGATGTGTGCAGTAATAGTAGTAGATTCAGGCAAGAGTCGGTCTACTTGTCTCGGATGTGATGCCTATATACATGATTATTGCTTAGATATCGTCATGATTATTAGCTTTCTATCGATTGCCCAACAGTAATTTGTTTACCCACCGTATGATATCTTCAAGAGAGAAGCCTCTAGTGAAAACTATGACCCCGGGGTCTATTTTTATCATATTTCAAAAACCAAAAATACCTTGCTGCAATTTTATTTACTTTATTTTATTTTGTATTTTTCTTCTATCTATTTATCACTACAAGATTTGATCCTTGTAATTAACTGTCGAGGGATTGACAACCCCTTGTTCGCGTTGGGTGTAAGTATTTGTTATTTTGTGTGTAGGTGCTACTAACGAGGTGTTGTGTGATTCTCCTGCTGGATTGATATCCTTTGTTTCTAACCGAGGGAAATACTTATCTCGACTGTACTGCATCATACTCTCCTCTTCGGGGAAATCCCAATGCAGCTCACAAGTAGCAGTCTCCAACGTATCTATAATTTTTTATCGCTCCATGCTATTATAGTATCAATCTTGGATGTTTATTATACAATTATATATCATATTTTGGACTAACCTATTAACCTAGTGCCCAGTGCCAGTTGTTGTTTTTTTTGCATGTTTTTGGATTTTCAGGAAATCAATATCAAAAAGAGTCTAAACAGAGAAAAATCTTTGGTTTAATTTTTTCTGGGCCAGAGGGGACCCTAGAAGATTATGGAGAAGACCTGACGAGCCACGAGGGAGCGAAAAGCTCGGGAGGCACGCCCCCAGGCTTGTGGGCCCCTCGTGGCACCTCTTGACCTAATTCCAGCACTATAAATTCTCAAATATCCCCCATACATCAGAGAGCCACCCGAAATACTTTTTCCGCCGCTGCAAATTTCTGTTCTCACGAGATCCCATCTGAAGCCTTCTCCGGTACTCTGTCAGAGGAGGGATCGATCACGGAGGGGATCTACATCAACCGTGCTGCCCCCCCCCCCCCCCCCCCCCGATGATGTGTGAGTAGTTTACCACAGACCTATGGGTCCATAGCTAGTATCTGGATGGATTCTTCTCTCTCTTTGATCTTCAATACAATATTCTCCTTGATGTTCTTGGAGATCTATTCGATGTAATCACTTTTTGCGTTGTGTTTGTTGGGATCCGATGAATTGTGAGTTTATGATCAGATTATCTATGAATATTATTTGAGACTTCTATGAACTCTTTTATGCATGATTATTATAGCTTTGTATTTCTCTCCGATCTCTTGATTTGGTTTGGCCAACTAGATTAATTTTTCTGGCCATGGGAGAGGTGCTTTGTAATGGGTTTGATCTTGCGGTGCTCAATCCCAGTGACAAAAAGGGACATGACACGTATTTGTATAATTGCCATTAAGGGTAAAAAGATGGGGTTTATTCATATTGATTGAGTTTACTTTGTCTACATCATGTCATATTGCTTAAGGCGTTACTCCGTTCTTTATGAACTTAATTAATACTCTAGATGCATGCTGGATAGCGGTCGATGTGTGGAGTAATAGTGGTAGATGCAGGCAGGAGTCGGTCTACTTATCTTGGACGTGATGCCTATATACATGATCATTGCCTTAGATATCGTCATGATTATTCACTTTTCTATCAATTGCCGAACAGTGATTTGTTCACCCACCATATGCTATTTTCAAGAGAGAAGCCTCTAGTGAAAACTATGGCCCCCGGGTCTATCTAAATCATATATTAAAATCCAAAAATATCTTCCTGCAATTTTATTTACTTTACTTTATTTTGTGTTTTATTTATCTATTTATCACTATGAGATTTAATCCTTGCAATTAACCGCCAAGGGATTGACAACCCCTTGTTTGCGTTGGGTGCAAGTATTTGTTATTTTGTGTGTAGGTACTGCTAACGAGTTGTTGCGTGGTCTCCTACTGGATTGATAACATTGGTTTCTAACTAAGGGAAATACTTATCTCTACTATACTGCATCATCCTGTCCTCTTCGGGGAAATCCCAACACAGCTCACAAGTAGCAGGAAAAATTTCTGGCGCCGTTGCCTGGGAGACATCACCAACATCTATCAAGTGCCTTTGCATAAACTTTGGTCTCCTTGCATTTACATTATTTGTCATGTGCCTCTCGTTTTCATCTCCGCCACTTATAAAGCATTTTTACAAAAACACAAAAATATTTTCCATTTGCCTTTTTCTTGCTTGTTGCTTGCTTGAAGATGTTATCATGGCAGAGTTTGTCATTGAAAAAAGTGAGGATGGTAAAACTCCTAAAGTTGAGATTCCCACCAATTTAGATGCTAAAACTTTTGTGATGGGACATGGGAATATTATAGGAAAAAGCGTTATCCAAGAATTCTTTAATTGCACGGGAACTTTGGTTTGTGATGATATCCCTATTCTTCAAAGAACCAAAACTTATGCGGAAGCTATTTCCGCACTTGTCCTTAAACTTGAGAGAAGATTTATTCGCATCCATCCTACTTTACAAAGGTTGTTTTATGAGTTGCCAGTTATAAGCAACCCTAAGGCTAAAAAGATAGCTACCCTTATCCTCATGAATGGATTTGATTACATAGTGCGAGAAGCTAGAGAGATTTTTGATTTTTACGGTATGAATCATGAAAAACCGGTGATAGATGAGATCTTATACAATGAAGATTACTTGTTGAGATATTTATTTCATGATGATCACACTTTCGATGAGAATACCAAAAAGGAGGTTTCTCCTTTAAACATAATCCAACAAGTTTTTAATGGGATTATCAAATAATATTCTTGGATTGTAAAAGGGAACGAAGAAGGATTTAAGGATGATGAGCTTAATAATGCTAAGATTTCAATTAATGATGTGTTCCATATTATTTTTGAAAAACCTCACGATAAAAACACATCTCTAGAGGAGAAGAAGAAAGATGACAACACTTGAAACTATGCATTACGCCTAGCTAGGGGCGTAAAACAATAGCGCTAGTTGGGAGGAAATCCAATAGTTATCTTATTTTTCTTGTTTCCTTTTCTATTTCTTTATGTGCACACAATTATGCTACTATTATGGTTGTGTTTTTGTGTTTAAATTAGTGTTTGTGCCAAGTAAAGCCTTTGGGATGATTTGGATGATAGTTGATTTGATTCTGTGAAAAACAAAAACTTTTGCGCTCTGTAGCACAGTCGCTTAAATTCACTGGAACATGCTTTTGAACTTAATTTTTTACACATGATGTATATACAAATTTACCATGTTGTCCTAATTTTTTAGAATTTTTGGATTTACAGAAGTATGATCAATATTCGGGTTTCTACAGACTGTTCAGTTTTTGACAGATTCTATTTTTGTTGCATTGTTTGCTTGTTTTGATGAAACTATGGATTATAATGGGGGGTATAAACCATGAGAAGTTAGAATACAGTAGGTATAATTCAATAATAAAATATGAATGGGTTTACAACAGTATCTAAAGTAGTGATTTGCTTTGTTATACTAATGGATCTCACGAAGGTTTTGTTGAGTTTTGCGTGCTGAAGTTTTCAAGTTTTGAGTGAGGTCATGATGGGTCACTAAATAATAAAAACTTTCATGTAGATCACTGAATAAAATAAGTTTGATTCCTTGCAATAGTTTTGCGATATAAAGGTGGTAATATCTGGGTTGTGCTAGTGAGTAATTGTGGTTTAGTAAGAATATTGGTGATTCTATGAAAAAACAGAAACTTTTGCGCCCAGTAGCAGAATTGTTGAAATTCACTGGAACATGATTTTGTTCTGAATTGTTTTACACAAGATTGATATAGAAATTGCCCACATTGTCCTAAGTTTTCAGAATTTATAGAGTTACAGAATTATGGTCAATATTCAGATTACTACGGACTGTTCTGTTTTTGACAGATTCTGTTTTTGTTGCATTGTTTGCTTGTTTTGATGAAGCTATGGATTGTATCGAGGGGTATAAGCCATGGAGAATTTAGATTAAAGTAGTTATAATGCAATAATAAAATATGAATGGGTTTACAATAGTACCTAAATTTGGTAATTTGGTTGTTATACTAATGGATCTCACGAAGGTTTTTGTTGAGTTTTGTGTGCTAAAGTGTTTAAGTTTTGAGTGAGATCAGGATGGATGAAGGAATAAGGAGTGGCAAGATCCTAAGCTTGGGGATGCCCGAGGCACCCCAAGATAATATTCAAGGACTCCCAAGCGACTAAGCTTGGGGATGCCCCGGAAGGCATCCCCTCTTTCTTCTACCAACCATCGGTAATATTACTTGGAGCTATATTTTTATTCATCACATGATATGAGTTTTGCTTGGAGCGTTGTGTATTATATGAGTCTTTGGTTTGTTTGCTTTTTAGTTTGTCACAATCATCCTTGCTGAACACACATGTTTGAGAGGGACACATATTTTTCGTGATTTGTTAGAATACTCTCTGCGCTTCAGTTATATTTTTTGAGCTAGGCAGTTGCTCTAGTACTTCACTTATATCTTTTAGAGCATGGCGGTGATTATATTTTGAAGAAATAATTACACTCTCATGCTTCACTTATATCATTTTGAGAGTTGATAATAGTAATGGCAATATGCACAAGTTATGAATTTGGTCCTGATATGATGGATACCCAAGAAGGACATAATCAAAGCTTTCATGTAGATCATTGAATATGATAAGTATGATTCCTTACAATAGTTTTGCGATATGAAGATGATAATATGTGGGTTGTACTAGTGAGTAATTGTGGTTTAGTAAGAATATTGGTGTTAAGGTTTGTGATTCCCTATGCATGCATGTAAAGTCAATAGTTATGCAACAAAGTTATATCCTACTTATGGTGCATTATTCAGTGTTAGTTATTCTCAATGCATGTTTATGACCCTTTTTGTTTTCTGGTTGGTCGCTTCTCAATCTATTTGCTAGCCTCCATTTGTCCAAACGGGAATATTGCTTGTGCATCCAACTCCTTAAACCTAAAATTCGTGCCATATGAGTCCACCATACCTTCCTATATGTGGTATTTACATGCCGTCCCAAGTAAATTTGCATGTGCGAACTCTAATCATTCAAAGAATTATCCATTTTGTGTGCCCGTACCGCTCATGGAGCGACAGGGGGTGGTCAATATCTTTCATGCTAGATGGGTTATTCTCACGATGAGTGTTTATTCACTTGTCATTGCACGAGAAAGTGGCAGGTAATAGGGATGCCTAGTCCCATGATGAATCAAAATAAAAAATGAAATAAACTCCCCCTTAGAAAGTTGAAAGTTTATAAGGCACCCGTGGATACGGCTAGCCATGGATTGTGTAAGAATGGTGGAGGGGGAGCAAAACTTTATTTTCTGTTTGGGAACCGTCTATAATGTGGCTAGCATGGAGGATATTGGAAACTTTCGGTCGTGACGTTGACAGGAAAAGCATGCCTCTCAAAATAATTTATCTCTGTTTTAAGCTTTGAGCTCTGGCACCTCTGCAAATCTCTACTTCCCTCTGCGAAGGGCCTATCTATCTATTTTTATTTTTATTTTGAGTCATCACCTTCTCTTATAAGCACCAACTGGAGGGGACTATTGTCATACTTGTGCATTGGGTGTAGTTAATATTGAGTTTGTTCTATGAATGGATCAATGATTGAGCATGGTGGGCTAGGGATAACGATCTTTAGCACTTATATTCTGAAATACATGGTTGTTTGTTAGTATGCCTAAGTATTTATGTCTTTATGTCAAACTATAGACTATTGCTTTGAATCATTCAGATCTCAACATTCATGCCACAAAAGAAAGATTACATGATGAATATGATAGCTAGCATTCCACATCAAAAATTCTGTTTTTATCATTTACCTACTCGAGGGCGAGCATGAATTAAGATTGGGGATGCTTGATACGTCTCCAACGTATCTATAATTTTAGATTATTCCATGCTATTATATTATCTATCTTGGATGTTTTATATGCATTTATATGCTATTTTATATCATTTTTTGGGACTAACCTATTAACCTAGTGCCTAGTGCCAGTTGCTGTTTTTTTTGCATGTTTTTGGCTTTTCGGGAAATCAATATAAAAAGAGTCCAAACGGAGAAAAAAACTTTAGATTAATTTTTTTGGACCAGAGGGGACCCTAGAAGCTCCAGAAGAAGACCTGACGAGCCACGAGGGAGCGACAAGCATGGGAGGCACGCCCCGGGGGTGCCCCCAGGCTTGTGGGAGTTTGTGGGCCCCTCATGGCACCTCTTGATCTAATTCTAGCACTATAAATTCTCAAATATCCCCCTACTCAGAGAGCCATCCAAAATACTTTTTTCGCCACCGCAAGTTTCTGTTCTCGCGAGATCCCATCTAGAGGCCTTCTCCGGTACTCTGCCGAAGTAGGAATCGGAGGGGATCTACATCAACCTTACTACCCTTCCGATGATGTGTGAGTAGTTTACCACAGCCTACGGGTCCATAGCTAGTAGCCAGATGGCCCCTTCTCTCTCTTTGATCTTCAATACAATGTTCTCCTTGATGTTCTCGGAGATCTATTCGATGTAATCACTTTTTGCGGTGTGTTTGTTGGGATCTGATGAATTGTGAGTTTATGACCAGATCATCTATGCATATTATTTGAGTCTTCTCTGAACTCTTTTATGTGTGATTATTATAGCTTTGTATTTCTGTCTGATCTATTGATTTGGTTTGGCCAACTAGATTGGTTTTTCTTGCAATGGGAGAGGTGCTTTGTAATGGGTTCGATCTTGCGGTGCTCAATCCCAGTGACAGAAAGGGAAATGACACGTATTTGTATCGTTGCCATTAAGGATAAAAAGATGGGGTTTATTCATATTGATTGAGTTTATTTTGTCTACATCATGTCATCTTGCTTAAGGCGTTACTCTGTTCTTTATGAACTTAATTAATACTCTAGATAGCGGTCGATGTGTGGAGTAATAGTGGTAGATGCAGGCAGGAGCGCTCTACTTATTTTGGACGTGATGCTTATATAAATGATCATTACCTTAGATATCGTCATGATTATTCGCTTTTCTGTCAATTACCCAACAGTAATTTGTTCACCTATCGTATGCTAATTTCAAGAGAGAAGCCTCTAGTGAAAACTATGGCCCCGAGTCTATCTAAATCATATATTAAAATCGAAAAATACCTGGCTGCAATTTTATTTACTTTATTTTATTTTGTGTTTTTATTTATCTATTTATCACTACGAGATTTAATCCTTGCAATTAACCGCCAAGGGATTGACAACCCCTTGTTTGCGTTGGGTGCAAGTATTTGTTATTTTGTGTATAGGTACTCCTAACGAGTTGTTGCGTGGTTCTCCTACTGGATTGATAATCTTGGTTCTAACTGAGGGAAATACTTATCTGTACTATACTGCATCATCCTCTCCTCTTCGGGGAAATCCCAACGCAGCTCACAAGTAGCATCGCACCGTGCCTGTTCGATGGGTCAACTTCCACCCGTCAGATCTGACTCCCTTCCTTCGTGCCCAACCTTCCACACCCGCACAGAACACAAGTGAGGAGAGGTGGATTTCTCCATGTGCAGCTCACCTCCTCCGTCGTGTGCTCCTTCGCGCGGCACGGTGTCCACATTCGTCGACGGCGCCGGCCCTTGCAGCACTAGCTCACTGCGAGCTTGTCGCCCTTCGCCTCGCGGCCATCGGGATTGCAGCGCTGCCACCAAAGATTTGCAGCATGTTGGCTCCGGCTTCTGTTGTTGATGATTGCAACTCTCCCACCGTCCGGTTCCAGCGCGCGGTCACCATGGTTGCAACATTCCCAGCATCACTATCGTCGGATTGCACCACGATGTCCCAGCAAAAAAATCTCAGCAACAAAACCAATCATCGGTTCCAAAAAAAATCATGTGTAGCAGCTGATGGTCGCAACAAAAAACTCGCTGGATCCGGAAAAATTCTTGCCGATTGTAGCAAAAACAAAGTCAAGGCCGACAAAAATGACTCGACAGTCTCTGGTTCCAACACTGGTAATTGTGGTTTCAGCTTTTTCACCGGCCGGTGACAGCTTGTCCGCTGGCCGGTGACAACAACGCCCGTTAGGAGTGACAACTTTCTCATAAACGGCCAACTGCAGCTTCCCATCCCTGCCGGTTCCTTGATGTCTACTACACAACTTATTCTTGTAGACTAGTGTTGGGCCTCCAAGCGCAGAGTTTTGTAGGACATCAACAAATTTCCCTCAAGTGGATGACGTAAGGTTTATCAATCCGTGGGAGGCGTAGGATGAAGATGGTCTCTCTCAAAAAACCCTGCAATCAAATACAAGAAATCTCTTGTGTCCCCAACACACCCAATACAATGGCAAATTGTATAGGTGCACTAGTTCGGCGAAGAGATGGCGATACAAGTGTAGTATGGATAGTAGATATAGGTTTTTGTAATCTAAAAATATAAAACAGCAAGGTAGCAAGTAACAAAAGTGAGCACAAATAGTATTGGAATGCTTGAAAATAAGGCCTAGGGTTCATACTTTCACTAGTGCAATCTCTCAACAGTGCTAACATAATTGAATCATATAAAAACCCCTCAATGTGTTACAAAGAATCACTCCAAAGTTCTTATCTAGCAGAGAACATAAGATGAAATTGTTTGTAGGGTACGAAACCACCTCAAAGTTATCATTTCTGGTCAATCTATTGAGCCATCCCTATAAGTGTCATGAACATCCCTAGAGTTTGTACTAAAATAACACCATATGATACGCATCAACCAACTCCAATGTCACCTAAATACTCCAATGTCACCACAAGTATCCGTGAGTCAATTATACGATACACATGAAACAACTTCAGATCCATAATACTCAATCCAACACAAAGAACTTCAAAGAGTGCCCCAGAATTTCTACCGGAGAAAGTAGGACAAAAAAGTGCATCAACCCCTATGCATAGATTACCCCAATGTCACCTCGGGAATCCGTGAGTTGAGTGCCAAAATATATATCAAGTGAATCAATAGAACACCCCATTGTCACCACGGGTATACACATGCAAGACATACATCAAGTGTTCTCAAATCCAACAAGTATTCAATCCGATAATAGTGAAACCTCAAAGGTAAAAACTCAATTCATCACAACAATATAGAGAGAGGAAAACACCATATGATCCAACTATATTAAGAAAGCTCGCGGTACATCAAGATCGTGCCAAATCAAGAACACGAGAGATACATCAAACACATAGCTACTGGTACATACCCTCAGCCCCGAGGGCGAACTACTCCCTCTTCGTCATGGAGACCTCCGGGATGATGAAGATGGCTTCTGGTGATGATTTCCCCCTCCGACAGGGTGCCGGAACAGGGTCCCGATTGAGATTTCATGGGTACAGAGGCTTGCGGTGGCGGAACTTCTCATCTAGGGTTCTTTCTCGTGGTTTGGGTATTTATAGGAATTTTGGCGTTGGTTTCACGTCAAGGGGGCCCACGAGACAACGACAAGCCTGCCCGACGCGCCCTGGGGGGAGGGCGCACCCCAAGGCTTGTCGCTTCCTTGTGAGGCTTCTGGTCCTTCCTCGAAGATTCAGGGGTCTCTTTTGGTCCATAAAAAATCACTGTAAATTTTCATCCCATTCCGAGAATTTATATTTCTGCACAAAAAACAACACCACGGTAGTTCTGCTAAAAATAGCGTCAGTCCGGGTTAGTTCCATTCAAATCATACCAAAATCATATAAAATTGTTGTAAACATGGCATGAATACTTCATAAATTATAGGTATGTTGGAGACTTATCATTCCTCTCATTGGCGGCCGAGGCAACAAGGCTAGAGGGGAGAGGCGAGGCTCGTTGCAGCTTGGGCAGGTGCGGGGGAGAGCTCGCGCGTGCGCGCGCGCGCAAGAGAGAGAGAGAGAGAGAGAGAGATAGAGAGAGAGAAGGAATGGAAAGGAGGGCAGTGTGGAAGATGGGAGGAGGTTCAGAGGTGGAAGACGACCATGAGAGAGGAATAAGAGAGAAGATAAGGCAGGAAACAAGTGATGCCCAGAGCTTCGCGTGGGGATGGGAAGAAAAAGGGAAGCATGGTCCCACGTCCAGGCGTGTGTGCATGGGTGACTGGCCGTGAAACCAGACCTGCCACCAGCCGTACTCGCGGGCGGCGAGCTCGGTGGTGTGGAAGGAGCCAAACCAGTGCTTCTTGTGGGTGTCGCAGTCGGTGATCTCGGCCACCAACGTCCCCCACACCCGCAGCCGGACGTTGAGGTCCTTCCACAACATCGCAGCGGTAGCACGAAGACACGCCTATGCCGCGCTCCTGGTGGCGCGGATGCACGCTGCGGGTGAGTGGCGGGGACCGTCCGCTACGGGATCCGGCCATTGGGGAGGAGGGGCCAGTGGGGAACGACGGGGGAGTTGTCGGTGGCGGGGATTGGGAAGAAGGAGAGGCAGAGGAGGGAGGGGATTTTTTAACTCCGTCACCGCGAGATGGAGTAAATATAGGCTTGGGATAAGTGGTGGAGGATTTTTTTTACTCCTCTATGGATTTTAAAAGTTCGGCTAGGTCCCGGTTGGAGGTGTAAAACCTACAGCTTTGTTGGCCTTCCTCTTCCCACAACTGAGTTTGATCACTCCAAAGTTCTTAGACTTTTGTAGTAATCCACAACGGTGGCAATATGTGGCCCACTAATAATCCTATGCATTGTTACCGCCTCAATGACAAGCAAACTATCTGACTTGATCATTGCCTTGCTACATTCCAAATGCTTGGCTAAGTTCCACCAGTGTTACTTCTGTTTCACAGCATCGGACCCTTCACCATGGCACTATGGTCCGCGCTATGGTATAGACCATAGCGTCGTACACCACGGCTTCATGTTCTTGGACTCTGGAGAATTTTTTGCCCGATCTGATGCTATTCTAGCGCACGCTGGTAGGGTCATGGCGCCCCTACGCTCGGTATAGTGTTGAGCATAGCGCCCTCTTTGCAGGCGCTAGGAAAAAGATCAGATCCAAAATTATTTTTAAATCAGGGTTAAATCATGCTAATCTTCGATTAAAGGTTTAAGGTCTATCATAGTCTAAGATGCGTTGCTGGTACTTCGACATTGTGTACAAAATTATTCCACGTGCATCACCAAGTATATAGGTTGGTCTACACTTGAACAAAATTAACCGAGCAGGATTCTGGTAAGGGAACTTTCTTTCTATCTTGATTCTAACAATCTAACTATGTTTGTAGGTGGGTGTTATGGTCCCTTTTCTGGATGATGTCTGTTAAGTATAATCTTTGTTATCATTGTACCAATTTTGGCTTTACATTTACATGCAAGTTCAACAATAGTAGTTGTAAAAAAAATAAACAATAGTAGACAGAAACTTGTGTTGTAGGTATCGCCACTCCCAATTTTTTTGGTTAACGCTTTTCATTATGTTTTTCTTCATTCGACAAATGTGAAGTCAACGAGGGCTAATTGATTTTTTGACCTATCTTCCCTGCATTATTACACTAACGACTAGCTATGTTTCAACTTTCCAAGCAAAGATGACAGTGGTTCACAATATATCCAACACCTATTTTTAAGTTCCAATGTACTAGGTTTTAATTCTTGAAAAGTATGACATATATGGTGATTCGTCGAACCGACTCGCGACCCGCACCCACATCACTCCCGCGGGCGGCCGTGGCGGGCCAACCCTAGTCGCCAGCAAAGGCCTCCCCCTCTCTCTGCCCTCTTCTCGCCACCGCTGGAACGCACCACCGGGCAAAGTCGGGCCGACGGCGGTGGTGGCGGGGCCCCTTTACCTTCTCCGCGATGTGGGACGGCATCATCGCGAGGGGATGCGACACTCTATAGGGAAGCGTGGTGCAGCCACGGCTGGGTGTCTGGTGTGTATCCGCGGGTGGCTGCATGACAGGAAGTTGGTGGTGAGTGCCTCGCGGGGTGGCGGCGGTGTCTCCCCGATCCAGATCTGGAGCTGGCAGCTCCTCCAGTGCCGCAGGCGACGCGAGCTGAGCTAGCACGAGCTGGCGGCCGGCGCTGGCGGCGGGGTTGTTGCTCAGGCGTCGGTGGCCTGCATCCGGTGGTTCGGCGATGGGGGATGTGGGAGGGTGGCTGGCGTGGTAGTGTTCGTGGCTGCTGAACCTCTGCTGGTGGCGCAGGGGAGTGGTTGTAGCCCCCTTTCTCCTGGTGATGGGCGAACATTGTGTGAGGACGGCCTGGTGCCGAACGGCCGGCACCGACGGCTCACACCGCAATGATGGCTCTGGATCTGGGGCTCACGCACAGGTGGACCTGTTGTGGCACCCCGGCTCAAAGAACCGGTTTACCAGTGTTTCCAACCCAGAGATCATGTCTTCTGGAAACACTCAACAACTTGGAAAAGAACAGAACTGAACTTTATTGATAATCTTGGGGTACAAGCTCATATTTTACATGGATAGCGAGGCCAAAAGCACACCCGGTGCTATGACAGTATCTACATTATTTATGCAACATAGCCGAGCCTCGGTACTACTGGAAAACTCTACGGCGTAGCAGAACATAGCGGAAACTCAATCCACAGGGACACTGTCGTGGACACAGCCTAGTTAGCGTAGCCTGAGCCATCGGGACCTCCGTCCTCGGCTTCTCCTGCATCTGGCATGATACGCCAGGTGAGTACTTTGAATGTACTCGCAAGCTCACGACAACCAAGTAATGCAGCAAACAATAGCATGGCAAGTAACATGTTAAATTCTTAAGTGATTCACTTACTGAACAGCAGTTACCAACTTACTCTCTCCCGGGTTGTCCCATAACCCTCGGAATACTCATATGTCACCGAGTACTTCCAATCATAAGATGAGTTCTTCCATCATTATTATCACTATTACGGTTGACCACCTAGTGAGGTCTGGACGGACTGTCCAATACCGTGGACGCGGCTATTCGAATAGATTTTTACACTCTGCAGAGGTTGCGCACTTTACCCACACCATGGAGCACCTGACCTCGTGATCCCATTCGGGTGGACCAGGGTTGCTCCAACGAAACCTGCCTAACCCGTGACTCCTCTACCGTACCACCGACAATCATACCCTCCCAGGGTCATGTCCTAGGTGGCCCCTATGTCACCTCGTGACACCTACCACCGTCGTGGCCAACTAAACTGTCCCAAACGGGGACGCTGGCAAATAACTCAACTGGGCTCACAAGGTTATCGCCGCCTACCGGGCCAGGGCAGCGCGCGCATAACCTTCCCTAGTTGGTGGTACCGATAAAAGAGCACGCAATCAGGCCAATTCAAGGCCGTCCCATACCGGCAAATGTGGTTGCACGGATAAGTCCGGACAGGTGACTCTGGATCAATCGACTAGGTTTAGTTTAGCAAGCATGGTGGTTATCATAATAACTTAAGATGGCAACAACTAGGTATTTGAATTAATTTACTTTGAATTATTATATAGCAAATAAATGAAAGTAATTCATATGAATATGCAATGATATTGAAATGCTTCATAAAATAGATGTCCTGGCTTGCCTTGCTCTGTTGGGTTGCCCAAAAACTCCTAGTCTTCAAAAGCACCAAAGTTTCCTTCTGAAAATATTTTGAAATAGCAATTGAAAATGTCACATATCACTGTTTTGACCACCAGAAATTCTGTGAGTGTGAGAAAAATACCAAACTTTACCAAATAATAAAGGAGTTCAAGACAAACCAGATGCAAAAAGAATCAAGTGATTTGGACTTGAGGATAAAAAGTTACAACTTGTCAAAGTTGAAATTTAAATAAAAACAGAAAACCCAGCAGAGGGCCACGTCGAAGGCGTAAAATGCCAGGGCGCCTCCACTTATACTGCTTCGGCGCGGCGAGGGAGACAGACAGGTGGCCCCCTATCGTCAGGTTTAGAAGAGGAGGGGGAAAACAGGGAACGGCGGGGCTCCGGTGGTCGTCGCCGGCGATACGGACGGCGGCGAGGTCCGGCGACCGCGGGGATAGAACGAGCGCACGACGGCGAACACATACGTACCCGCAGATCAACCAGGGATGGCCGGATGGCGTCGCCCCCTTCTTCTCCGATGGTGGTGGCGCTCGGGGGTCGTCGGAGACAGTGGTTCCGGCGATGATTCGGTCGGGCAAGAGGCTGGGCGTGACCAGTAGGATGAACTGAGCTTGATGGTGGGGTCAGAAGAGGTCGGGGAGGAGTAGAACGATGAGTCGACTGGGCTCTGGTGGCGGCGGATCTCCGCCGATGTTCGAGTCCAGAGGGCCTCTCGGCCGTGGCTCGCTGCTCGGGGAGGTGGTGAGAAGTGGTGATGAGCTCTCGAGGGCTGGCCATGGCCTTTTATAGGCAGGAGGCGAGCGCGGGCGAGCTCTCCAGAAGCGGCGAGGTGTGGGACACATCGCCGGTGAGACGCCTTGCTGGCTGGCTGGTTGCGGGCGATGAAATGGGAGAGGGCAGGGGTAGTAATGGCGAGGTGGAGGCTAGCAGGGGAAGGCGACGAGCTACAGAGTTGCGGCGCAGCCACGGGCGGCATAGTGCCCTGGTGCGTGGCGGCCGTCGGGGACGTTTCTGGCGAGGGAAAGTTGCGGGAGAGGGGCAGGTGGACGGCATCGGCGATGTCGGCACCAGCGGACACCGTCTGGCAACACAGGACGGCCGGAATGACCACACCCGACGCGGCCGGGCTACAGAGCACGCGCTCTGACATGCCATTAACGTGGTCACCACCATGGCTGGCATCTATCGTGCAAGTCCAGCACACCATGTCTAGGGCCTTTTCTTTCGACCACTTAGTCCACCTGCACCTTTGGTTTGGCTAGATTCAAGCTGGCTCGAAGGGTAGCATCAACTGAAGTTTTTGACAGAGATCTTGAGAGGGATCTGGAGAAATGGTGAGCTGGAGATGAGGCCAGTGGAAATGTCTGGAGTGGCCTAGGTTGGAAGGACTACAGACTGGTCAAATTTGAGAAAGTTTGGAGATGTTTTGACTGAGGTTCATGTGTAAACCACAATCTGGTCCATAAACTAAATGAGCTTGGTGCAATCACATGATTGATCTGGTGGAGCTGAAATTTGGTAGGAGGGAGTTATTTGAGGTGTATGAGATGCCATAAAAATCTCATGGCCATTGGGTACCTCTAGCTAGTACTTCCTTCACAGAGTCCCAAAAATGCAGAAACTTGGCATATCCTTGTTGCTAAAAATTTGTACTGGCCAAGATGATATTCTTGGATATTGTGGCTAGATAAGTTCCCTGGTATCTCAGGAAATTTATTTGGGAGTTTCTGAGTTAGGAAAATAGAAGTTGCTTCACAAATGACCAATTCTGGCCAGAGAGAAAATAATTATTCTGGCCAAAATTTTATATTGGACAATGGAATGTTTTTGAAGATTATAGAGTTATATGATGATAAGAAGGTGTGGCATGAGTTTGGGATTGTTCTGATCATCAGAACTATAGGTTGCTTCACAAGCTATGGTGATGGCATAGTTTCCCAAGGAAAAATAAATTATTGGGAAAAGATTGAATATTGGAATTTGATCCAAGAGAGATGTGGCAAGGCTTGGTAGGGTGGTGAGGATTTTTGAGTCACTTGGAAAAGAGGTTCAAAGATTCACAAGTCCAAAGTTAACTGAAAAGGTTCAAAAACCATCCAGAATTCAAATAAAGCCAAAACGATTTTGAAAAGAAAAAGTTGTCAAAAAACAGGGTGTCACACATGTTTGTGACGCCCCCGAGTCAATCGTGCACTAATCATACGCACAAATGTGCACGATCAAGATCAGAGACTCACGAGAAGATATCACAACACAACTCTATACACAAATTAAAGTCATACAAGCTTTATATTACAAGCCAGGGGCCTCGAGGGCTCGAATACATAAGCACGAATACAAACGAGTCAGCGGAAGCAACAATATGTGAGTACAGACATAAGGTAAACAAGTTTGCCTTAAGATGGCTAGCACAAAAGCAACAACGATCGAAAAGGCAAGGCCTCCTGCCTGGGTGCCTCCTATCTACTCTTGGTCATCGGCGGTCCCCACGTAGTAGTAGGCTCCGTCGGGGTAGTAGTAGTCGTCAGCGGTGGCAGCTGGCTCCTGGGATCCGTCATCTGATTGCAGCAATCGGGTAGAGGGGAAAAGAGGTAGCAAAAAGCAGCCGTGAGTACTCATCCAAATTACTCGCAAGACTTACATCAGATCTACACTAGGTATGCATCAGTATCAAAGGAATGAGGCTATATCTTTGGACTGAACTGCAGAATGCCAGAATAGAAGGGAAGGACTAGCCTATTGAAGACTAGCTTCTTGAAGCATCTTGTAGCATTAGAAGAGTGTAGATTAGCATGTTATAAGTAGCATGCACGTTGTAGTATTAATTCCCAGAGATCCTTCCTCGACTCCCTACGAGAAAGCAATCCCGGAGCCATCGTATCCAATTACCATCTCCAGTATCCAATTCTAGTTGTATAGATCGGGATACAACTCCAAGTCGTCCTGTTACCGTGGACACAACTATTCTAATAGATAAACTTCCTTGCAGGGGTGCACCACATTGCCCAACACGCTCGATTACTCTGGCCGGACACACTTTCCTGGGTAATGCCCGGCCTCGAAAGATCAACACGTCGTAGTCCTACCTAGGCTCTACAGAGAGGCCAGCACGCCAGTCTACATCCTAAGCGCGCAGGGGTCTTGGGCCCATCGCCCATTGTACTCCTGCATGTTGCGTGGACGCCTGGGATCAGTCCTGGCTACCTTCTTATATAAGGCAGGTGCTTACGCGGACCACTCGGGCGTGTGCCACTCAATCACTGACATCTGAAGAGCTTTCAGGAGATATTGTACGACGCCAAATGCCCATATATGTTCCCACGTGGTGGTTAGTGCATATAGGTCAAGGACCAACTTAGATCAAATACCCAATCTCGTTAGTGTGTTGGGAGCACGCGGTAACGACCAATGACCCACTATATGTGATCCCGTCGCTTAGTCTCACGAACTTACGGCAAGGGTTAAGAATGCCCGGCCGTGCCGCGTAGCTATCTCGCGGGTATCCTCCAGATCAACCCGACTCCACATCACTCGTGAGTACCCTCACGGTCAACCCGACTTCACATTTCTCTCGTGAGTACCTGATGTCGCTTGAACTACGTCAGTATTTCCCCGAAGAGGAAGGGATGATGCAGCACAGCTACGGTAGGTATTTCCCTCAGTGATGAGACCAAGGTTATTGAACCAGTAGGAGAACCACGCAACACTACGTGAACGGTACCAGCACACAAAGAACAAATACTTGCAACCCAACGTGTTAAAGGGGTTGTCAATCCCTTTCGAGTAACGGTGCCAGAAATTTTCACGTAGACGGTATACTAAATGTGATAGATTGGATAAATAGATCTCGCGGGAACGCAAGAAAAAATAAATAACAAAAAATTGCAGCAAAGTATTTTTGGGTTTTTGGATTAATAGATCTGAAAATAAAAGAAAATAAAAATAGATCTCGAAGGCAAATATGATAAAGAAGAGACCCGGGGGCCGTAGATTTCACTAGTGGCTTCTCTCGAGAAAATAGCATACGGTGGGTAACAAATTACTGTTGGGCAATTGATAGAACTTCAAATAATTATGAAGATATCCAGGCAATGGTCATTATATAGGCATCACATCCAAGATTAGTAGACCGATTCCTGCCTGCATCTACTACTATTACTCCACACATCGACCGCTATCCAGCATGCATCTAGTATATTAAGTTCATGGAGAAACGGAGTAATGCAATAAGAACGATGACATGATGTAGACAAGATCTATTCATGTAGGAATAGACCCCATCTTGTTATCCTTAATAGCAATGATACATACGTGTCATTTCCCCTTCTGTCACTGGGATTGAGCACCGTAAGATCGAACCCATCACAAAGCACCTCTTCCCATGGCAAGAAAAATCGATCTAGTCGGCCTAACTAAACCAAAGATTTGAAGAAGAAATACGAGGCTATAAGTAATCATGCATATAAGAGATCAAAAGACTCAAATAACTTTCATGGATAAAACCATAGATCTGATCATAAACTCAAAGTTCATCGGATGCCAACAAACACACCGCAAAAAGAGTTACATCAAATAGATCTCCAAGAGACCATTGTATTGAGAATCAAAAGAGAGAGAGAGGAAGCCATCTAGCTACTAACTACGGACCCGTAGGTCTACAATGAACTACTCACGCATCATCGGAGAGGCACCAATGAGGATGATGAACCCCTCCGTGATGGTGTCTAGATTGGATTTGTGGTTTCTGGAACTTGCGGCGGCTAGAATTGTATTTTGTTGACTCCCTTAGGGTTTTTGGAATATTGGGGTATCTATAGAGCAAAGAGGCGGTGCGGGAGGCCACTGAGGTGGACACAACCCACCAGGGCGCGCCTGGGCCCCCAGGTGGGTTGTGCCTCCATCGGGGCACCCCTCTGGTACTTCCTTGGCCCAACTTGTGTCCTCTCGTCCAGAAAAAATCACCAAAAAGTTTCGCTGTGTTTGGACTCCGTTTGGTATTGATTTTCTATGAAGTAAAAAAAGCAAAAAAATAGCAACTGGCACTGGGCACTATGTCAATAGGTTAGTCCCAAAAAATGATATATAGTTGCTATAAAATGATTGTAAAACATTCAAGATTGATAATATAATAGCATGGAACAGTCAAAAATTATAGATACGTTGGAGACGTATCAGCATCCCCAAGCTTAATTCCTGCTCGTCCTCGAGTAGGTAAATGATAAAAACAGAATTTTTGATGTGGAATGCTACCTAACATGTTCATCACATAATCTTTTCTTTGTAGCATGGACATTTGGACTTTTATATGATTCAAAGCAATAGTCTAGTTTTGACATGAAGATTTCAATACTCAAGCATATCAACAAGCAACCATGTCTTTCAAAATATCAACACTAAAGCAAGTTATCCCTAGCCCATTATGCTTAATCATTGATCCATTCATGAAACACACTCGCATATTAGCTACACCCAATGCTCAAGTACGATCATAGTGCCCCTTAGTTGGTGCTTTATAAGAGAAGACGGAGACTCAAAATAAAAAAATTGCATAAAGTAAATAGAAAGGCCCTTTGCAGAGGGAAGTAGGGATTTGTAGAGGTGCCAGAGCTCAAAACGAAAAAGATAGAGATAAAAACATTTTGGGCGGCATGCTTTTCCTGTCAACAAAAATGATCGAGTAGTTCCCAATACTTTCCATGCTAGATATATCATAGGCGGTTCCCAAACAGAAAATAAAGTTTATTCCTTTTTCCACCATACTTTCACATTCCACGGCTAATCGAATCCACGGGTGCCGTCCATACCAGCACTTTCCAAGGAATTTATTATTTGTCAACATAAAGTAAATTCATTTTTCATTTTGGGACTGGGCATCCCTAATACCTTTGCCGTACTCTCATGCAATGACAAGTGAATAAATACTCATCTTGAGAATAACACATCTAGCATGGAAAAATAGCAGCCACCCCCTACCGTTTCATGAGCGGTACGAGCACACAAAAGAGAAATTTATTTTGAAAATTAGAGATGGCACATACAAATTTTCTTAGAACGGCAAAAGAATACCGCATATAGGTAAGTATAGTGGACTCATATGGCAAAACTGGTTTAAGGATTTTAGATGCACAAGTAGTGATCATACTTAGTGCAAATGAAGGCTAGCAAAACATTGAGAAGCATCCAACCAAGAAGCGAAAAATCTCATAAGCGAGCATTAAGCATATCTAACACCGAATAGTGCACCACAAGTAGGATATAATTTCATTGCATAACTATTGACTTTCGTGCTTGCATAGGGAATCACAAACCTTAACATCAATATTCTTACTAAAGCATAATTACTCATCAACATGACTCACATATTATATCATCATATCACAAAACTATTACAAGGAAACAAGTTTATTTTATCCAATGATCTTCATGAAAGTTTTTATTATATCCCTCTTGAATATCTATCACTTTGGGACTAGTTTAATATGTTGCTTTTGATAGCTCAAACAAATCTAAGTGAAGAATATGAGCATAACAATTTTCTTCTCTCAAAATAATATAAGTGAAGCATGATAGAATTTCTTCAAAATTACTACTCTCAAATTAATCTAAGTGAATCATGAGAGCATTTCTTCAAAAATACTAAAGCATACCGTGCTCAAAAAGATATAAGTGAAGCACTAGAGCAATTCCATAGCTCATAAAGATTTAAGTGAAGCATAGAGAGCAATTCTAACAAATCATAGCATAATTTTGGCTCTCTCAAATAGGTGTGTCCAGCAAGGATACTTGACTAAAAATAAAAAGTAAAACAAGCAAAGACTCAAATCATACAAGACGCTCCAAGCAAAACTCATGATATGTGACGAATAGAAATATAGCTCCAAGTAAAATACCGATGGTCGTTAGAAGAAAGCGGGGATGCCACTCGGGCATCCCCAAGCTTAGTTGCTTGCTTCTCTTTTAGATAATAGCTTGGGATGCCATGGGCATCCCCAAGCTTAGGCTCTTCTTACTCCTTATTCCTTCATCCATCGTGATCTCACCCAAAACTTGAAAACTTCAATCACACAAAACTCAACAAAACCTTCGTGAGATCCGTTAGTATAACAAAGCAAATTACTACTATAATTACTGTTGCAAACCCATTAATATTTTATTTTTGCATTATATCTACTGTATTCCAACTTTACTATGGCTTATATGCTCCAATACAAACCATAGATTCATCAAAATAAGCACACAACGCAAAGAAAACAGAATCTGTCAAAAACAGAACAGTCTGTAGCAATCTGAAAACTTCGAATACTTTTGTAACTCCAAAAATTCTGAAAAATTAGGAAAACGTAGTAAATTTGTATATAAATCTTGTGTAAAAAATTCAGAATTTTTATTCACATCTGTGAATTTCTAAATTATTTTACTGGACGCAAAAGTTTCTGTTTTCCAACAAGATCAAATCAACTATCACCCAATATGATCCCAAAGGCTTTTCTTGGCACAAACTCTAATTAAAACACAAAAAACACAATCATAACAGTAGCATAATTGTTCAAACACTCAAAAACAAAAATAAAAATACAAAAATAAATTTTATTCATTGGGTTGCCTCCCAACAAGCGCTATCGTTTTATGCCCCTAGCTAGGCATAATGCAAAGATCTAATTGTTGTCATCTTTGTTTCTAGATCTATAAGATGCCCTCATGATTGATTCATATCGTGGCTTAATTCTTGTTCTAGGGAAGTGTTCCATACCCTTTCTCAAAGGAAATTGGAATTTGATGTTCCCTTCTTTCATATCAATCACAGCACCTATAGTGCATAAAAACGGTCTACCAAGAATATATGGACAAGACGGATTGCAATCAATATCAAGAACAATAAAATCTATGGGCACATAATTCCTATTTGCAAGAATAAGAACATCATTAATTCTTCCCATAGGCTTTTCAATAGTAGAATCCGCCAAGTGCAAATTTAAAGAACATTCTTCGATATCGGTATGACCAAGCACATCACATAAGGATTTCGAAATTGTAGAAACACTAGCACCCAAGTCACATAAAGAAAAATACTCATAATTTTTAATCTTGACTTTGATAGTAGGTTCCCATTCATCATGTAATTTTTTAGGAATTGAAATCTCTAATTCCAACTTTTCTTCCAGAGCTTTCATCATAGCATCAACGATATGTTTAGTAAAAGCTTTATTTTGTTCATAAGCATGGGGTGAATTTATCATGGATTGCAACAAAGAAATACAATCAATCAAAGAGCAATTATCATAATTAAAGTCTTTGTAATCCAAAAGAGTGGGCACATCACTAGTTAAAGTTTTGACCTCTCCAAACCCACTTTTATCAATTTTCTCAACAAGATTTTCACCCTCCAAATTATCGGGACGCCTTCTAGCTAAAGTTGACTCTTCTTCAGTCCCTTTATCATCAATCTTAATTTTACTAAACAAGGAATCAATAGAAGAAACACCAATCACTTTAAGATCTTCATCATTTTTATGAAAGCAATCGCTAGAAAACGCTTTTTCTAAAAATTCTCTTTTAGCTCTAAGCATAGCGGTTCTTTTCTTACTTTCATCCATAGAAACATATAAGGCTTTAATTGATTCCTCAACCTTAGGCACACAAATTTTCAACTTGAGATTTTCTACATAATGAGAAATTCTATCAATGCTTCTGGACATATCATCAATTTTATTCAACTTTTCTTCTATCATAGTATTAAAATTCTTTTGAGCATTGATAAATTCTTTAATATTATTCTAAAGATCAGAGGTGTTCCTATTATTATTATAAGAAGAATTACCATAGGAATTACCATAATTATTAGAGGAATTTCCCGGAAAAGGTCTAGGATTAAAATTACCTCTATAAGCATTGTTATTAAAATTGTTTCGCGAGACAAAATTCACATCTGCGGCATCTCTAGTTTGCTCAATCAAAGTAGACAAAGGCATATCATTAAGATCAATAGGAGCATTTTTATTAGAAACCAACTTCATAAGAGCATTAACTTTTTCACTCAAAGAATTTATTTCTTCTACCGAATTAACCTTTTTACTAGTAGGAGCTCTTTCGGTATGCCATTGTGAATAATTTGCCATAATATTATCAAGCAATTTAGTAGCTTCACCCAAAGTAATCTCTATAAAAGTACCACCCGCGGAATCTAAAAGATTTCTAGAAACAAAATTCAATCCCGCATAAAAAATTTGTATGATCATCCAAAGATTAAAACCATGAGTAGGACAATTTCTTAGCATTAACTTCATTCTTTCCCAAGATTGCGCAACATGTTCATGCTCAAGTTGCTTAAAATTCATGATTTGCGTCCTAAGGGAAATAATTTTCACGGGAGGAAAATACTTAGTAATAAAAGCATCTTTGCACTTATCCCAAGAATTGATACTATTGCGAGGCAAAGAAGAAAACCAAATTTTTGCACGATCTCGCAAAGAAAATGGGAATAATTTCAACTTCACAATATCATTGTCCACATCTTTTTTCTTTTGCATATCGCATAATTCCACGAATGTGTTAAGATGGGACGCGGCATCCTCACTAGGAGTACCGGAAATTTGATCTTTCATAACAAGATTCAGCAAAGCGGCATTAATATCACAAGACTCCGCACTAGTGGCGGGAGGAGCAATCGGAGTGCTAATAAAATCATTGTTGTTGGTGTTAGAGAAATCACAAAACTTGGTGTTCTCTTGAGTCATCGTGACTATGCAACAAGATTGCACTCAAAAACAGATCTGAAGAGAAAACAGCGAACAAAAAAGAGGGCGAATAAAACGGCAAATATTTGTGAAGTGGGGGAGATGAAAACGAGAGGCAAATGGCAAATAATGTAAATTGCAAGGAGATGAGATTTGTGATTAGGAACCTGGTAGATGTTGATGATGTCACCCCGGCAACGGCGTCAGAAATTCCTTTTGATGTCGCTTGAACTACGACGGTATTTCCCCAAAGAGGAAGGGATGATGCAGCACAGCCACGGTAGGTATTTCCCTCAGTGATGAGACCAAGGTTATCGAACCAGTAGGAGAACCACGCAACACTACGTGAACGGTACCTGCACACAAAGAACAAATACTTGCAACCCAACATGTTAAAGGGGTTGTCAATCCCTTTCGAGTAACGGTGCCAGAAATTGTCACGTAGACGGTATACTAAATGTGATAGATTGGATAAATAGATCTCGCGGGATCGCAAGATAAAATAAATAACAAAAAATTGCAGCAAAGTATTTTTGGGTTTTTGGATTAATAGATCTGAAAATTAAAGCAAATAAAAATAGATCTCGAAGGCGAATATGATAAAGAAGAGACCCGGGGGCCGTAGATTTCACTAGTGGCTTCTCTCGAGAAAAATAGCATACGGCGGGTAAACAAATTACTGTTGGGCAATTCATAGAACTTCAAATAATTATGACAATATCCAGGCAATGATCATTATATAGGCATCATGTCCAAGATTAGCAGACCGACTCCTGCCTGCATCTACTACTATTACTCCACACATCGACCGCTATCCAGCATGCATCTAGTGTATTAAGTTCATGGAGAAACGGAGTAATGCAATAAGAACAATGACATGATGTAGACAAGATCTATTCATGTAGGAATAGACCCCATATTGTTATCCTTAATAGCAACGATACATACGTGTCATTTCCCCTTCTGTCACTGGGATTGAGCACCGTAAGATCGAACCCATCACAAAGCACCTCTTCCCATGGCAAGAAAAATCGATCTAGTCGGCCTAACTAAACCAAAGATTCGAAGAAGAAATACGAGGCTATAAGTAATCATGCATATAAGAGATCAAAAGTCTCAAATAACTTTCATGGATAAAAACATAGATCTGATCATAAACTCAAAGCTCATCGGATCCCAACAAACACACCACAAAAAGAGTTACATCAAATAGATCTCCAAGAGACCATTGTATTGAGAATCAAAAGAGAGAGAGGAAGCCATCTAGATACTAACTACGGACCTGTAGGTCTACAATGAACTACTCACGCATCATCGGAGAGGCACCAATGAGGATGATGAACCCCTCCATGATGGTGTCTAGATTGGATCTGTGGTTTCTGGAACTTGCGGCGGCTGGAATTGTATTTCATCGACTCCCTTAGGGTTTCTGGAATATTGAAGTATCTATAGAGCAAAGAGGCGGTGCGGAAGGCCACTGAGGTGGACACAACCCACCAGGGCGCGCCTGGGCCCCCAGGTGGGTTGAATCACCCTCGATGGAATCTACTTGATGTAACCATCAAGGTGAAGTTGGAGGAATCACCCTCGATGGTTCACACTTGAGGTGTTGCACGACAGAGTCGTTATCGGGAGTGGTGAAGGAGAAATCACCCTCGATAGACCACGACCAATTAGCTACACTACAGAGTTATCATCAGGAGTGTGCGACGAGGTATCACTACTACAGGATGCTGCTAACGTGACACTACAATCAGAGACCCTTCGACGAAACTGTGTGCAATGCATTAATCGCAAACGGTGATGTAAAAACCCGGCAAAAAAGATGTAAAACGTTTGCGATGGCGGATACATCAAACACGGTTCAGTGTGCGTTGTGGGGCATACGGTTCAGTTCAATGAACTGTTTGTGATGAGGAAGAACAAAAGAAACGGGTAGCCAGATGGAGGCGTGTGCGGTATACGGCATACAGTTCACTCGGATAAACTATTTGTGATGAGGCGGAACAACAGAAAGGGGCAGCCAAATGAAGGTGTGTGTGCGATATACGGCCTACAGTTCACTCGGATGAACTGTTTGCGTTGAGCCAAGATAACAGAAACGGTTCAATCTAACAAGATGTGTGTGATATGCGGCAAACATGTCTGTAATCAGAAATGTGTGCGAAGAACGATAATAACACAGACGATTGCTGCTAATAAGATGTATGTGTTGTGCGTTGGGATTGCATACAGAACAACAACATATATATATATATAGGGTGGGTCTATTCTAATGACAACCTTAAGACCCTTATTCTGCTAACACCGAAGCCTTATTCTGCTAACACCTTCCGACCCACCCCGCAGCTACAAACTAACCACATACGATGGTCGACCGAACTGCGCACACACAAAAAACCCACCTTATCCCTGCCATGGTGCTACCCACCCCACTCATCTCTCCCACGACCTGCCCCACCCCACTCCTCTCTTCCCCGTGCTCCTCCATCCCATGGCGCCGCCGCCTCCCTCCCCGCGCCCACGCTGCAGCGCCACCGCCTCCCTCCTCGTGCCCCCGCTGCAGCGCCGCCGCCTCCCTTCCCGCGCCGCCGCCCTCGCGCCCCCGTGCCGCCGTCTCCCCAGCGCCCTCGCGACCCGCGCACCTCCGCGCCACCCGAGCCATGGATCCGGCCATGCCGCGGCGGTCAGGCGACGGATCCAACCCCGTTGCACCGCCCAGGCGCCGGGACCGAGCGCTGCCGGTCCCCAGCGTTGTCCCGGCGACTGCCCCCAACCCCCTTCAACTCCCCTCGTCCTCGCCCCCAGAGCAGCAACATGGATCCGGCGGGCCGGCGCACACCCTTCCCTCCACCAGCCCGAGCGCCCCGCTGGCCTGCCTCCAGCACTGGCTCTGCGCGGCGCAGCAGTCCACTCCTCCCCACGCCACCCACACCCTCCCATCTACCGGATCAGGTCGCAGCTCCCCTCGTGCTCCTATCTTCCTCCCCTCCGGCAGCTCCACTCCGGCCCCAGCGGAACCTCTCCTCTGGCTCAAGATCCATCGGGGTGTAGCCTCGATGGTGCTCACGTCTGTGAAAGCAATGCGCTCAGGTGGAAACATATATTTTTGTTTCTGCTCACCGATGGCTCCCCGTGCAGTCCGGCGACCACGGACGTGCAGCTCGCAGGCATGAGATGCGGTTCAGTGCACCTGTGGGTGTAGTTCATGAGCGCGCCGGCGACGACGGCAGCAACGCAGTGCACTCCGGTAGTTGCCGTGGTGCACTCTGGTGGTCGTTGTGGTACAGCTCAGTGGCTAGCCAGTTGAGGTTTGCTTTTCCTCTGCGTGTGGTTAATCTGAGCACGAGCTTCATCGCCTCGGTGCTTTTGTAGTGTGTTCAATTTTCTTTTGCAATTCCCTGGTCGTGCAGCTTGGTGACGCGACAGGTGCAGTCAGCCGAGCGACACTCTTCTCCAAGCGAGAAGAGGAGGGCGATCTTGATTCCTGTCCCCGTGCAGTTCAGGTGATGCGCCCGTGCGGTGCGGAGCACATGTGCATGTAGTCCGTCGGCCATGCGTGTAGTATAGGTCGCAGAGTGGTGTAGTTCGCGCTGAACCCGTGTTGTAGTTTTATGGTGCCCTGCGTGTGTGATGCAGTTTTGCGTCTCCCTCGGGTGGACGCATAGCTGCACTCCAGAACGCCCAGTACTGCAACCCCTTCCTTCCTTTACTTATTTTTTGCAGGAAAGAAAGTGGTGCAGTTCTGTTGGATGTCCCGTTGGAGTTTGACCTTGTGCCATTTCAGATTATATTGTGAAGTGCAACATGAGTTTCTCTGCTTGGGGTGCTCTGGGTACTTCAGTTGGGCTACTCGGAGATAAAAATTTCTGTGCACAGTATATAGTTGTATGGCTGTGTAAAAAAATATGAATTTGTGTGTTGAGCATTCTGAAGCACTGATGTTATATTTTTTACTTCGAGAAAATATGATGTGGTCCATTATGTGGTGGTTGGTAGTTTACTTTGTAAGAAGGGAGAAAAAGAAATTCATGTGAGAGGTTCACTTCTTTTTCGAATGAAGATTGTTTTTGTGGGACGATCGAAAAATATGGATTTAAGGTTCACTAGCAAATATTAATGTGGTTCACTTCTGAGAGTGTTACAGTGCATTTTCAGTAGTGGTGTGGTTCACTTGCACCCGAGGTGAAGCGCAAAAAAATAAATCATTAGGGAAACGGCAAAAATAGTAATGCGGTTCACTTTAATATATGTCGAGGTTCACTTGCCCTCGTCTCTGCGGTGCACTATCGTTCATAAAAAAAGTTGGAAAAAAGACAACAAAAACTCGTCTGAGAAAAATTTACGTTCGACAAAAGAAATCATGAAGTTCACTCGACCGTCTGATGCAGTGCGGTTTCAGTTCGAAGCAGTGCAGTTTTCTGTCCGATGCGGTTCACTTGTCGATTTTGCTGTCGCGAAAAACAGTGTCCGCATTTCGGTAAATTCAAAAATGCTCTTAAACCGTAAGGAATTAGAGAGCGTGTTCTACATGAAAAAGTTACACCTCGTCGATATCTTCCCAACGACATATAATTTGAATCATTCCGATAGGCGCTTTGTAAAAATTTCGCGAAAAACGGCCGCTGCCTCTCGTCGTCAGCCGTACGATTTTCAAAATTAACTAAAAACCATAAGGAATCTCAAAAAACATTTCAACATATGAAAGTTGCGCCTCGTCCATAGCTTTTCAACGGTATATTACACGCCTCGTTTCGATAAACGGTTAGAAAACTGGAGCGAAAACAGTACCAAAAATTTGAAAAAAATTGAAAAATAGAATTCCGTGATTTAGTAAATTTGAAACTGCTCTTAAACCGTAACGAATTAGAGAAAATAATAGATATGAAAAAGATGCGCCTCGACGATATCTTTCCAACGGTGTATCATTTGCTTTATTCCGACGAGCGGTTTAGAAAAAAAGGCAAAAAAACGCTCGCTGCCACTCGTCATGGGCCGCACCATTTTCAAAACTGCTCTTAAACCGTGAGGAATCTCGAAAAGTGTTCAACAGGGCGAAGTAGCGCCTAATCCATAGCTTCTCAACAGTATATTGCACGCCTCGTTCCGACAAACGGTTAAAAAACTAGAGCAAAAAAGGTACCGAAAAACACAGCTTGCAGTTTTTTGTGACGGGAAGTTCACTCGCCTGAGTAACTTAGTTCAAACAATGACGTGCATTGCGTTGAGCGTGCAGTGCGAAAGTTTTATCAGAATAGTTATTCTGCTAATATTAGCAAAATAGACTGGCTGTATATATATATATACACACACACTTATAAGGACATGGTTGCATAACCAAATTAAACATCCAATTACATAGGTGGCTACTACACACATGACATTTCCACACACCAAAGTCAACTATATATTACATGCATAATTAACTAGGATAAACGATCATCTGATCATCATCTACTTCTTGTGACGCTTGCCGCTACTGCTCTGCTTGTGGCTCGATCCGGCCTCGTCGATATCGGTAACGAGGCACTTTCTCATGTCAACGATCCGCCTGTGCATCTCGTAGCATGTGTACACGCTCTTGGCCGCGAACCTGAGGTAAGGTTCATATAGTTGCCGCATCCAGGCCCCGTGCTAGGATACGGGACTTGTTCTCTTGGCATCCTGCTTCATCTTTTCGTAGTAGGGGTCGATGATGGCCGAGGCGAGTTCAACCAGGGAGTCCTTCTTCATGATGCCCCAGACCCTGTAGTGCTCACGGATTTTGACAAGGTTCTTGCAGGCCAAGCCCATAACCCTGAGTGCTTTTACATCGTCGGTGGTTTCCACCATAGCGAACTTGTAGTCGGTGTTGTTGACAAACCTGGCGAAACGGTCGCAAGGCCCTCTGGCCATGCAGTGGTAGATGAGGACATGATGGCGCACGCACAACTAGGCAATGGCAACCTTCTGATCTTGGGAAGACCGGAGGTGTACTGGAGGTCGATGCCGACTACCTTGTACTTGTCTCCAACAAGCAACTGCTCCACGTATGGTGTTGATGTAGTCCTCCACCACGGCCGGGTCGATGGTGTACACCACCGTGAGATCCGTCTTCCTCGCGTGGGTCTCGACTTTATGCTCGTCGAACTCCATTGGAGCGCCGCTAGATATCCTCTGTGTATGTGTCGTCGTGGGTGTGCTTGTTGTGTTGTGGGGCGAGATGGAAAGGTTGAAGAGACTAAGGTTATAATGGCCGCGGGAATTAATGGGGAAGCCGGACGGACTGGAATATCTGCACGCCCGGATGGCAGTTCTAATTTGCAGCGCGTAACTCCATCGTGTCGCACGTAACTGCATCATGGCGACGCACGCGGTGCAACCGCATGCATATGGGCCCCCAACATGATCGTGCGCAGGCCCCAACCGCTGGCAGAGCGCGCGCGCAGGGACACGAGCAGAGCACTACGCGGCGCCTCAACGGCGAGCAACCATATATATGCATCTAGCAGTTGAACACGAAAGGAAAAGTTGCCCACAAGCCGAGCGCGTGGAGGTACGTGAGCAGAGCATGCCGACGGACAGCAGAGCGCGCCGACGGATGCGAGTAGAGCGCGCTGCGGTGCCTAACGGCGAGCAGAGCGCGCCGAGGTACGCGAGCAGAGGCCTGCACAGTGATACGTGGCAAATAAGACGAACTGTGCGAGCGATGGCGGAGACATCAAGCATGAATCAGATTAGAGTTGTGTGTGCGATATGTGGCATACAGTAGATCCACCTGAGCTTTTGTGATGGAATAAGCCGTGTGTGTTGTGTGCAAATGCTTGCTGGTATACAACCGTCTGCGATTGATGAATTCATGACCGACGAGTTCCCTAGTGTGGTACGTGTGCGATGTGATATGCTCTATCTATAGAACATCAACATATATACTTATAAGAACAACATTG
The DNA here is from genome assembly GCA_011799875.1 of Thinopyrum elongatum. Lineage (NCBI taxonomy): Eukaryota > Viridiplantae > Streptophyta > Magnoliopsida > Poales > Poaceae > Thinopyrum > Thinopyrum elongatum. The sequence continues at coordinate 441,928,215 of CM022301.1, read as the reverse complement.
CATAACCAAATTAAGCATACAATTACATAAGTGACTACACACATAACATTTCCACACACCAAAGTAAGCAATTACATGCATACTAAACTAGGAGAAACGAGCATATCTACATCTTGTTGCGACGACATTTGCTATTGCTCTGCTTCCGGCTGGATCCCTGGTCGTGAATGGTTAATAAAATCTAAGTCTATTGCATGTTATGGTCAAAATAGTACTACCAATATACGAGTCTCATACGATGCCATTTCAACGATTGTACCACAAAAGCCCGAAATATTACAAGGTTCAAATTCCAGAGTTGCATGGCTCAAATTCGAAGATTACAAGGTTCAAACTGATATTAGAAATGAAATTCAGCTCATTCAGCTACAAACGCCCGTGCTGATCAGCTGAACATGGATATAAGACAGGTTCAAACTAAAAATAATAATAGTAAAGTCGGTTTCGAAACCTCGTCATTTCTACAAAGGGATCAGCCGCTGACAAGTCATGTATGGGGTTGATACAATGACTTCCAATTACTCTGTCATATGCACTTCCAATAAGAAGTTTAGCTTTTTTGGAGCCTCTTCCATTCTGCAGTAGCTGCCGGCTCTGATCAACAAACCATTCATATTTCCTATTTAAATGCATGTTCAACCTCATTACCTTCAACACACTTGCTCTGGCAAGAAAGAACTTGGCGAATATAATCTCCGGTAAGGTCCCTCGATAGGAGTTCAAAGTAATTTTTGAGCGATGCAGATCCAGACATTCGATGTGATTGTCGTTGTAAACATTATCCACCACCGGGCCTATTATTATCTGCAAAAGAAGAGAACGTGTTAGTGCCTACATGCAGTTTTGAACACTACTACAGGCCTATTTGGTTTGTAGGATTTGTAAAATGCACCAACGCGCCATGCATCTTCGATCTGACATGATTAACATGGGAATTTGACTACAATCTAGAAAAATGTAGCGTTCTTCACAATAGGTTGGAGTGGATGAAAAATTCCGTAAGAAACTAGTACATATGAATCCAAAGGAGAAATGCTTATGGATTGTAACCATATGAATCAAGCAAGTAATATGGGGTGGGGGTGTATGTCCTGAAATCCTCCAAAATTCCTTCAGAAATCATAGTACATTGTCATTGTAAACTTGGGAAAAGGTGCCAAAAATTGAACTCCCTTATGGTTAACATTTAACAGGAAAGGAACATCACCTCGATATATAGCTTCTTCAGGCACGGAAAGCATCTCAGGAAACTGACAACTTGGTCCAGGTTGGGGCCGATAGATTCTAGTGACAAGACCTTCAATGTGCGTAGAATCTGGGTGAAGCTTTTCTGGATGACAGACGAACATACATCTTCAAAATTAGAAATAATGTTGATATCAAGAAGGAGAGGTAGAAGGCGATTGTTGTACCTGAAAGTAGGAGTATTTGACAGACGAGTAGCCCACCACTGTCAATTTCGGCGCAGAAATGACATTGATTCTTGTTGGACCTTGTTGATCAACTACAAGTAATCTCTAAAGTGAAGGTGTGTCCTCAATGACCATATTGTGGTCCACCTTTTGTGATCTCTCGTTGCAGCACCAGCAACACACATAAATAGTCCGGAGAGTCATGGAGGTGATGTGGAAGCTACTCGACCAATTCATCGCCTGAAGACGAAGGAACTCAAGTGCAGTACAGCCGCGGAGCAGGCGCTCCATGTCATCCTTTGGGATGTAGACGACGACGAGCTCGAGGTGCTTCAGTCATGGTAGAAAAATAGTGGGCACATCATTAAGGGGGGGGGGGAATGGCAGTTCATGAACTTGGCGAGGCGCAGTGTGGGCACGAAGCGGAGCGCGGACGTTGGCAGCGAGCGCATATGCCCATCATTAAAACTGAGCTCCTCGAGCTCATCTAGGGCGGGGGATCGGAACCACTCCTCAAGCTTGGCTTGGTCCTTGCCGTTGGAACGGAACTTGCCCATGATAAGGCCTCTGATTGGACCATGGTGACTGCCGAGGATCTGGGAGAACGCATCCAAGCTTTTGTGATAGCCATGGCAAAGCTCGTGGGCATCGAGGAGGTCGACAGGGGTGGAGAGCCATAGGGGGCGCCACCACCGGGAAAGGGCGGTTGTCCTTGCCCCATATTTGATTGGGAGGAGGGATATGATGACTGTTAACATATCATCGGGGAGGCTGCTGATGAAGTCTAGGCCTGCTAGAGTCGCTTGCGGTTCTTTCTCGACCCGCCTCCGCTTGTTGGCAGCCTCGTTCTCTACCTTGTCGGCAGTGATGGAAACCTCTATCTCCATATTCACGCCATGCTCCGGTGCTTCAGCAGCCCCGGCGTTGCCACTCCCTCCAATGGGGCACTTCGGCGGCATCCTCATACACTGACGGCTTTGAGGACTGAGAGCGGCGTCGAGGATGCGGGCGGAGAGAGAGGATTGTGTGTGTGTGGCGAGGATGGGGGGTGTGGCCACTCGAGCGCGCCACTAATACGCACTAGTGGGAGCGAGGCGGGCGGCGGTCAAAGGCTGTCTTGCTTCCCGGTGAGCCTGCGCGGCGGACTTCTGGCATTCCTATACCATCATTTCACACAGCTACTCGCACGCCTCCTGGTGACACTGCGCAGCGAAAACGCCTCCCGTCAATTCACACGCCTACACGCACGCCTCCCGGTCTGCCTGTGCGGCGGACTGCTCGCATGCGTCTCGTCAACTCACGCCTGCTCGCACGCCACACGGAGCACGTGGAACATATTTTTTTTTGTTTTTTGATGATTCATTCTGCCGCTTTACTGCTTAACCGAAGCATGGCACGGTCTAACGCATACGGTCCGAATAAATATTCCGTATGAGATATTGGTTGCCAGTTATTAACAATCTCCCGTTTGTAAGTAGATTATATCAAAACTTGTCTCAAATTTGACGAAAAAATACAATATCACAGTCTACTGGTGTCCATATATGACACCATGATAAGTTTCATGAATTTCAACCAAGTTTTGGATTTACTGAATTTTAAAAATCAATATTCTCAATGTTTTGAAATTTCTTTCATGGGGAAACATGCACCAAGGGACACACATATGGTTTTGCAATCCATTTTGGTGCACATGAAGCTCAAATTTGATTTTTGCACATTAAATCCCTAGGAAATCAATCAATGTATAAAACGGGTCGAATGATCTCTGTTTTTTTTCAAACTTTAACACGACACTCCTTTGGTCACATGTTCACTACAGAAAAAGTTTGACATGCCTCAGAGTGGAGGTGGTGGTGCGGGGGGTGTGTGTGTGTGTGTGTTTGTGTCATAACCTCGCTCCATGTGGGGACTTTTCGGTTCTCGAGGCAGGTGCCACATCAAAGTTGTGCATTGGTATATTCAAACACCATGCAATACCATGCAGGCGGTGGTTGCCCTATAGGAACTCACTCGTGTGTGGCACTTCCATCTGTGGGCCCGCGAGAGGTCGTCCTCCATCACTTTGACCCAACGAGAAAGAGAGGCACATTTGACGAACACGGAAGATTAATTCTTTTAGGGCTGTGTTAGGGTAGGAGTATATATATATAGTACGTGTCGAAGGGGAGATGGGACCAACATATACTAGGTGTCACACATGAACCTCACTCTGTGTGCGGACTTTGCAGTTTTTAAGGCAAATGCCACATCAAAGGTTGTGCATTAGGTATTCAAAACATCACAACCATACACCTCTCCATATATATGTTTTGGCACACATGCAAGCGATGGTGGTTGTCCTGTGGCACTAACTCACGTGGTTATCGGCGATGCTTCCATCTGTCGGCCCACTTGGTCCATCAATTTCACTCACAACGAGAGAGGTTAATTATTTTGACTTAGGAGGGGATTAATTTTTTTGCTTGTCTCATGATATAGGAAAAATTGCATATATAATAGCGCATGTGTACACATGAATCCATCCCACTGGATCAAGGGGGGGGGGGGGCGAGCACACGACATGTCATGAACCTCTTGCTCTGTGCGGGGACCTGTGCGATTTTGAACGCATGCAACACATCAATGTTGTGCATTAGGTATTAATTCAACACATATGCATGCATCACGCACCTCCATAAATATGTTTGGGACACATGCATGCAAGGGTTATCTTTGCACACTCTCACTCGCTTGGTTATATATGGGCGGCAAGCCTATATATATTTGTGGGCCCCCGTGGATGTCCATCATTTTGACCGACGATGAGAAAGGTTACCAGGGTGGATTCTTCTTCTTTGGTTCGTGTTACCGTATAGTAGTAGGTCGATCATTCTAGGCCTAATTAAGTTTTGAGCGCATGCATGCTACGCATCGTGAACCCTCGATCAGTGTGTGGATTTTATGGTTCCAAAGCATGGTGCCACATCAAATTTGCGCATTGCGTATTCAAACACCACACACACCACTTCCATACATAATTGGGCCACATGCACTGAGTGGGTTTTGTCTTCAGACAGCACTCCCTCGCGAGTTTATCGGAGACAAGCTAGCCCATTTTGCGGGGCCGTGTGGACGTCCATCACTTTGACCAACAACGAGCGAGAGAGGTTGTACGATCAAGTTGGATTCTGTTTGGTCTGTATTACAGTACGTCTTGGTGAGATGCCCTCCCCCCAACACATGTGTGTGGGGGGGGGGACTTTGCACTACCCGCAACCTCTGTGGGGTCGGGGAAGTCCGGTTATTTTGCGAGGCACACGTGCCACATCAAAGTTGTGAATGGTTAAATATCACACCACACCCTTTTCATACATATAGTATAGGGCCACCCGCAGGTGGTTCGTATGTGGTCTCACCCATCTCCCGCCACAAGCACACATTTGTGGGTCGGGACACGGTCCACCTTTGTCCGGAAGCGAAAGGGGAAGTTTGACCATATATATGATGGACTCCTATAGGTTTTGTGTTACGGTAGGGTGAGATTTCAAACCTAACTATCTGGGGGCATGCATTCGTAGCTAGGATTCCATTACCGCCGACACGAAGTTGGGTTCGTAGGGGGTGGCTGACTAGCAATACTGTGCGCTTTGTGCGACAGGTGCCACATCAAAGTTGTGCATTGGGTATTCGAACATCAAACCACCCTTTTCATACATATATTTAGTCCACATGCAAGTGTGTTCGTGTTCTGACCCTTTCCCATGTTATTCTTTTTGCCAAATTTATAAACAACACTCCAGTTGGATGCAGAAACCGTCTGCGATTGGGTACGCAACAGACACTGTTCGGTCAGACTACCCACGTGCCACGCCCGTGCCCCTGCAGTCACTCACATTAGCACAGTAGATTGGGCTCCATGAGGCTAGTCTCCCGCTCTTGAAAATATCTACTGCCTCGTAATCTCAAAAATATCTACCCGCGTAGAGGGTTTTTCTGTTTGATAGCACATGATTCGTACGTGTGGACCGTGTGTGATGTCTGTTACTCCCGCTCTTCTTCAATCAGTTGATCCAAATTTTCAGTAGCCCCAGATTTTTTTTGAACTGGAGCCCCGGCATTTTACTCCCGCCTGCATCCCTCACAATCTCCAAAATATCTGCTTGGCTGGAGTGGTTTTCTGTTTGATAGAACACGACTATTATGTTTTAACCGTGTGTGATGTTCGTTACTCCCGCCCGGCTCTGCTTCGATCCCTTGATCCAAATTTTTGGTAGCCCCGCCATTTTACTCCCGCCTAGTACAAATTTTAGTACCCGCGGCATTTCCTCAAACACCACCTTGGACCCCCTCCACACACACACCCCAAATCCTCACTCACCCCAAATCCCCCGCTCACACACATACACACCACCCCTCCCTCACTCCAAACCTAGCTAGGTCACCGCCGCCGCTGCCGCGCCGTCTCCATCGTCAACCTCTGCCGGTCTGCCCGTGCAGTTTACACACCGATATACATACCCTCGCCGCCTTGAGTTTCTTAGGTGACGCCTGCGAAATGCCCCCTTTCCCAGAGATCCCCATCCCCACCCCCTCCCCTACTCCAGAGCATCACAGCCTAAGCCCGGCTACGCTTTCCGGGGAGCTCGAGGAGTGAATGGCCCAAAAGAGCTTTACCGCGGCCTCTTCACCCGACGTCGGCGAGGTGTCCGCTAAGGAAGCTGACGACGATGACTCAACCTGGATTGAGCCTTTCAATCAGCGGGCTAGAGTATTCTGGCATGTCGTGGACGCTGGCTACGACATCGAGGTCATCGACACTGACGGCTTGACGCGGGCTATGTCACAGGTTAAGTTGCCCACCCCCAACCCTTCGGGTTCGACAGCCGTCGATCTCATCAATGGCCCTGCCGCTGATCTCCTACGGCTCGTTATGAACAATTTGCCATCCTTCATCGCCATGGAGCCCCTTTTGTCATTTCTAAAGGACACGTTCTACCACGCTGGCTTGGGATCCTCAGCTGGCAAGTCAGACCTCATCGACGGCGACCACGAGGTGGAGCCAATCTGTAACAAGTGAGGAAACCCATGATTTGTTTTCTTGAACCCCTTTTGTAGTGAGAACATGTCCAGTATTTATTGCTATATTTGGTTGTTTGCATTACGCCTTGTTTATTTCTACGGTTTATGGTTGTTCGGTTCTTTGTAGTTAGCATATGTCCAGTTTCAATTGCCATCTTTGGTTGTTCGTAGTATGCCTTGTTTATTTCAGCTATTAACAGTGTGATGTTCTATATGTGCTAGTATGAACTGTGCAGTTCAATTTCATCAATACCAATTTTAACAATTGCTCTATGAATGACTATATTTGGTTGCTGTTAAGCATGTTGAACTCCCTCCGAATCCTTTTAGTTCGCATATAAGATTTGTCTAAAGTCAAGCCTCGTAAAGTTTGACCAACTTTATAGAAAAAATAACCAACATTCACAATATGAAATCAATATCAGTACATGTATCATGACTTAAATTTTCATATTGTATAACTTTAGCATGGTAGATGTTGATATTTTTTTCATATAAATAGGTCAAACTTTATGAAGTTTGACCTCAGATAATTCTTATATGCAGAATAAAAAGGACTGGAGGGAGTATTTACCACGCCTTTCCATTTGATTTAACAATGGCACTGTTTGGATACTCTAACTTAGCTAGAGGTTAGAGTTAGTTTCTAGCTCATGAAAGTTAAAAGGGAGAGAGAGAGAGAGATTGGTGGAATAGTTGATTGTATTACTTGAGCCTCGTGGGCATATATATAGGAGTACATGGTCATCTTGGAGTACAAGTCATGGTAGAATAAATCCTAGGCTATCCTACGTTTCCTAAATAACAATGATACTCAACAATGACTAACCCTGAACTAACTCTAGCCAAAGAGGTGTTTGGATGATAGTGTTAGATTGACAATAAATGCACTAGGAGAACTAGCCCCAATTAGCACCCCTTGGGTGGGATAGTTGTTTTGGGTTGGTTAGACGCAACTAGCTCAAACTAGCCCTCATGTTTGGATACTTTAGGGCTATTTGAGCCCAAACTAGCTCAAACTAACTCTAACCCATGGATCCAAACAGGGTCAATAACTAGTGTACTTAGACCTGCACAATACAAGTTTGAATGACTATGTTTACTTGTTTTTAAATATTAGGCTTGTTGCAGTTAATAACACACCTTTCCACTTCTTTTTTATAAATATTAGGTTTTTAACAATTTGGTCTTGCACATGTAGGTCCTGTTGTCAGAGGTTCAACAGACTGTTTGACCCTTTTTGCATATGTGGAAATGAGTTGTCCATGAATATCAATCAAGTTAAGAAACTCAGAAAGATTGTTACGAAAAAGAAATTAGAGACAAAAAACAACAAGATCTTTGTCTGCACAATGAAGAAGACATCAGTTCACTACAGGATGGTACTAACTATTATACCTTGTCTTTTTAGTTCCTTTGCGCCATTACAAATCTAGAGAAGATATTTATGCATATCCTTGTTTTCAGGCCTTTCCAAAGCAGTTCACTGATGATTACCTCTCAAACCACCTGTACGGTCAGGAGGCGAGGAAGGTATTCATACAACACCCACGGTTCAATATTGAAGTGTTCCTGAAGAGGACGAAGGATGGACAGGCGTTGGCCTAAAGTTGCAAAGACCTTCAACATAAATGAAGGCTCAATATTCGCCTTCCGCTTCAGCAGTTTTCCAGATGAGATCCATCTGTCTATGTACCATCTATGATGCTAATTTCGAAAGGTTATAGATGATGCATGTGAAACTTGGTGCTGGTGCAGTTGTGTAATGGGGTAGCTGAGTGCTGAAGCTATATGATGTTGTACTCTGATGTATTTCAATTATGAAATCATGCTTCCTTAATATGAAAATGAAATATATTGTGTGCTTAATATGAAATGTCAATTAGATTAATAAATGGATTATTAATAATAGGGCAATTAGCCTACTAAATGGGTTTTTCTATTGAAAATGGTTATTGAGAAAACACCGTGGGAATAAACCATGTTGGATCAATGAACAATCACACACGACATCCTCTTGAAAACTGTTTGCGTTAGGCCACCCACTACAAGAAATATGTCAACTTGTGACCTTCTGTCAGTGACCCTGGAAGAATTGGTCATAAATCTACGACCATTTGAGACCAATTGGTCAAAAGCTGTTCGGGGGGCTCCAAACCCTAAACCATAACGACCATTTTGGTCCGAAAAGTCATAATTTCCTTAAATGAAATGGTCGTAAAGCAAACAACACTGGTCCGCTGCCTTATTTCTAGCTGATAACGACCAATATAGATGGTCATAGCCTTGTAAATGGTGGTGCATTGCTATGACTAGGTGCCACCTCATCAGTTTTGCCTATGTGTCATGTCTATGTGTCAATTTTTGCCCTAGGTTGTGAAGCAGCCTATATTTCTGTCATTCCCAAAATTCACAAAAAAATTGGGCATTCTTTACTATCCAAATCATTGCCTCATGACAATATTCAACTCCATTTGCCTGGTAAATCTTCCTCGGCAAATTTCCAAACTTTTTGTTCAGCTCGAACTGTTGTGAAGGAAGTACTAGCTATGAATATCCTAATGAGCTGAATTTTTGCCACATCTTCTATATTCCCAAATCATAGCTCTCCACAAAATTTGAGCCCCATCTAAAAATCCATGTGAGCTCACCATCCAATCTTTGTTTCTGGTGATATTTTCAGTTTATGAAGCAACAATATTTTATGTTAATTTATAATTGCTGAAAATTTACCACGACGTGACCCTGCCCATAGAACCTCCCTCCACCAAATTTTAGCTCATTTATTCTAGCCAATTTCCCTCAACATTTTTCCCAATTTTCTGTTCAGTGGAGAGCACTGTGAAGGAAGTACCATTTTTATTTATCCAAATGGTATGAAATTTTTAAAGTACCTTCATATGCCCAAATTATCATCCTCCTCCAAACATGAGATCAATCCATTCATTCATTTGAGTCTAGCTTCAACATTCATATTTCTATCCAGTGTGGTATGTTGCAAAGCAAGTGACACCTAGGCTCCTCCATTTGAGCTACAAATTTTCCAAGACAGTGTCCTTAGTAGATGATCATCCTCGGCCAAAACTCAGGCCAATTGGCCATGTGCATTTTCACCACCACTAATCAAACACTTGGGTGCTAATTCATGTTTGAGCTCAGTTCAGTCTCCTCGTGAGATTCTTCTATTGCCTTCTTCTTCCTGACACCTACCGACAGAGTGCCCAACCCACTAGACATGCCTAGGCCGCCCAGAACGCGTGGCAACGCCACGGTCAAGCGGTGACCACGCGGCGGGCATGCGAGTTTATGCGCTCTCGAGTTGGGGCCCTCGGCCACCATCCAAACCTCAACGTATCGCCACCAAACCATGTATTTCTTATTAAATAGATACTTATGTACCTATAAATGATTTTTGGAAAAAATAAAGAGCAAACTATGAGGCAGGTGCAGTTCAAATTTGACCCGCTTCCACCTGAATCGGCGGAAATTTGTCTTTTTCACCAGAGGTGTATAAATTTTTTTGACAACCAACCATTTTGTCAATTGTACATTAAATATGGCCTAATATATTATAAAAATGACCTGGTCCCATTTTGCAACAAATATATGGTAGGTCCTTCACAAAGGAAACTCATTTTGGGCACTCAAAAAATAGAAAATGAATTTTTCGTCCAAAGAAAATGAAAACTTCCTTAGGCAACATTGTTTGCCATTCCAAGACGCACCCTTGTGCACAATATGAGATCATTTGAACAAACTATGCCATGAATGTGGCCATAAGATTGATCATTTGGCTTGAAAGCCATGCATCTTCACACATGATAGCTCGTTTCTGAGAACACTTTTTAAAAATAATTACCGTATTATAAGCTTATTATTTTTCCTGGTAACTTGGTCACATATAATGACACGATGCGAAGGTTTTCCAATTTTTTTATTTTTTTGAATTTTTCATGCCCGTTTCAAAATGCGGTCAAAACTGCGGGCATGACCGTTCCTAGCTAGTAGTTGAATCTTGGAAAACTTTTGGTGTTTCTATGATTAAATAGATACTTATGTACCTAGAAATGATTTTTGGAAAAAATAAAGAGCAAACTATAAGGCAGCTGCAGTTCAAATTTGACCCGCTTCCTCCTAAATCGGCGGAAATTTGTCTTTTTCATGAGAGGTGGATCAAAGCTTTTGACGCCAAACTATTTGGTCAATTGTGCATTAAATATGTCCTAGTATTTTAGAAAATTAATTTGGTCCAATTTTACAACAAATATATGGTAGGTCCTTCACAAAAAAAACTCATTTTGGGCACTCAAAAAACCGAAAATGAAATTTCCGTCCAAAGAAAATGAAAACTTCCTTAGGCGATATTGTTTGCCATTCCAATATGCACCCTTGTGCACAATATTAGATCATTGAAACAAACTATGCCATGAATGTGGCCATAAGATTGAGCATTTGGGTTGAAAGCCATGAATCTTCACACATGATAGCTCATTTCTGAGAACACTTTTTTTAAATAATTGTCGTATTACAAGTTTATTATTTTTCCTGGTAACTTGGTCACATATAATGACACAATTCCAAGGTTTTTCAATTTTTTGATTTTTTTGATTTTTTTTATGCCCGTTTCAAAATGCGGTCAAAACGGCGGGAATGACCGTTCCAAACTAATGGTTGAATCTTGGATTTTTTTGGTGTTTTTACGATTAAATAGATACTTATGTACCTAGAAATAATTTTTAGAAAATACAAAGAGCAAACTATTAGGCAGCTGTAGTTCAAATTTGACCCGCTTCCTACTGAATCGACGGAAGTTTTGTCTTTTTCACCAGAAGTGTATAAAAACTTTTGACAACCAACCATTTTCTCAATTGTACATTAAATATGGCCTAATATATTATGAAAATGACCTGGTCCTATTTTGCAACAAATATATGGTAGGTCCTTCACAAAAAAAACTCATTTTGGGCACTCAAAAAATAGAAAATGGTTTTTTTGTCCAAAGAAAATGAAAACTTCCTTAGGCAACATTGTTTGCCATTCCAAGATGCACCCTTATGCAAAATATGAGATCATTTGAACAAACTATGCCATGAATGTGGCCATAAGATTGATCATTTGGCTTGAAAGCCATGCATCTTCACACATGATAGCTCGTTTCTGAGAACATTTTTTTAAAATAATTACCGTATTACAAGTTTATTATTTTTCCTGGTAACTTGGTCACATATAATGACACAATGAGAAGGTTTTCCAATTTTTTGATTTTTTTTTATTTTTCATGCCCGTTTCAAAATGCGGTCAAAACTGCAGGCATGACCGTTCCTAGATAGTAGTTGAATCTTGGAAAACTTTTGGTGTTTCTATGATTAAATAGATACTTATGTACCAAGAAATGATTTTTGGAAAAAATAAAGAGCAAACTATAAGGCAGCTGCAGTTCAAATTTAACCCGCTTCCTACTAAATTGGCGAAAATTTATCTTTTTCACCAGAGGTGGATCAAAGATTTTGACACCCAACCATTTGGTCAATTGTGCATTAAATATGTCCTAGTATTTTATAAAATTGATTTGGTCCAATTTTACAACAAATATATGGTAGGTCCTTCACAAAAAAAACTCATTTTGGGCACTCGAAAAATGGAAAATTGATTTTTCGTGCAAAGGAAATAAAAACTCCCTTTGTCAATATTGTTTGCAAATCCAAGATGTAAACTTGTGCAAAATATGATATCATTTGAACAAATATTTGATAGGACTTTCACAAAAAAACTCATTTTGAGCACTGAAAAATGGAATGAAATTTTTATCTTGAATCGATCACGACCAATTTATATGGTCATAAGGTCATCAAATATCTTGCTGCATTCTGATTGGTACATGGGCATATCACGCGGATCATGCATCAACCACCGTCGGATGCTTCCGGATCCAACGGCAACCCTCATCCCTCACCCCCTCACCTAACCGCAGCCCAACTACCCAAACCCTAACTCAGATCCCCTCCTCCCGTTGGACACCTCTCCCCCGATCCACTCCTGCCGCCGCCCCCGCCCCCTTCTCCCCCAGACTGAGAGAGAGGTGCCGCCACAACGAAGAGAGAGGCGCCACCGTGGCTGGCTTGCTCGCCGGTGCGCGTGTGCGTGCTTCGATGCACGGCGCTCCGTCCTCCCGATTCCCCATCGTCTCCCACCGCCGCCAACCACATCTTCGCCTCTATCCTCCCATAGCTCGCCGCTGGGCCTCCCCCTCCCCTCCTCATGGCTCCACAGCTGCCAGATCTTCCGCTCTCCGACCCCTCCGTCCTTGAGGTCGACTGGATCCGCCCCTCCCACTATCCGAAGCTCGCCGCGACCCCTAGCCCGTGGCTAGGTTTTCGGCTGTGGTGCTGCGTCCATCGACGGCGCGTCTCAGGCGGCTCCTCTCCGTCGCCCACCGTGCCCCCTGGATGGCGCCCCCGTAGCTTGGTGCGCTCACGCGCGTTGGCTGGATAGCGGCAAGCTTCAAGACCTTCGGGTGCCTGCTTCAAGACCTTCGGCTGTGGCTCCGCCATCGCATCCTCCTCCGTCAGTGAGCACAGCGCCGCTCCATCTTCCTTTCTCCGTTGGCGGCTAGCCCTCTTTATATTCCTGCCCCGTGAGCTTGCGTTCATGTTCAGGCCTGAATTTAATTAACACTACTGCACGGAATCACTGCTCACCATACAACAAGAGATTCATCTGCATCCATTTCCATGCATTTTTTTACTTTTTCATGTTGGTATGTAAGCCTAGATAAAGCGGTTGTCATTCATCCTTACAATTGCCCCAAAAATTCATTAGTTCGCACCGAACTGCCGATATCTGCAAGTATCTATATTTCATACATTCAGAAATTGACAACTTAAGCTGGACTTCAGGAGTAACTGTTGTTCACAAGCCTGCCTTTTCATGCTACCAATCGAATGCCATAACCATCTTAATTCGTTGGCCAAATTCTCCACATCACATGTGGAGGAGCAATGGCGTACAATGTTCGCTGTCCTACATATGATCGTGATGGTCGTGTCGCTTGTTTCGATCCAAGCTACTCCCTGAGATCCAAAATAAGTGTGGAAGTTTTAAAGTGTGGTTAGTTGAAAACCACGACACTTATTATGGATCGGAGGTAGTAGTAATTTGCAGGAAGCAATCACTGTATTTGGTCCCTGGATAGTATGCATTATCCCTCGTAGAATCGTCTTGCTTGATAGTACCATCATTAGATATGCGAAAGCTGGGTAAGCTTGTCCTGAATCCTGATGGCTGATTAATCTTATTTTGCCTTTGCAGCCACTGAGTGGGTCAAGGGGAAGCAGATAGACGAAGTGGTAGCGATCAAGAACACGTAAGCAATGTGTTTAATTAATTGTTCAGTACTGCAATTCTGTTAACAAGTAGTAATTCTGGCCTAAATTATAAGGATTTCAGAGCCAAGACTTGTTCTGAATCTCTGGTTGTTTCATGATGCTAGTAGTATCATCATATCATCAGTATCATGATGTTTTTGCCTAACTGCCTTGTGGCTAGTAGTATCATGTATCTGTACTGTAGCAGTGAACATAGCATAATTCTGTAGAACTTGCATCATCATATCATCAGTAACAACAGTTCTACGACATCAAAGGCTCCGCTGCTGGCACAAGACCTCGGTGCTATAGTACCCACGAGGAGGAGGAGCGTATGCGTATACAGAGAGAGAATTGTTCTTAATTTCAGTGCCAGTTGTTTTAGGTTCTACTTACATATATACTCCTAAGGTGATGCATGCATGATCAGTACCAGTGTGAGTGTGTGGTGAAGAATTTTTGATGGGAACATGGAGGATGATGCTTTTGCTGTGCAATTGTTTATCACCCCTCGTAACATGTATATTTAGCGGTTACTACTAAAAGTTTTGCATTTCAGTGCTGGGTAGGTAGGATCTTAGGATCATCAACTATTCTACACTGTTTTAACTGGTTCTGCATTTTTACATACATGTGTACAGCCGTAAATCCAAGTGGACATGCTATCTTTTGCAGGCTTATTTCAGGTTGTGGTTGTTTGTCCTAAAATATGTCGGGGTCTTTTTTTTAATATCCTCGTCCACCAAGTTGTCTTTAGCCTGAAGCTTTCTATTCTTTATCAATTTTGCCATGTTTCTCATTGATTATGCTCCTCCCTGCAGTGGCGTCCAGACCAACAGCCGCCATAGATCCTCTCTCCATACTGTGGCCTATGGCGTTCGCCGGTGGATCCCTTGTTGTGGCGTTCGTCATGTGCTTCCTCGTGGGCACCAACCCACGGTGGCACGTCTATGTCGTTGCCATGCCACAGAAGCTGTAGGTCGACTAGCTCGTCACCGTTCACCTCTTGAAGGACAACCCCTTCCAACCTTGTTGTGAGATACGACCGACTCCCCCCTTCTGTTCCTAGTTGTCCGTGAGCTGGGCACTTGAGATGAGATGTACATGTCGCAACCTCCCTCCCTCCCTTGTATGAATATGATCTCAAGTAGTCATCTGTGTGATGTATGATAAGAACTAAGAACTCAGATTCACTAATTGTCTAAGATGTTTCATTAGGATCTGTAAACTACTTGAGGTACATAAACTGCCCGCACCACCAATGTGTGTAGTTCTTGGGCCCTCTTGGTAGTTGATTCTCAGTAGGACTATAGAGTTGATAGTATGCTACTATGCATCACCATTTATGACTTATGCAGAATAAGAATTAAAATTTGCTGCAATTCACATGCTTTGTACCTTTACATAGTTCAAAAAAGCGCAAGGCGTTAATTGTGCGTTCTGCCACCGCCTTGCGCTTTTCTGACCAAAGCGCATGCTTATGCGCAATTATGCACAGATTAAGCGCAGCTATGCGCTAGGCGTTTTGCTATCGCCTCGTGCCTAGGCGCACTTAAGCGCTCGCTTAGGCGTGCTTTTTTTAACTATGCCTTTACTTGCAATTTAAGATACACTCTTATGTTTTTCTCTCATGTATTGCAGAACTGTGTGTATCAAACAAATCATGACATCTGCTTCTTTTCAAACGAATCAACGAGTCAATGGATGATGGCATTATTTGCAGGACAAGTATGAGTGTGTGGTGAAGGCCAATGGCAATCTAGAGAAGCAAGTTCTGTCCTTGGTTTTGCTCTATTGGTGAAGCGTCCTCACTGCTATTTTGCAGGAGAATATGAGATGCACCTCCAACGCCTCAAAATCCAGCAAAAAAAGGTTTGGTTTTGCTCCTCCTACTCCTACTCTAGCTAGTTGTACATTGCTGCTACCCGCACTTTGCATTCCTGCCACCCATGGGTGCCTAACTGAATCACAAGCTCAACCAAAAATAAAAAATAATATCAATCTAGTTTGGTGCAGTATATGCAAATACAGTTGGGGATTCAGTTGTTGACTTGTGTAATCGCGCCATAAATTGGCACGACTTTGTTTGCATCATCATGTACAGGACCCTGCCGTGTTTGCGATGCATCCACCGACACTGGGCCGCTTCTGGTATAGCTTAACCGTCTCCCCTCTCTACTCATACATGGAACCATGTTCATGTGTTTCATTCAGACCATGATATAAGACACAATGTAGGCAGCTTGTAAGCTAGATTGTTGTTTCTTCTTATTCCTAAAATTTGAGAATTGAACAACTTCTCAGGCTTCTACCTTGGAAGCAGCCTACGTGTGTGTATTAGGCTTTCTAGGTGTGGTCCTATGTGCTACTTTAGAATTTTCTTGCTCTCGTGTGAACTGTTCTATTTTCAACAGTTTTGGTAGTTCATGCTAGCGAGAGTCCTTGCGTGATCAATGTGGTCTTTTGAAAACCACCATGAGAGCAGGCTAGCTAATTTTCTACAGTTAATTACCTGCCTGCATCTACCATTGACCTGAACAGTGGCAATTGAGCACCACCACTACTAGTATAACTTAGCTTTATTTTCTAATCGGTAGGTACCTAGTACTAGTAGATTCAGAATATGTAGTCCTGAAAATTAAAGGGAGTAGCAGTAAATGAGTCAAACAAAAATATCCATCTGCAAATGTTGGTGTGTGTTCGATTTGATTTGGTTTGCTCTGTTGCTGAAGCTCCTCTTTGCTCTAACCATTTTCGCACCAAATGCAGAATATTCTGTTTTTATTTTGTTCCTAATTGTTCTGTTTATAACCTGTAGATGTCCTTTGTTCATTGAAGTGCTGACTGCTGCAACAAGTCCCATGATGAAGACGCTAGAATCTGCACCCAGCAAGGAGTACCTCATTGGAGCTTGTTATTGTTTGATCTTTTTGTGTATTAGAAAACTGGATACTATGTATTATTGTAATGTATCAAGTTTGGCTGTATTGAGAAATATTCTGCATTTATAGCATATATTTGAACTGGAAATTGACTGAAAATGAGGCATGTACAGAACTTAAGAGTGATGAGTCCTAAATTAAAAGGCCATGGCTGAGTGCCAAAAAAACTAGACTGTAAAAGGCCGAGGCAAAAAAAAACAGGACTGTAAAAGGCCGAGGGCCAAAACAAATACTAGACTGTAAAAGGCCGTGGCCCAACAAGAAATTGAATGTAAAATTTCATCGAAATAAAAAAGGCTGAAATGTTGGGCTTGGCCCATGTAGCTAGCAAAAATTAACAGAAAAAATATATATTAAAAAGGCTGAATTAATGGGCTCGGCCCATATAGACACCCAATTGGACCGGGCTGATTCTAAGCAATGACCTTTTCATTTGGTCGCAAATTTGCCACGTCAGCTGCCACGTCGGATCCAACGTGGCCTAGGCAGACAACCAGCGACCAAAACAAAAGGTCGTAGGACCAACGACCTTTTGTTTTGGTCGTTGCCTTCTACGACGATATCACAGAGAAGGTCATTAATTTCCATTAAAGATGGTCAACTTTTGACCATCTGTTTTTGGTCACAAAAAGGTCGCAAATGAAAAACAACAACCATTCAGCGACCAATAGTGATGGTCGCAAGTTGACATATTTCTTGTAGTGGTTTGGTAGACTCGATCTGATGACTACTTGATAGTTCAGTGTGCCATGCTTTACGGCTTAGAACCAGGACTTCAAAGATGTTTTGAACACCACAGAGCATATGAGATGTTCCAAGAGCTGAAGTTGATATTTCAAGCTAATGCCCGGGTTGAGAGATATGAAGTCTCCAACAAGTTCTATAGCTGCAAGATGGAGGAGAACAGTTCTGTCAGTGAACACATACTCAAAATGTCTGGGTATCATAACCACTTGACTCAGCTGGGAATTGACCTTCTAGTTGAGAGTGTTATTGACAGAGTTCTTCAGTCAGTGCCACCAAGCTACAAAGGCTTCATGATGAACTATAATATGCAAGGGATGACGAAAACGATTCCCGAGCTCTTCGCGATGCTGAAATCGGCGAAGGTAGAAATCAGGAAGGAGCATCAAGTGTAACAAGACCACTAGTTTCAAGAAAAAAGGGAAAGGAAAAGAAAGGGAACTTCAAGAAGAATGGCAAGCAAATTGCTGCTCCCGTGAAGAAGCCCAAAGCTGGACCCAAGCCTGAAACTAAGTGCTTCTACTGCAAGGGAAATGGTCACTGGAAGCGGAACTGCCCCAAAATACTTGGCGGATAAGAAGGATGGCAAAGTAAACAAAGGTATATTTGATATACATGTTATTGATGTGTTCCTTACCAATGCTCGTAGTAGCGCCTGGGTATTTGATACTGGTTCGGTTGCGGAATAAACAAAGATTGGCTAAGGACGAGGTGACGATGTGCGTAGGGAATGGTTCCAAGGTTGATGTGATTTTTCATCTACCTTCGGGATTAGTTTTAGACCTCAATAATTGTTATTTGGTGCTAGCGTTGAGCATGAACATTATATCTGGATCTTTGTTTATTGCGAGACAGTTATTCATTTCAATCAGAGAATAATGGTTGTTCTATTTATATGAGTAATATCTTTTATGGTCATGCACCTTTGATGAATGGTTTATTCTTGTTGAATCTCTATCGTAGTGATACACATATTCATAATATTGATGCCAAAAGATGCAAAGTTGATAATGATAGTGCAACATACTTGTGGCACTGCCGTTTAGGTCATATTGGTGTAAAGCGCATAAAGAAACTCCATGCGGATGGACTTTTGGAATCACTTGATACTTGCGAACCATGCCTCATGGGTAAGATGACTAAAACTCCGTTCTCCGGAACAATGGAGCGAGCTAATGACTTATTGGAAATAATACATACCGATGTATGCGGTCCGATGAGTCTTGAGGCACACGGCGGGTATCGTTATTTTCTGACCTTCACAGATGATTTAAGTAGGTATGGGTATATTGATGTCTACTACACAACTTGTTCTTGTAGACTCGTGTTGGGCCTCCAAGCGCAGAGTTTTGTAGGACAGTAGCAAATTTCCCTCAAGTGGATGACCTAAGGTTTATCAATCCGTGGGAGGCATAGGATGAAGATGGTCTCTCTCAAACAACCCTGCAACCAAATAACAAAAAGTCTCTTGTGTCCCCAACACACCAAATACAATGGTAATTTGTATAGGTGCACTAGCTCGTTGAAGAGATGGTGATACAAGCATAGTAATGATAGTAGATATTGATTTTTGTAATATGAACAATAAAAACAGCAAGGTAGCAAGTAACAAAAGTGAGCACAAACGGTATTGCAATGCTTGAAAATGAGGCCTAGGGTCCGTACTTTCGCTTGTGCAATCTCTCAACAATGATAATATAATTGGATCACATAACAATCCCTCAATGTGCGATGAAGAATCACTCCAAAGTTCCTATCTAGCGGAGAACATAAGAAGAAATTGTTTGTAGCTATTCTTTCCGATCGATCTATCCAAGAGTTCGTACTAAAATAACACCAAGTTATGCTTTTCGATCGATCTATCAAGAGTTCGTACTAAAATAACACTAAGTTATTCTTTCTGATCGATCTATCAAGAGTTCATACTAAAATAACACCAAAACAAAATCAGATTCATAATACTCAATCCAACACAAAGAACCTCAAAGAGTGCCCCAAGATTTCTACTGGAGAAACAAAGACGAGAGCGTGCATCAACCCCTATGCATAGAGTGCCCCAAGATTTCTACTGGAGAAACAAAGACGAGAGCGTGCATCAACCCCTATGCATAGATTACCCCAATGCCACCTCGGGAATCCGCAAATTGAGTGCCAAAACACATATCAAGTGAATCAATATGATACCCCATTGTCACCACGGGTATTCATAGCAAGGCATACATCAAGTGTTCTCAAATCCATAAAAGTATTCAATCCGATAAGAACAAAATCTCAAAGGGAAAAATCAATTCATCACAACAATGTAGAGAGGGAGAAACACCATATGATCCAACTATATTAACAAAGCCCGCGATACATCAAGATCGTGCCATCTCAAGAACACGAGAGAGAGAGAGATTAAACACATAGCTACTGGTACAAACCCTCAACCCCGAGGGTGGACTACTCCCTCTTCATCATGGAGACCATAGGGATGATGAAGATGGCCTCCGGTGATGATTTCCCCCTCCGGCAGGGTGCCAGAACGGGGTCTAGATTGGTTTTTCATGGCTATAGAGGCTTGCGGTGGCGGAACTTCTGATCTAGGGTTACCCCGAGGGTTTTTGGAATATTTGGCAATTTATAGGGCGAAGAGGCGGTGCGGGAGGTCACCGAGGTGGGTTGTGCTCCCCTCGGAGCTCCCCTCTGGTACTTCTTTGGCCCACCGGGTGTCTTCTGGTCCAGAAACAATCTCCAAAAAGTTTCGCTGTGTTTGGACTCCGTTTGGTATTGATTTTCTGTGATGTAAAAAACAAGCTAAAAACAGCAACTAGTACTCGGCACTATGTCAATAGGTTAGTCCCAAAAAAGTATAAAGTTGCTATAAAATGATTGTAAAACATCCAAGAATGATAATATAACAGCATGAATACTTCATAAATTATAGATACGTTGGAGACGTATCATATATCTACTTGATGAAACACAAGTCTGAAACATTTGAAAAGTTCAAAGAATTTCAAAGTGAAGTGGAGAATCATCGTAACAAGAAAATAAAGTTTCTACGATCTGATTGCGGAGGCGAATATTTGAGTTACGAGTTTGGCCTTCATTTAAAACAATGTGGAACTATTTCACAACTCACGCCACCTGGAACACCACAGCGTAATGGTGTGTCCGAATGTCGTAACCGTACTTTATTACATATGGTACGTTCTATGATGTCTCTTACCGATTTTCCTTTATCATTTTGGGGATATGCATTAGAGACAGATGCATTCATGTTAAATAGGGCACCGTCTAAATCCGTTGAGACGACACCGTATGAACTACGGTTTGGCAAGAAACCTAAGCTGTCGTTTCTTAAAGTTTGGGGATGCGACGTTTATGTCAAAAGGCTTCAGCCTGATAAGCTCGAACCCAAATCGGAGAAGTGCGTCTTCATAGGATATCCTAAAGAAACTATTGGGTACACCTTCTACCACAGATCCGAAGGCAAGATCTTTGTTGCTAAGAATGGGTCCTTTCTAGAGAAGGAGTTTCTCTCGAAAGGAGTGAGTGGGAGAAAAGTAGAACTTGATGAGGTAATTGTACCTTCTCTCGAATTGGAAAGTAGCACATCAGAGAAAACCTTTCCCATGATGCCTACACCAACTAGAGAGGAAGCTAATGATGATGATCATGAAACTTCAGATCAAGTTACTACAGAACTTCGTAGGTCAACCAGAACACGTTCCGTACCAGAGTGGTACGGTAATCCTGTCGTGGAAGTCATGTTGTTAGACAACGGTGAACCTACGAACTATGAAGAAACTATCATGAGCCCAGATTCCGACAAATGGCTTGAGGCCATTCAATCTGAGATAGCATCCATATATGAGAACAAAGTATGGACTTTGGTGGACTTGCCCGATGATCGGCAGGCCATTGAAAATAAATGGATCTTCAAGAGGAAGACAGACGTTGATGTTAATATCACTGTTTGCAAAGCTCGACTTGTCGTGAAAGGTCTTTCGACAAGTTCAAGGGGTTGACTACAATGAGACTTTCTCACCCGTAGCGATCCTTAAGTCTGTCCGAATCATGTTAGCAATTGCCGCAGTTTATGATTATGAAATCTGGCAAATGGACGTCGAAATGGCATTCCTTCACGGATTTCTTAAAGAAGAGTTGTATATGATGCAACCAGAAGGTTTTGTCAATCCTAAACGTGCAAACAAAGTGTGCAAGCTCCAGCGATCCATCTATGGACTGGTGCAAGCATCTCGGAGTTGGAATATACGCTTTCATGAGATGATCAAAGCATATGGTTTTATACAGACTTACGGCGAAGCCTGTATTTACAAGAAAGTGAGTGGGAGCTCTGTAGCATTTTTGATATTATATGTGGATGACATATTGTTGATTGGAAATGATATAGAATTTCTGGATAGCATAAAAGGATACTTGAATAAGAATTTTTGAATGAAAGACCTCGGTGAATCTACTTACATATTGGGCATCAAGATCTATAGGGATAGATCGAGACACTTAATAGGACTTTCACAAAGCACATACCTTGGCAAAGTATTGAAGAAGTTCAAAATGGATCAGTCAAAGAAAGGGTTCTTGCCTGTGCTGCAAGGTGTGAAGTTGAGTAAGACTCAAAACCCGACCACGGCAGAAGATAGAGAGAGAATGAAAGTCATTCCCTATGCCTCAGCCATAGGTTCTATAAAGTATGCCATGCTGTGTACCAGACCTGTTGAGTACCTTGCCATGAGTTTGGCAAGGGGGTACAATAGTGATCTACGAGTGGATCACTGGACAGCGGTCAAAATTATCCTTAGTTACCTAAGAGGAATAAGGAAATGTTTCTCGGTTATTGATAACCCACAAGTATAGGGGATCGTTTGTAGCCTTCTTCGATAAATAAGAGTGTCAAACCCAACGAGGAGCTAAAGGCAGAACAAATATTCCCTCAAGTTCTATCGACCACCGATACAACTCTACGCACACTTGACGTTTGCTTTACCTAAAACAAGTATGAAACTATTTTGCAAGAATAAAACTATGAGTACTTTGCGAGAATAAAACTATGAATAAATTGCAAGGTAATAAAAGTGGATAGCTTTTGTCAATAAGAAAGTCATTTGTCCCTAGGCAATCGATAACAAGTACCGGTAATCATTCTTGCAATCTTATATGAGGGAGAGGCATGAGCTAACATACTTTCTCTACTTGGATCGTATGCACTTATGATTGGACCCCTAGCAAGCATCCGCAACTACTAAAGATCATTAAGGTCATGAAACCCAACCATAGCATTAAGTATCAAGTCCTCTTTACTCCCATACGCCATAACCCACTTATCCGCGTTTGGGCTGCTGTCATCCCCCGCAACACTGACAATAAGCAAACCATGAACATATTGCAACACCCTACAGCGGGGCCCCCTCACATTTCCGCAAGACAGAGGGCACCGTAGGACAGCACCATAAATAAAATATACAATCATACCAACCAAGATCACGATTAACCCACAGGACAAAACGGATCTACTCAAACATCATAGGATAACCATAGATCATTGGGAAATAATTTATGGAGTTGAGCACCATGTTTAAGTAGAGATTACAGCAGGGAGAAGGGGTGTTACACCACTGCATAGAGGGGGAGGAAGTTGGTGTAGACGGTAGCAAGATTGTTGATGTAGATCGCCGTCACGATCCTTGCCCCGGCGGCACTCCGGCGCCACCGGGAGAGAGGGGGAGAGAGCCCCCCCTCCTTCTTCTTCTTCTTTGGCCTCCCCCCTAGATGGGAGGAGAGTTCCCCCTCTGGTCCATGGCCTCCATGGCGGCGGAGGGGCGGGAGCCCCTCCGAGATTGGATCTCCCTCTCTGTTCTCTTCTGTTTCGCGTTCCCCAGATCTGGCCGAAAACCGTTTCTTATATTCCCGGAGATCCGTAACTCCGATTGCGCTGAGATTTTAACACGATTTTTTTTCCGGATATAAGCTTCCTTGCGCCCAAAGTAGAGCCCCAACCGACGTACGAGGTGAGCACAACCCACCACCACGCGCCTGGGGCCTGGGGCGCGCCCAGGTGTCTTGTGGTGTGTGTGGGCCTCCGTTTGCGATGATTCCAACTCCCAAAAATCACAAATATTCCAAAATAATTCTCCGTAAAATTTTATTGCATTTGGACTTCGTTTGATATGGATTTTCTGCGAAACAAAAAACATGCAAAAAACAGGAACTGGCACTGGGCATTGGATCAATAGGTTAGTATAATAAATCATTTAAAAAGTTGCCAAAAATATGTGAAAGTTGTATAATATTGGCATGAAACAATAAAAAATTATAGATACGATGGAGACATATCAGCATCCCCAAGCTTAATTCCTGCTCGTCCTCGAGTAGGTAAATGATAGAAAACATAATTTTTTATGTGGAATGCTACCTAGCATAAACTTGATCATATATCTAATCATGGCATGAATATTAAGACACGAGTGATTCAAAGCAATAGTCTATAATTTGACATAAAGACATCAATACTCAGGCATCCCAACAAACAATCATGTCTTTCAAAATATCAACGCTAAAGAAAGCTATCCCTACAAAATCATATAGTCTTGCCATGCTCTGTCTTCTTAACACAAAGTATGGATCATGCACAACCCCGATGACAAGCCAAGCAATTCGTTCATACTTTTTAACGCGCTTCAGCTTTTTCAACCCTCACGCAATACATGAGCGCAAGCCATGGATATAGCACTACGGGTGGAATAGAGTATAATGATAGGGGTAAATATAGAGAAGACAAAAATAAGAAAGTCTCACATCGATGCGGCTAACCAACGGGCTATGGAGATGCCCATCAATCGATATCAATGCGAGGAGTAGGGATTGCCATGCAACGAATGCACTAAGAGCTATAAGTGTATGAAAGCTCAATATGAAAACTAAGTGGGTGTGCATCTAATCCTATAATGAAAAATTCCCACTAGTATATGAAAGTGACAACATAGGAGACTCTCCATATGAAAAACATGGTGCTACTTTGAAGCACAAGTGTGGAACTAGCATGCCCCTTCTCTCTTTGTATTTTTTTTTCTTTTCCTTTTTTTCTTCTTTTTTTTCTTTTTCTTTTTCTTTTTCCTTTTTTTCTCTCATTGTCCGGAGTCTCATCCCGACTTGTGGGGGAATCATAGTCTCCATCATCCTTTCTCACTGGGGCAATGCTCTAATAATGAAAATTGATGATCATCACACTTCTATTTACTTATAACTCAAAATTACAACTCGATACCTATAACAAAATATGACTCTATATGAATGCCTCTGGCAGTGTACCAGGATGTGCAACGATCTGCGTAAAATGTATAAAAAATGATGCACGGTGGCTGAGCCACAACTACTATGTCAGCTATATGATCATGCAAAGCAATATGACAATGAATGCTCAAGTCATCAAATCGGAAGCGGTGGAAGTTGCATGGCAATATATCTCGGAATGGCTATGGAAAGGCCATAATAGGTAGGTATGGTGGCTGTTTTGAGGAAGATATAATAAGGCTTATGTGTGATAGAGCGTATCATATCACGGGGTTTGGATGCACCGGCAAAGTTTGCACCACGTCTCGAGGTGAGAAAGGGCAATGCACGGTACCGTAGAGGCTAGCAAATTGCAGAAAGGTAAGAGTGCGTATAATCCATGGACTCACATTAGTCATAAAGAACTCATATACTTATTGCAAAATTTTATTAGCCCTCGAAGCAAAGTACTACTACGCATGCCCCTAGGGGGATAGATTGGTAGGAAAAGACCATCGCTCGCCCCCGACCGCCACTCATAAGGAAGACAATCAATAATAAATCATGCTCCAACTTCATAGCATAACGAGATACTATATGTGCATGCTTCGGGAATCACAAACCTTAACACCAATATTCTTACTAACCACAACCGTTTACTAGTACCTCCCACATATTCCATCTCTATATCGCAAAACTATTGCAAGGAATCAAACATATCATATTCAGTGATCCATAAGTTTTATGTAGAATTTTATGACTAACCATGCAAATGACCAATTCCTGTTGACTCTCTAAATAGGTATAAGTGAAGCAAGAGAGTTTAATTCTTTCTACAAAATACCATGCTCTAATAAGTATAAGTGAAGCAAAAGAGCATTCTACAAATAACGGTTTTCTATGTGAAGAGAAACAGGCAATCCAGACTTCAAATGATATAAGTGAAGCACATGAAGCATTCTATAAAGCCACACTCAAAAGTATAAGTGAAGTGCAATGAGCATTCTATAAATCGACCATGGACTATCTCATACCAGCATGGTGCATAAAAGAAAAATGAAAAATAAACACAAAAGACGCTCCAAGATTCACACATATCACATGAACGAAATGAAGACGAAAACATACCGATACTTGTTGAAGAAAGATGGGATGCCTTCCGGGGCATCCCCAAGCTTAGACGCTTGAGTCTCCTTGAATATTTACTTGGGGTGCCTTGGGAATCCCCAAGCTTGAGCTCTTGCCTCTCCTCCTTCTCCTCATATCGATACCTCCTCGATCTTTGATCACTTCATCCACACAAAACTCAACAGAAAGCTCGGTAAGATCCGTTAGTATAATAAAGAAAATCACTACTCTAAGTACTACTGCAAACCAATTCATATTTTTTTTGCATTGTAGCTACTGTAATATAACTTTTACATGGCTTATACCACTGATAGAATCGGTAGTTTCATCAAAACAAGCAAAACAATGCATCAAAAACAGAATCTGTCTTAAACAGGACAGTCTGTAGCAATCTGAACACCTACCATACTTCTGTTACTCCAAAAATTCTTAAAAATTAGGAAAAAATAGAAAATTTGTATAGAAATACTGTGAAAAAAGTTTCAGAAACTTTTGACGTTCTAGTAAAAAATGTAAAATAATGCACTACAGCCAAAGTTTCTGTTTCTGCACCGCACATACCAACAAGCAATCTAATCATCCTAAAGGCAAATCTTGGCACATTATTTTTATAATACAATGTATTTGTACAAGGGGAAATTATTTTTGTGAGAATCTTCATGAAAAATTCTACATTGTTTCCATGAGCATGAACACAAGTGTTCAAGGTCGACCCTCACTTCTCCAATGCATCACCTTTCAATCGCTTCTCTTTTTGTGAAGTTTTAAGGTTCCCCTCTATATATTTTTTGTTTTTAAACTTTATAAAAGCACTCAACAGAATAAAATGACTCTCTAAAACTTCCGGGTTGTCTCCCTGGCAGCGCTTTCTTTAAAGCCATTAAGCTAGGCATAAAGTGCTCAAGTAATGAATCCACCCGGATCCCAAGATATATCAAAGCCAACTTTAATTAACAATGATTTGGCATTTAGTAGTGAGCACAAAGCAACATAAATCATGCAATGACGAAGTCTAACTCTCTTCCTATGCATCGGGATGTCATACAAGAACAATTCATGCACATCAAGTAAAGGCCAATACATAGCATAAGCAGTTTCTTGCAATTTTATCGTGTTGGAAACATAGAGAGGTGGAGACATAGTTCCTCTCTCATAATAATTGCAAGTAGGAGCAGCAAGCACATGCATATTATATTCATCAAAATCATCATGTGTAGCGGTAAAAGGCAACCCATCAACATAATCCTTAATAAGTGCAAACTTCTCCGATATAGTGTAGTTTGGAGAATTCAAAAAGATAATAGGACTATCATGTGTGGGTGCCATAGCAACAATTTCACTCTTAACATAAGGAACTATAGCAAGTTCATCTCCATAAGCATAATTCATATTGGCATCAAGGCCACAAGCATAGCAATCATCAAGTTCATCAAAAAGGGATATTTCAAATGAATCAACGGGATCATAGCAATTATCATAGCATTCATCCTTCGGTAAGAACGAAGGGGCATTAAACAATGTATGAGTTGAAGAGTTACTCTCATTAGAAGGTGGGCACGGGTGATCAATCCGCTCTTCCTCCGCTTGTTCTTCGCTCTCCTCATCATCTTTTTCATCCAATGAGCTCACAGTTTCATCAATTTCTTCTTCCATAGACTCCTGCAAAATATTAGTCTCTTCTTGGACAGCGGAGAAGTCCTCAATATATGGTTTAATATAAGCATTAGAAGAATAATTTACATAGCAATATTTAAGTATGGCAAATTTTTCAGATTTGTAAAGAGTAGCATCATACTTTTCAATCAAAGAAGCAATTTCATAAGCACCCTTAAAAGCAACAAATTCTTCAATTTGTTCAATATCATAATAATTATAAACACCCTTGGCATAAGAAGATAAAATTCCATTATCTCTAAACTCACATTGATAAGGAAGGTGTTTCTTAGGGTCTTCAGAACAACAAGTAAAATCATGTATTTCACATAAATTCCAAGCATAGCATTGCATAGTATTAATTTGATGTAGTAAAAGTTTCCCTTTTTCAGATAAACGGTGTTGCACAAAACAAGCATGCTCATCTAATGATTTTCCCTCAACTAAGCTAGTTGGGTTTTCAGCACGAGCAAAAATGGATTGAAGATGATCCAAATAGAAAGCTTCAGTAGTATGATAGATTTTGGGTGGTTCTTCAATCATTGGTTTAGTAGGTACAACTAATTTTTTTGGTATTTTATGTTCCCTACCCATAACTAAAGATAGAAAACAAGAACACAAAATAAAAATCTACTTAGTGATAAAGCAAACAAGCACACACGAGAATAATCACCCCACACTATTGCTCCCCGGCAACGGCGCCAAAAAAAGGTCTTGATAACCCACAAGTATAGGGGATCGTTTGTAGCCTTCTTCGATAAATAAGAGTGTCAAACCCAACGAGGAGCTAAAGGCAGAACAAATATTCCCTCAAGTTCTATCGACCACCAATACAACTCTACGCACACTTGACGTTTGCTTTACCTAAAACAAGTATGAAACTATTTTGCAAGAATAAAACTACGAGTACTTTGCGAGAATAAAACTATGAATAAATTGCAAGGTAATAAAAGTGGATAGCTTTTGTCAATAAGAAAGTCATTTGTCCCTAGGCAATCGATAACAAGTACCGGTAATCATCCTTGCAATTTTATATGAGGGAGAGACATGAGCTAACATACTTTCTCTACTTGGATCATATGCACTTATGATTGGACCCCTAGCAAGCATCCGCAACTACTAAAGATCATTAAGGTCATGAAACCCAACCATAGCATTAAGTATCAAGTCCTCTTTACTCCCATACGCCATAACCCACTTATCCGCGTTTGGGCTGCTGTCATCCCCCGCAACACTGACAATAAGCAAACCATGAACATATTGCAACACCCTACAGCGGGGGGCCCCTCACATTTGCGTGAGACAGAGGGCACCGTAGGACAGCACCATAAATAAAATATACAATCATACCAACCAAGATCACGATTAACCCACAGGACAAAACGGATCTAATCAAACATCATAGGATAACCATAGATCATTGGGAAATAATTTATGGAGTTGAGCACCATGTTTAAGTAGAGATTACAGCAGGGAGAAGGGGTGTTACACCGCTGCATAGAGGGGGAGAAAGTTGGTGTAGACGGTAGCAAGATTGTTGATGTAGATCGCCGTCACGATCCTTGCCCCGGCGGCACTCCGGCGCCACCGGGAGAGAGGGGGAGAGAGCCCCCTCCTTCTTCTTCTTCCGTAGCATCCCCCCTAGATGGGAGGAGGGTTCCCCCTCTGGTCCATGGCCTCCATGGCGGCAGAGGGGCGGGAGCCCCTCAGAGATTGGATCTCCCTCTCTGTTCTCTTCTGTTTCGCGTTCCCCAGATCTGGCCGAAAACCATTTCTTATATTCCCGGAGATCCGTAACTCCGATTGTGCTGAGATTTTAACATGATTTTTTTACGGATATAAGCTTCCTTGCGCCCGAAGTAGAGCCCCAACCGACGTACGAGGTGAGCACAACCCACCACCATGCGCCTGGGGCCTGGGGCGCGCCCAGGTGTCTTGTGGTGTGTGTGGGCCTCCGTTTGCAATGATTCCAACTCCTAAAAATCACAAATATTCCAAAATAATTCTCCGTAAAATTTTATTGCATTTGGACTTCGTTTGATATGGATTTTCTGTGAAACAAAAAACATGCAAAAAACAGGAACTGGCACTGGGCACTGGATCAATAGGTTAGTCTAATAAATCATTTAAAAAGTTGCCAAAAATTTGTGAAAGTTGTATAATATTGGCATGAAACAATCAAAAATTATAGATACGACAGAGACGTATCAGTTATGGAGGTGATAAAGAGTTTGTCGTAAAGGGTTACGTCGATGCAAGCTTTGACACCGATTCGGTTGACTCTGAGTCTCAATCTGGATACGTATTGAAAGTGGGAGCAATTAGCTAGAGTAGCTCCATGAAGGGCATTGTAGACATAGAAATTTGCAAAATACATACGGATCTAAATATGGCAGACCGTTGACTAAACCTCTCTCACAAGCAAAACATGATCACACCTTAGTACTCTTTGGGTATTAATCACATGGTGATGTGAACTAGATTATTGACTCTAGTAAACTCTTTTCGTGTTAGTCACATGGCGATGTGAATTATGGGTGTTAATCAAATGGCGATGTGAACTAGATTATTGACTCTAGTGCAAGTGAGAGACTGATGGAAATATGCCCTAGATGCAGTAATAAAGTTGTTATTATTATATTTCCTTATTCATGATAAAGGTTTATTATTCATGCTAGAATTGTATTGTCCGGAAAATTAAATACATGTGTGAATACATAAACAAATACTGTGTCCCTAGTGAGCCACTACTAGACTAGCTCGTTGATCAAAGATGGTTAAGGTTTCCTAACCATGGACATGAGTAGCCACTTGATAACGGGATCACATCATTAGGAGAATGATGTGATGGACAAGATCCATCCGTTAGCTTAGCATATGATTGTTCAGTTTATTGCTACTGCTTTCTTAATGTCAAATACATATTCCTTCGACCATGAGATCATGCAACTCCCGGATACTAGAGGAATACCTTGTGTGCTATCAAACGTCACAACGTAACAGGGTGCTCATAAAGATGCTCTACAGGTATCTTCGAAGGTGTCTGTTGAGTTGGCGTGAATTGAGATTGGTATTTGTCACTCCATGTATCGGAGAGGTATCTCTGGGCCCTCTCGGTAATACACATCACAAGAAGCTTGCAAGCAAAGTGACTAAAGAGTTAGTTGCAAGATGATGTACTATGGAACAAGTAAAGAGACTTGCCGGTAACGAGATTGAACTAGGTATGGAGATACCGACGATCGAATCTCGGGCAAGTAACATACCGACAGACAAAGGGAATTACGTATGTTGTCATAAAGGTTCGATCGATAAAGATCTTCATAGAATATGTTGGAACAAATATGGGAATCCAGGTCCCGCTATTAGTTATTGATCGGAGAAGCGTCTCGGTCATGTCTATATCATTCTCGAACCCGTAGGGTCCGCACGCTTAATGTTCGTTGACGATATAGTACTATATGAGTTATGTGAGTTGGTGACCGAATGTTTTTGGAGTCCCGGATGAGATCACGGACATGACGAGGAGCTCCGGAATGGTCCGGAGGTAAAGATTGATATGTAGGACGATGCTATTCGGTCACCGGAAAGGTTTCAGAATGCACCGGGTATTTATCGGATCACCGGAAGGGGTTCCGGGAGGCCACGGGAGCATATTGGGCCAAACAGGCCAACGAGGGAGAGCACACCAGCCCACATAGGGCTGGCGCGCCCCACCTCAAGGCAGGAAACCCTAGGAAAGGAAGGGAGAGGGCTAGCCCCCTCTGTCCTTCTCTTCCACATGCAGGGAAAGGAAAGGGGGGGCGCCTCCCCTCCTGCCTTTCCCCCCAAGCGCCAGGAAGGAAAGGGGGGGCGGCCAGGGCAGGCGCATGGGCTGGCCGCCGGCCTCTTTGGGGGTGCCCTAGGGCTGCCTCCTCCTCCCCCCACCTATATATGAGAGGAGGGAGAGGGGCAACACACACCACGATCCCCAAGCCGTGTGCGGCGCCCCTCTCCCTCTAGTTCGTCCTCGGTCATTATTTTCATAGTGCTCGACGAAGCCCTGCGGAGATAGTTGCACCACCACCGTCACCATGCCGTTGTGCTGCCGGAACTCATCTACTACTTCGCCCGTCTTGTTGTATCAAGAAGGCGTGGATGTCATCGAGCTGAACCTGTCCTAAACGCGGAGGTGCCATACGTTCGGTACTTGATCGGTTGGATCGTGAAGGTGTATGACTACATCAACCGCGTTGATAAACGCTTCCGCTTTACGGTCTACGAGGGTACGTAGACATACTCTCCCCTCTCGTAGCTATGCATCTCCATGGATAGATCTTGCGTGTGCGTAGCATTATTTTGTTTTCAATGCAACGTTCCCCAACACCTTGTTGAGTACTATTTGCTTGGCTAGGACCTTGTGTATGTTGGCTTGTGCTTGCATCATTTTTCTTTGACCTCTTTCTTGGTTTGGTACACTTTCTTTTGTTGTGGCCCTAACCTTTGCATTCCCCACAACGGGAGCGCTCACGAGGCTCTTGGAATTGACCGTTGCCCGATTCGCGGCCGCCACCATGGCCCCATCTGTCCATGTCACCTCTAAGACGCTTTGTCTTACGTCTACCCCGTTTAACAACCTTCAAATCCAGATCCGGCCATAGTTGAACTCCATGGTACTCCGGCCATTGTGATTGGTCAAAGTATGGGTGAAATCGGGGAGCCCATGTATTCTTGACCGTCATGATTGAGAACTCCGAGAGCCTCACGGTGAGCGAGTGATCGACGTCGACATTCCTAACGCGACCGGCGGTATACAAGTGTGAGCATGGGAGATGAAGCAACAATGGCCTCCCACAAGAGTGATCACACCGTGTTAGGGAGACCTTGAAAGCCCGACCTCCATGTTGGCGGCCATCGTTTGTGGTTCCTCCTGGCTCTTCCACTTCGTACAACCAATTGTCGTTGTTATATAGTATGGCTTCTTGTGAGTCCGCCTTCCGTGATTGAAATTCCAACCATTCATCAACCTTGGGTGGGAACTTGTACTGGTACTTCCGCTTGTTCTCACCCGCTATCTGCGCATCTGTTTCCATTGAGTGCTTTAGAAAGTACGCATTCATCTTGTCAAATGTGTATTGAACAATTGTCGTCACGGGTAATGCACGTACACCCTTGAGCACCCTATTGAAACATTCGGCCATATTGCTTTTCATTTGACCATACCTCCGACCATCTTCATCAAAAGCACATGCCCACTTATTCCTTTCTTGAATGTGCCTATTGAGGAAGTCTTGACCCCCGGGATCAAGTTTTTTGTGTGCGAGCAATTTGTTGTACAAGTTGGCGAACCGCTTGTCGGAGAAGGCGAGACAACAATCTTGAAGATCATCGGCCAACTCCTTAAGGTCACATGCCTTATAGAAGTTAGAACAAAAGTGCCTCATGCACCATCGATGGTGCAACAGAGCATGCCCGGGAATGTCAATGTCCACCGCGTTAAGAATTCCTGGATGGTGATCCGATATGACACAAATTTCCCTTTGAGCGGGTAACACCTTGGTCCTCAAAAGACACAAGAACCACTCCCAATTGTCATTGTTCTCCACCTCAACCAAAGCAAATGCCAAAGGCAACACCCGGTTATTGGCATCACTTGCTATTGCAACCAACAAGGTGCCCTTGTATTGTCCGGCCAAGAACGTGCCATCAATGGCGATGACCAGCCGACAGTGTTCGAAAGCTCTCATGCATTGCTCGAACGCCCAAAATGCACGGCCAAATACTCGGACGGTCCTTCCGTCGTGAACCGTTGTTTTTTCACCATGAGGCTCGACCACATGAACCATGCCCAGGTTTGTGGCGGCCATGGCTAATAGCAACCTAGGGATTCGGTTGTATGCTTCATCCCAATTACCATACAACATCTTAAATGCGGCTTGCTTCGCCTTCCATGCCTTGCCGTATTTCACCTTGTAATGAAAGATGGCTTTCACAAGGTCCATGACTTATTGGATGCTCATTGTTGGAAGTGTGGATATTGAGTTGGAAAGCCTGTAAGCAATGAACTCAGACATGAGTTGTCTGTGGTTCTGGGACACAACCTTCCCATCCACCCTCTTGCCTAGGCACATGTGACTTGGTACACAACTCACTACGTGCCAAGTGGGCCCTCCTTTTCATGGTCTTGCACGCACAATCCATGGACATTTTTTCTCTTCACATGCAACCGTGTAGCGCACATTGACGTCCGAGTTCACCACCTTGTGTAGACGATAATGCGTAACCGAGTAGTTGTCGAGCCACATCTTCAATTCCAAGAAGGTTTGCAACTTAGACCCGGGAGAAATCCCGTTCTTACCGTCTTCCAAATCCCGGTGAGAACCTAGCCTAACTCCAAGAGATATACCTTGGCCGCCATCTAGCACGGCTTCATCCGCGAGACTAACATCCTTGAACAATGGAGTCCGATGATCCCGCCCGAATACCTTCTCGAAAGCTTCGGCCTCCTTCACCGTGAACCCCTCCTCATCAACTTCTTCTTCCGGACCTTCGTCATCCGACTCCGATGCATAGCCACGGGAATAAGGGATGGAATGGTCCATTGTCTCTTGCACATGATATTTGTCGAGATCATCCACATTGTTGTCATGTAGATCAACTTCATTGTCATCGTACTCATACTCATCATTCTCCTCTTGCAAAGCTTCATTTTGGTTGTTTAAAATCGGGATCAATGTTGGCCTCATTTGTTGGGCCAAAGGAGGTTCAACCATTTCATCTTGGTTCAAGGGTGGGGGACTACTAGCAACCAAGGGGGAGGGGTTCCGGTTTAGGTCCAAATGCAAACTAGAATGAACCTTCTTCGTAGCAAATAACTCAAGAGCCTTGTCTAGTGATTCGGCCACCGTCTCCTTGTATGCAACCCAACGTTGCTCGGAGTTCACACGCATTGTCTTCCAACGGATGTGCATTCCAAAAGCAACATTATGCCTTCCCTCCAACTCAACAATATCACTAGGGTCCATTCAATTCAAATCTTTCCTCACTTGTTCCAAGACCTCCACATAGCTAGGACTACTATTAAACACCATGTCAAGCTCATCCGGGTCCGGTTCAATATTGCCTTTCAAAAAGGCATCTTTGTCCACATGATGAACAAATACACATGTTCTTCCCATCCCTATAAGCATTCAAACAACAAAACGTAACATATATTTCATAAGTACTCATCCGAAGATTAACACGTAATACAAACCCTAACATAGATATAAAACAATACCCCTAACCCCACTTAACAATGACCATAAGCACAACCCTCACATACTAACAACCCTAACCCTAGCCCCAACATAACAACACCCATAACCCTAACCATAACATACTAATTAACAAGCCTAACCCTAGCACCAACATAAGAACACCCATAACAATAACCCTAACATACTAACAACCATAATCCTAGGAATTGGCAAACAAACATCTCATATCTCCATACAAATTTCTAGATCCATAAAAAACTAGGGTTTCCCCAAACTAGCAACAAATGAGCAAATGTTAGCATTTTTTGGATCAAAACAAGGGGATCGGAGGAGATTACCTTGAGGGAGGGATTGGGTTCGAAATCCACGGACAAAATCTTCAATTTTGGAAGATTTGGAGAAGGATTTGAGAGGGGGAGAGAGGGGGAGAGGGGGCAGATCTCGGGTGGGGATGGGGTTGGGGGTTGGGGTGTGGGGGGAGTGGGGGAGGAGGGCCAGCTAGCCAACTAGTAACAGCATGTGCAGCGCCTAACAGCTAGGTGCTGCACATAACAAGTGTGGCGCCTAGCCTGCAGGCGCTGCACTTTACATGTGTGGCGCCTAGCTCTGAGGCGCTGCACTGCTCGGTGCGGGCCCTAGGTAGGGGTGCAACGCCCGCGAGCTAGGCGCTGCACCGTAGGGTGTGGCGCCTACGTGTTGGATGCCACTCAAAACGGTCAGCTGACATTAGTGGAAAAACGGCTAGCCACAACTTTCATTTGTGGCGCGCCGTTTTTCATCAACACCAGCACTATTTTTTTTCAAATAGTGCTGGTGTCTGCCTAATTGGTATGCCAGCTATAAGTTGCTATTGCTGACGCTGCCAATACTTCCTACCCACTACTATGTGGGCCCAGTTGTCGTGACCAGTTGCAGTATATTGCTGTCGTGCGATTTATAAACACGCCATCGATACTTAACTTTGTGTTGTTGTGTCTTCGCCCAGAACGCCAGCACTAAGTTGTGCATATATATAGATGTGTTGGCAGCCCCTTGTTCTCAAATACATTCACTTCCATTCTGCACAAAATTCTACTCCCTCTTAGTCAGCTACTTTGGTGACAATGGACCCACCGGAGCTTGTCGAATTGGCACGAGCCCCCCGTCCGAGCCCATGTCGGCGGGGCGTGTCACAAGTTTGGGACTCCGCCGCCTTGGCCGAGCTCTCATCTGGCCCCGTTGGCCACGACATGCGCTCGCCACGGCTAATGCAGCCAGCCCTGTCTGGCGAATCATCCCGCTGCAGCGCGACGTCCCTTCGACAATCCGGCAGCTATGCCACCGGTGCCGAAGCTGCCAACAATCGAGCGAGGGCACCTGTGCTGCTTTTTTGCGGTTGTGGATGCCCTGCTGATAAGCATATGTCGCACACACAAAGCAATCCAGAGCGAGAGTTCTATATCTGCGGTAACCATGGAAAGGTAATATGACAGAAAATACCTCAATATTCTGCTAATTTGCACAATTCGCGATCATTAATATATGTGTGTGTATATTGTGATCCATAGGCGTTAGGGACAAAATATTGCTACACATGGATATGAGTTGATCTCGTGCAGAAGTACGTGAGCGAGTTGCTCGAGTACTTCATTGGTGAACTAAGACAACAGATAGATGAGATGCAGCTGAAGACTTATGTGATGCGCGACCAAATCAAAAATTTCAAGATGCTTCGATATGCCCTTTTAGCTGGTGTTATGCTTGGCCTCGTTCTCCCTGCTGGATCGGCGGCGGTTTTTTTTCTCATGGGAATCATTACACTGATGATGTTCTTAGTCTAGATCAAGAGTGTGTAGTACTAGAAGTAATATATATATATATATATATATATATATATATATATATATATATATATATATATCCTTCAACTATTATGTATCTATACTAGATTAATGAGATCGATTGATGTTGGCCGGTGTTCTCTAATTATTGGTTTTCCTTGTATGGTTACATATTTACACAAAATAATTAGTAAAAATAATAATATAATAAACAATAAAATAATAAACTAAACATCTATATAAATATAAAAAACAATATGTCTAACACATAATTAAAATTAAAAAATAATGTGTAACAGATAGCAATGGCGTTGGCCGCGTAGGCCAACGCCAGCAATTACCCCGCCGCCCCTGGCAGAAAATATTGATTAAATTAACCCCCCCCACACACAACCGTCGATCCCCATTAAACCGCCGCCGCCCCCGTCGCCATCGCCTCTGCCGCTTCCACCGCCGTCGCCGCCTCTGCCTCCGCCTCCACCGCCGAAGTCCCCGTCGCCGTCGCCTCCGCCTCCACCGCCGAAGTCCCCGCCCCCGTCGCCTCCGCATCCACCCCGGCCACCGTCCCCGTCCCCGCCGCCGTCCCTGTCCCCGTCGTTGTGGCCTCCGCATCCACCCCGGCCACCGCCCCCGGCCCCGTCGCCCGCAACGCCTCCTCGCCGTCTACCGTCGCTGCAGGTGAGTTCTACTTAGTGTAGTGTAATAGTAGTGTAGAATAATATCGAATTTTGTGTATACGAGTAGTGTAAAATTTTAGTGTAGTTGTGGACTTTGACTTTAGATAGTGTAATTTTATTGTATTCTAGTAGTGTACTTGTGGTGAAAGAATATAGTGTAGTCGTAGAGTAGCTATGATTTTAGATATTGTAAATTTATTGTATTCTAGTAGTGTACTTGTGGTGAAAGAATGTAGTGTAGTTATAGACTATGATTTTAGATAGTGTAATTTTATTATATTTCTAGTAGTGTACTTGTGATGAAAGAATGTAGTGTAGTTGTAGACTATGATTTTAGATAGTGTAATTTTATTGTATTTCTAGTAGTGTACTTATGGTGAAAGAACGTTTCATGCATTGTAGGTTTTGCAGGTACTCGTTAATATGCCCATTTTTTACTAACTTGTTAGTTATATATATGCATCGTCACAGATGGCTCCGAAATTTCGTGGTGTGCGACAGAAGGGAAATAAATATTATGCCACCATTAGGAAGGACAATGTCGTCCACGAACTTGGCCATTGGGACACCCCGGAGTTAGCGGCGCACACTTATGATGCCATGGCAGTAGAGTTCTTTCAGGAAGGGGCGAATCTGAACTTCCCTGAGTGTCGTGAGTTCGCCATGTTCCTCGCCCATGAGGACATGAGGATATGCACTAGGGTTGAGGAGAAGAAGAGCAAAGAGGCCGAGATGCAGTTCTTCGACCCATTGGTGAGCGAGCTTGCGAGAGATGACAAACTCGTGGATGCCAACAAGATGATGTTACTTCAGTATGCATCCAAGAAGAGCACAGAGGAGGATCCCATAGACTGGGATGCCTTGGAGCGTGAGGAGGAAGGTCAGCAGCGGTGTCGTCGTAAGTTGACTAGGCACGATCACGAGGCCGGTCCCTCTTGCCACTAGTTTAGCGCGCGCTACATATTTCATGTTTGAACTACGCATGGTTTGTAGAACTGTTTTATTACAAGTACGTATGTGTTAATAACTAGATGGGCGGATAGCGCTGGTTCGTACTAACTGCTTATGTTGCATTATATGTATGTGCATCTTATGTATGCTTATTTTTCTCAACTTCATGCATGAAAGCAGTAAATGGATGCCCCATGTGAGACCTGTGGTTCGGTCAGATGCCAAAGGGATAAGAAGTTCCTCATAGATTTGCCGAATGACTTCCTCACTAGGACGGTATGTTTTAGTTGAACATGTTTTGATTGAGCATATGATGTATACGGTTGTGCCCAAAATTGTGTAACTAGCTAGCTACTTCTTTCTTTCAATTTTGTTCAGGTCGTCCCTTACGGGGCAAGGCGTGACTTCTTAGAGAAGTTTAAAGTTCCAGTTGATGCCACCATCATATTCCAGTGCACCCTCATGAAGATGCTGACGGCCCAAAAATTCAATTGTCTTGTCACCAATGACGCAAACCGCACCTACTTCGGTTGCCCTGATTGGAAAGCCCTTGCAAATGGTTACGAGATGGAAGCTGGGGAGAGAGCCCCGTTCTTCCTCGACTACGATCGTGACGAGATCATGGTCTACTACAAGCCTGCTGGCAGCGATGATGGTTCACTTTCTCCAGACTATGACCCTGACTCCACTCGCCGAAAAGTCGTAGTTAGCTAGTTGGCATGCATGGAAGATATCATGTTATTACCACCTCTATTTATTTGAATTTGTACATTCATATGTGTGTTACTTTGCCTACTTTGTTGAACTATATCAATAAATGCATTGTTGAACATAAATGTTGTCATTGGATCTATTTATAGTTGATTTATTGACTGTTCTTAAACTGGATTATGCTGTCATTTTGCCTGAAATCGCTGCTGTACAACTTTTATTCAAATTTGAAAATCAAATTACTGGCTCGAGAAAACATGGAACGTCACAACTGATGACTAATACTGCTGGTGTGGACAACGCGGCACGCCATTACCGTCCAAAATACTGATGGCGTAGGTGCCAACGCCAGCGCTAATTTTTAACACTGGCGCCATATTGGCGGCGTCGGGTGTCCACGCCACCAAGGCTGTTTTTGGCACGTCGTAGCTAGGCTTTTCTTCACTAGTCTGAGTGAAATTTTTTTTCAAACCAGTTTATTTTGTGAAATGTTTTTGTCCACAGATTAAAATTGTCAAATTTACCGTGCACTGGACTTGCATTGCATGCAACTTTGTTCGTGATTGGTCTGACTTGACGTACGTCCGTACGGGTCTGCAGCATTTGTGTATGACCCTGACGTTGTTATATCTAGCTGCCTGTGTTGGCAGCCAATGAACCAACTAAAACGAGCGACAGGTTTACTGCTTCAGTGAGGCTGCTTGGAGTAACTAATAATGCTCATGGTGCATGATATACTCCTCATTTCTCTTTTCCTTTTTTGTAGGGACATATACTCCTCATTTCAATTATCCAAAAAGAAAAAGAAGGCGTTCCAAAAAAGTGCTGAGGCTGCTTGCGTTTGGTTAGCCCCTTTTGAGTAGTCAAAGTCAGGTAGATTGCCGTGGCTGCGCGCTCATGCCAACGGCGAGGGCAGAACGAAGCTCATGCCAGCCATTTGAACATTACTAGTCTCTGTGTGCATAAAGACATCTTCAACTCCAACCCTTAAACCATCTCCAACACCAACCCTTAGACCTTCCGTATCCATCCAAATCGTGTTGTCTGGACCGCGGAAGCCATCCAACATGATCTTGTATCAGTCCGCAGCACGATCCGGACGTACTTTCTCCCCCAAACCGAAGACAGACATTAGGGGCTTTGCGGGAGTCCGAACCACTCCCACGCACACTTCTGACTTCCCTGGCCAATCAAAAACCCTTCCTCTCTTCTGCGCGCGCTTCCCTCCCGAAACGATCAGCGCCGCTCCAGAGTGTCAGCGCCCGCATTCAAGCACGGCTAGAGCGGACGCGACCACTCACTGGCGCCGACGTTGAAGCGGCGCTGGCTGAGATAGCGCCGCCCGCACCGCTTCCCCGTGCAGGCGACTGTTGCGTGTTCAAATGAAACGACGGCCGCCGGTCCGTCCGTCTGCCGCCCACATCGATGGCACGCGGTAGCCGAGGCGTCTTCTCCGGCGCCACCCCTATGCCGCCCGCCATTGCTCTGTAAACCGCCGCCCCCGGCAAAGCCGCAGTCATCCGCCTCCGATCTCTCTCCGCACCACTCCCATCATGGATTCCTCCACCGCCAAAGCTTTCTAGGATGAGCTGACGCCGGACCAGAAGAAGGAAAATGGCCGCCATTGCTCCTGGCTAGCTGGCCGGCAGGCAGCTGGAGGTCGACGATGTCCCAATGGAGGCCGCGACCGACGATGAGCCGGGGCCACCCTCCTCGTCCTACGTGCCACCCTCCTCCTCCTCCGCGCCACACTCGCTGGTGCATTGCGTCATGACCATCGGCGAGGCCCGTGCCTATTACATGGACATTGTGCAGGAGGAGTAGCTCCGGGAGGCACAGGCCGACGCCTCCTACAACCACCACCTCCTGCAGGAGCGCCTGCAGGCGGAGGAGCAGCTCGCCGCGAGCAGGACAGTCCCACCGAACGCGGACCTGGCGGAGTAGGAAGCGCTGCTCGAGTCCTACTGCTCCGCCCACGAGATCCGCCTGGCCCGCTGGTGGTACCGCCAGCGGGTGGCGGCCGCCTACAAGTAGTGCGACAAGACGGGGCGAGGCAGTGTTCAGCGACACCGACAAGGTGGAGGAGGACATTGTCGTGGCCGCGTCCCATC
Source organism: Thinopyrum elongatum (assembly GCA_011799875.1). Taxonomy (NCBI): domain Eukaryota; kingdom Viridiplantae; phylum Streptophyta; class Magnoliopsida; order Poales; family Poaceae; genus Thinopyrum; species Thinopyrum elongatum. Next base: position 441,887,128 of record CM022301.1, on the reverse strand, counting down.
ACCACGACCACGAAGCCAGCACACGCGGGCGTCGCAGGCAGCGAGGAAGAATAGTGCATGGTAGGTCGTCGCCGCTCGGGTCTCAAGAAGGCCACCGCTTCTCCCCTCCGGTTGAAGCCAAGCTTGGTGGGCTCAACATTGTTGGCCGATTAGCCGCTTGGCAGTGACGTGAAGGCGGACAGTTTCGCTTCCAGGGGCTCCGAAGGCAGAGGTTACGGAGGTAGAGCTGGAGAGCGCCGAGGCGGAGCTGGAGAAGGTGAATGTTCAGTTCTCGGGGCTCATGGCCGGACACGGGGACAGAAGCCGGCGGCCAATTAGATTAGGTATTAATTATACCTTCAGAGCCAGACTAGCACCGCTTAGTTGATGTAAATGTAATAAAATCTGTCATTATATGAAATTCAACCATGTTTGAATGAATTTTGTCCGGTTAGTTCGACTTGTTGACCAGACTTATGTGGTCGGCGTTGGATGATTGACTTTCGTATCCATGTCTGCGGATTGGTCCTTCTGTTCGCGAATGCGAGAGAAAATTTATGTGCAGCTGTTGGAGATGCCGTGAAGCGAGAATCTTAACCACGATCTACGCTCTTTGTCTTGGAGCAAAGGCCGGAGAAGTCGGTGCATGTCGACAGCACGCGTTTCGGCCGGCCGTTTGCCATTCTGCGTCAACTGAAGCCTCTAGGAGGAGCTGCGGCCTGTAAAGTCGAGCTTTGCCGAGGACCTCTGGTCATGCATGCTCGCTGCATGCATGTGACATTTGCTTTGTTTAGTTCAGGGTCGGCAGGGGATGCAAAGTTTCTGCACCCGAGTTCATATATACTATACATTTAACCCTATGAACGCACGCACCTACACACTCCCTACAACTACGAGCACCCCAAAGACTCAGCCAACGGAAACATCTCTCCCACTAAATGAGAATGACTGGAAAGTCTAAAAATAAATGCATCAAAATGCGAGCACCAGTGCCAAATCTTTAGACTTGAACCCTGATAGGCTAGTTTCACCACAAAGAATCTAACCATCTGAGTTAGACTCAGTTTGCCAATCATACGTTTATTTTAGATGACGCCAATTATACGTACTTCCTCTATCCATATATATATATAGGGTCTAATGCGTTTTTCGAGGTTAACTTTGACCATATGTTAGAGCAATAATATATGACATGTAACTTACACAAAGCATACCGTCAAATTCATGCATGAAAGGACCTTCCAATATGATTTTTCACATTATATATCTCATTTACTATTAATTTTATCAATAGTCAAATGCAGTCTTGAAAAACACATTAGGCCCTATATACATGGACGGAGGAAGTATGTTAAATCTGTCAGTAACACTTTAAGACTAGTCATAGTGAAAAGTAACTTAGACTAGTAACATGCATATGTTACTAGTCTATGTTCCTATACCTAACATAAGTGTAGTGTCATGCAAACCTTTTTTATTAGGTTGTAGACTCATATTGCATTGGGGTGCGTTATGTTACGGTAACATATTAAGTTACCACAAACACCACTCTCCTCATTAACGCCTTGCCACATAAGCATATTTATCTTGAGATGCGTTATGTTAGTATCTAAGTTACTCCCAACATGGCTAGCCTAACACCTTTGTGGATAATATTGTCATGCACCATGTGTGGTTCCGTTTTAGGATGAAATCAAAGAGCATTCATGCGCGGGTGTGATCATAGCCGCACGATCATTTCTTGTGTTTTCGTTGGGCCTTTGACCTTTTGTGTCATGTCATTTCGGCCCAGTTTTTCTCCTCTATAGAGCGCGATGGATGACTTGCCGCATATGGCGGGCGATTTCTACTTGGCGCACAGGCCGTTGGAAAAGCGGGCCGCCCCTATGTCTCGCTTATAGCGAGACCTAGGGAACCCTCGCGCCGACAGAGCGCGAGATAGGCCGGCCTAGCAGCACGGGAGCAACTGCCTCCTTTCTTTATGTTTTCTCACGCTTTTTACTTTCTTTTATACTTCCAAATATTCTAAATAAATATATTACAAAAAACACTTTTCATAAAAATACTAATCTAGGATTTGAAAATGTTAAATATGTAGAGAGAAAATGTGTCTCCTGTATACAAAAAACATACAATGTTAAATGTGTGTAGGAAAAAATGTTGACCATGTATCTAAAACACTTTAATTCAAGCATTTAAAAAAAGTTAAATGGGTATTCAAAAAATGTTACACTTGTATTGAAAATGTTAAATGTGTATAAAAAATATTGACATTAAATGTATATAGAAAATTGTTGACCATGTATTAGAAAAATGTTAAACTTATATTTGGAAAATATTAATCAAGATTTTAAAAAAAATGTTAGCTGTGTATAGAAACATTGTTGACAATGTGTTAGAAAAATATTAATATGGTATTTGAAATTTTTTAAGTAAGCCTTTGAAAAATGTTGAACATGTAAGAAAAAATAAATTAGATATATACAAAAAAGTGTATAGGAAAAAGTATAACCCGAGAAAAAAATAAAGAAACTGAGAAAAAACAGGAAAGAGATATACAAAACAGAAGGAAAACAAAGAAAAAAGAAAGAAAAAACAGCGAAAACTGAGAAGAAATAAAGAAAACCAAAGAAAAACTGAGGAAAAAGAGAAAAGAAAAACCCAACGAAAAAAGAGAAAGAAATGAAGAAAAACTGGTGAAAAAACAAAAAAAAAAAAAAAACTCGGCTCTTTTCCTCTCAAGTAGATCGCGCCGTGCAATTTATCGCGAACCAAGCGCTAACTCAATGGCTAGCAAACCTGCCTATCACTTCGAAGACATGAGATAGACTTCCAGGCGCTCCTTCTTTTCTTCTCTATTTCTCTTTTAAGTGCACGCTAATGGTGCGGCCGTTACTGTACACGCCTCGGGACGACCGGATGAGAGATCCTACCGTCTCGCCGTAAGCGAGATATAGTGGCTGCGGGAAAGGCGACTTAGCGTGTACCTGGTCGTGAACCATGTACCCTGCACAACCCGGCCCATTGTGCCCCCCCCCCCCCCCCCCCCCCCGCCCCCCCCCCCCACCCCCCCCCCCCCCCCCCTGCGGGTTTTGGGAAGCTTCTAGAAAGTTCCCTAAACCGTTTTTTTCCTTTTTCCTGAGTTTTTGTTTCTTTTCTCTTTTTCATTCTTCCTTTTTCTTCTCAATTTTCCATTTTCCCTTTTCTATTTTATTTTCTTTTTAGTTTTCAATTTCCATTTTCGTTTTTCTTCTCTTTGTTTTATGTTCGTGTTTGATTTTATTTTTATTTTCCCTTTTGTTTTAGTTTTATTATTATGATTATTATTTTCCATTTTGAGAACATCTTTCAAATTAGTCAACATGTTTTGAAATCATGAATATTTTTTGAATTCATTAACACATTTTGAAAATAATATATATTTTTTGGAAAGGTGTACATTTTTCAAAGTAGCATACATTTTTTACCAATTCACAAACATTTCTTAAGTTTGTGAATATATTTTTACAAATTTGAAAACATGCTTCCAAATTATCAACCTGTTTTAAAAATACTTCAATATCTTCTGAATCGTATATTTTTTTGAATAGGTGCCTTCTTTTTGCTAATTTAGGAACAATTTGTGAAATTCACGAATTGTTTTATTTTGAAAAACAATTTTGGAACTCATGAACGTATTTTTGTTTTTTATAAAACATTTTTTGAAATGCATGAACATTTTTAAAACTCATGATTATTTTTTTGAATCAATGAATTTTTCTTGTATAGACTGTTTTAAAGGTTGGGATCAAAATTCGAAGTCCATAAACATTTACTGAACACTTTTTATAATCATGAACTTTTTTTGAGTTTGCCGACAATTTTTTAATTTACGGACATTTTTTGAATACGCAAACTCTTTTTGATTTCCTTAATATTTTTTATAATTATGAACATTTTTGGAATATACGAACATTTTTCTAAAAATCAAGAATATTTTTTAATCTGCGAACATGTTTTGATTTCCCGAATTGTTTTCAAATCATGAACATGTTTTGAATTCACAAATATTTTATGATATCCCAAACATAAAATAAAAACAAAAACAAAATAAAAAAGGCACGGCGGTCTCACCCCACACGATGGGCCGGCCAAAACGTGTGTGGGGGAGTGTTGGTCCGCAGGTCGCCAAATAGTAGGTCCCCGTATTTCTTCTAAAAAAAAGTAGGTCCCCGTATTATGTGCAGGTTGGATCGACTCAAAAAAGAATGCACGAGTTGGCTTCCACGGTTTTGAGTAGTTTTGGAAATTTCTGTGTTGGTTTTTGTTTTTCTTTCTTTCCTCTGTTTTCTTTGTTTGTTTTACAGGTTTACTTTTTCTCTTCTAATTTTGACCTTTTGTTTTTAGTTTTATTTTTCTTATTTTTCCTTTTCTGTTTTTTAGTTCGTGCACAATTTGTGATCAGTTTTTTGTTTCACGACTATTTGCTAAATTTGTGAACATATTTCCCCATTTTTATAGTATTTATTTTTATCCTTTGTTTGCTAAATCTCACCTAGATGAGATTTAGTATGTAAATCTCGTGCGAATTTTTGGTCGCTGGTTGTTTTTGTCACGCGCTTACCCGTTCGCCTGGCTTGTCTGGTTGTCGGTCGTTTTGCACCCACGTGTCTTTGTATGGGCCTGTTTTCGTTTGTCTTCTTATTTGGGGGTCGTGTTGAAGTAGAAGAGTCGAGCGCCCACTACATGGGTGCAAGAGACGAGCTGGCCGCTGTTTTATGTCCTTTGTCTTTGTTTCATTACTTATTAAATATTTCTTATTTTGTGTGTTTCCTTTTTTGTCTTATACGCACAACATTTCAGGTCGAGATCTGTAGGATTTTTTTTGTCGAATAATATGATCGGTCATTTGTTTGTTCGCCGTATGACACACGATTGTACATGTCACGATCCGTACAATCTTATTTAAGTTTTCAACCGTACAATATTTTGTTGCTGAAATTTTGGTGTAACGCTTAGATTTGTATCGGCCAGTTTCGCAACGTGCGTTCGTTGTCGGCCGGTTACGTCGTCGTACGTTGGGGCCGTTTTGCGGCTCGCGCCCATTGTTGGGTTATGTCGGTTCTAACTTTGTGCGAGCTGCAGCTTTTTTCGCTCGTGTCATGGGCGTGGTTTAGTTTTATGGGCTTCGGTGTCCCTGTGTAAGGCCTCAACATTGCATGACTTGATGCTTTCTCTTTATAAGCTGCGGTTTAGTTTCTGATTTTGCTTTTATATTTTGATTTTGCTATTTATTTATTTATTTTAAATTCATGAACTTTTTAAAAGTTCATGATTTTTATTTTATTTTTCCATTATCTTTTTTTTTCTTGTTTGATGATAAATTCATGAACCTTTTTTGTCCTAGTTGCAAGTCTATCTCTTAACACACAATTGAGTTTGACCCTTTTTGGTGCTAGTTGCAAGTTTATCCTGATGGTGTCCTGGATTGGGGGTCTTTCACCATGTCGCCTCCTGGCCTGTTGGGCCGGGCGGAGGACCCCCATGTCGTTTCTGTAGTGGGCCACGTTGAGCGTCCCAAGAAATATAAACAGAAGGCTCCCGAAGACTTGTCGTGTAGTCCAAGACGTCAGATTCGTCGAAGACATTGTTTCCTTATGCGTAGCCGATTAGTATACTATAACCCTTGACCCCCTGGTATCTATATAAACTGAGGGGTAGCCCTCGTAGAAACACACAAAAATCTCATGATAGATCATATGTACTTTGTACTCCAACGCAAAGCAATAAACACAAGTAGGACGTATGGTGTTATCTCTTTAAAGAGCACTGTACCTGGGTAAAACCTCGTGACCTTATTACCATCATGTCTAGATGTTTAGTTTGGGACCCCCTAGCTGAGATCTGCCGGATTTAGCTCCGTCACACCCTCTTGACACGCAACTGGGGTCTCACCATTTTGTCCCAGTTTTAATTCCATGCCCGAAATGCAATTGCGGGGCCCTTTTTTTGTCCTGGTTATAAGCCCATCCCTGACACACAACCTTCGGGAGGGAGGCAGTCATTATTGTCACAGTTGCAACTCCACTCTCGACATGCAACTGTGCCCCTTTTTACTAGTTGCAAGTCCATCCTAGATATGCAACTGGAGGAGGGAGGGACCACCCTTTTGTGTCAGTTGCAAATCCACCACCGACATGCACTTGGGCCCGACCCATTTTTCATCGCAATTCTAAGTTCATCCTCATCACACAACTTTGCGGGATGACCTATTTTGGGTCCAAGTTGCATGTCCACCCCGACATGCAACTAGGCCCAACGCATTTTTTGTCCCACTGACAAATCCACTCTTGGCAGGCAACTAGGGATCCATCCATCTTGTCCTAGTTGCAAGTCAACTCCCAACATGCAAATGGGCCCGTACTTTTTTTTTCCAGTTGCAAGTCCACCCTCAATACACAATTGGGCCCTAACAATTTTTTTGTCCCATTGCAAGTCCAACCTGCATTCCCACTACTTGTTTAGTTTAGTCTTTTCAGATATGCTCTCTTGAGTCTGTCAGGGCCTTTTTACGAGCACCTCAGCAATGCCTATGGTCAAGTTTCTAGTCGGAATCATCTCCATGGAGGATGTAGCCAGTCTTTGCAACTAGACCCTGACGGACTCGGGGGCTACTGATGAAGGAATCCCCATTAGGGTTGGCTCGTGGCGATAATCATCCCAGCTAAAGGCCCAAACCGAACAATGCGGCTCAAGCTCCCTGTTATCCCGGGTTCAAGCTCCCTGTTATCCCTCTTACAGGAAGCTTGAACCTGGGTAAACTCTTGCGTGTATACCCATCCGACCTTCCGATACACAGTATACTTCTCCATACACACCCCTATAGATATTGTTGATAAGATAACCATGAAAATTAGGTGCAGTGAATGATGCTCTGTTAAGAAATTTTTCATTCTAGTGAGAAATTTGTATGTTGTTCAATTTTTCAGACTTTTGAAATGTTTAGTTTGGACTTGTGAAATGTTTATGTTGCTCAAATGGCATCTATGGATGGGAAATGTCCCTCATCCTTCCAACTGAAGCAAAACTGGTTGTGTGTGTCCCAAAATATTGGCTCATTCGAACAACTCAGCCAAACGAAAAAAGTGGCTTTCCCGAACCAGGTGATTCCAAGTTTTCTAACTATTGAATAAATGCTCAAAGTAATTTTGTTATTATGGCATTTCGAGACACAAAATTTTGTTTAATATTAAAAGCGCCTAAGTTCATACACAACTCTAAAAATGACATTATTAGAACATATCACCCCTTTGCAAGAGAGTTGGTGCCGCTTTCCAAAACGCAAACAGTACATAGCCCTTCGTTTTAGACTTCCCACTCAGAGTGATCAAGACACAATAATTTACATATAATCATCATCATCACTGTCAATCTCCTCGCAGCAGTAATGTGGATACTCACGACCAGCCAAATATGCACCACCAATGGGGTGCTTAAGGTCTCTATCTCGGATACACCCGAAACAAGGGCCTTCAAAGATATCAAAAAGTGTATCAACATTCAAGATGACCAACAAGAAATGGAAGGGAAAACAATGAAAGTATATACATACCACAGTCACTTTGTTCCAAAGGGGTGCATAGATAAACATCCTTCTCCCCCCTACAGTAGGCATTTATCTCAGCAAAATATAACTTTGATATGCCATCCATTTGTTTCACCAGAAAGTTAAACTGTAGATATTCTGTTGAGCGTTCTAGAATTTGAGTCCTCTCTTTCACTTCCACAAACTCCAGATCATCTGGCTGAAATATCGATGGCACGCCTTAATTAGGAATATATCCATCTCTATATAGTAAATTCAAAATTGCATGTGTAACTTCGAAATAAGTCAAGGCGTGGTAAGTTATTCCTGTAAAAAAAAATGTGGTTAGTTATTAATTTGGGTGGCTATAGATAAAATGTAATTTGTGTTAACCTGCATATTGTTTTGCTTGGCGTAGGCGTTGAGCACCGAAACCAAGGTCTTGCGTTCACGCTCTTGCTTGCGTCTCCACAGATCCGCACGGGTTGGACTCTTGGGCCGGAGGCTATTACTAAGCCTAGTGGCTGCAATGCAGGCAGCGGTCATTTCCTCAAGAGTTTGTGTTGACGTCGACGATCCAGGAGTGGGATCCTCTCATGTCTCCAATCGTGTGTCGTAACTGCAAAAGGAAATAAGAAGATGGAAAATTATAACATAGTACTAAAGGTTGATCAACGACAACTAGTATGGTTGCAACAAAGGGATAGTTGAATTTGAGAGTTTGCATGAATCGACTCTATTAACCTACTACTTTGTCCGTTGTGATATTTAGATATTTCAAACAAAAAATTTGGGATTACTCCCTCCATCCCATACTATAAAAGCGTTTCTGACACTAGTGTAGTGTGAAAAACGCTCTTATATTATGGGACGGAGGGAGTAGATATTTACTCTGAGAAGCTAATAAGTCGGCAAAACCCTATGTGAACCATCAAATTTGAGACCAATAGTTCGGACCAGATGGTACAAGAATTATGTATAATACATTGAACAGAACAATACGGTGTGTGTGTGTGTGTGTGTGTGTGTGTATAAAAACCCATGCATTCGCATGAATAAATGCATTTGAAATAAAAATAAGGAATAAAGCAGCTAAATATGAACGTTTTCATAAAATCATTTGAACCTAGCTTTTATTTAAGTGCCTTTTCAAATTCGTTCCAAACCTTTTCTAAAATCCCACGCCTTTTCTACTTCAATATAGACCTCCAAACCTTTCTCTTGATTATTTCTGCATTTATCAGAGCTCCACCAAAAATATCAACATTTTTGGAAATTCAAATGTGTCTAATTCAACTTTTCCAAAGTGGGTGTAACTTTTTTATTTGGGCTAAGTATAAATCCTAGGCTCCAAGTAAAAAGGTTCAACATTTTATTAAATGCTGGCTATTTTTTTGAAAATAAGCTATTTCTTTCTTCTATTTCCCCTCTCTCTAATTTCTGTACATGGGGAACGAAGATAAAGAAGACAACAGCAGCAACATGGGCCAGCCCACCTAAACTAAAGTGCGGCCTAAGGCCCAGGTCGGCCTCCTCTATAACCCTAGAGCCTCGATCCCTCCTCCCTCAACCTCTCCTCGCTCGCTCCCTCGTTCGTCGCCACCCACCCAGAGTCGCTCGCACGCGCAGGCGCCTAACCCCCATGCGACCCCCTCACCCACTCACTCGTTTTCCCTGGTGCTCCCGATCCCCTGCCACTGTCAATCCGACCGCCGTCGCTTCCACCGGCGAGCGCCGTCTCCAGCCCGAGCGCCTATCGCTCCTCTGCCGCTCTCCTCCAACTCGTGACGCCGGTATCCTCCCAGCGCCCACTGCTGCCGTGGCTCAGCTCCGGCAGTGCTCCTCGCCCCAAACTCGTGTCCCTCACCGCTAGACCGCCCGAATCTGGCTGCCTGCTGTCCGCCATGGTGTGCGCAGTGGTGGCTCGCCAGATCTGGCGGCGGTGATTGGGGACGCTGCTTCGCGTTCGTTTGCCCGTTGCGGATGTGGCGGCCGGCCTGTGCGCGCGGGGGCAGCTTTTTGTTGGATTCATGTGCCTCTCCTCTTTGATTGATCATATCTCATCATCTTCTTGTTAGCTTGTTGGTTCTTGCAATTTGGAACGTATATAAGTTGCTAGGATTTGATGCAAAGTGCCGGGGTGGTACTATTAATTCGAATTGGAAATTTTGGCACAAACTCTGTTTGCCGTAGCCTGATGGGAGAGCAGGTTGTGAGATCGAACGTTTTTAGCGGTCCATAATAAAAATTCTGGCCCGTTGGTTTACGCAGCTGCAAACAACGTCCCGAACCAGCGAACAGACAAAAAAAATTAATGTGACGACGGACGACATTATTATTATTAGGCTAGATATGCAGAACGACCCTGGGAGAAAAGGACTCCAGTCCATCTCGGTTTCAGTACGTGCTCTGGGCCCGGCTTAGCTCGTGTGCGCGGCCCAACTGACTCTCGTTGGCGGCCCGCGATGTCACCATTCGCTTTTGCAGATCCATAGGCCACAGATTCCGCCACTTGGATAGTTGGTTGACATCCATCGCACAAATGATCTTCCCGTTGCCCCTCAAAAAAGAAAATCTTCCCGTTCACCTCAAAAAACAAAAATGATCTTCCCGTTCTGAAGCTACCGACAGACCCATCCATGGTAGGCGAGGAGGAAGTATGATATTCCATCCTTCGATTCATATTAATTGTTACCAATTTAGTACAAAGTTAGTACAACTTTATAGTAAACCAACGACAATTAATATGTATCAGAAGGAGCAGTTCCATTAATGCCGTGATACTACTGAGTTTCGGCTAAATTTTAAATCCTGCATGAATGCGCACATGAACCACCACCACTAGGTCCACTACAACCACCTACTCCTTGGTCTTTCGAACTAGCAGCAAGTACCTAGCTTGCCTGCAGAGGGAAAGTTACTACTACCCGGTCTTGGCTTGGCTTACAGCTTTGGACCGCTACTATGTGTGTTGATTCCTACTCCACTGGGAGCTGGAGCTGGATCGTTCAAGATCGCCATACGCATATCCTATCCAGTCGATCCACACACATGCATAAGGCTGGTCGTAATGGTAGTATCATAGCTAGTATCATGCATGCCAATTAGGCAATTTTGATGAGGTGTCATAGAATTAAATGAAGAAAGAAAGGGTTGAGTATCATATCATGATACCGTATCATAATAAATGATATATTAGTATGTGTCATGCATGGCAATAAATAAAGTACTACATGATACTAATATATGATACTATGCATTAGGGAGGTAGCATCACACACTAGTATCATATGCATAATACTAGTATATGATACTCCCCGATACAACCAGCCTGATGCGTGAGCCGGTGCACATCTAGGATGCGTTTGATTGCCTGCATTAAACTCAGCCAGTCCCGCGCGGGATGAAAATGGACTGTTTGGTAGCCTGCATTCACTGTTTGGACCGTATAGCACGAACCTCAAAGCACCTCTCAGCCAGGCCCGCTAGAAGCGGCCGAATCGGCCACTTCCAGCGAGCCAGATCGAGCACAAGTGATGGGTCCCGTTGCACGAGAGGATACAAGAGGGATGCGAGCTACTGTACACCCTGTACGTGCTATCTCCTCCTACCTCCGGTAACCTCCTCCCTAATCCCCTTCTTCCTCGTCCCTTCCGATCTACACAACGATGCTTCGATTTGAGATAAGCTCTACACGAAAAATATGCACATAGATGTTATGGTTCCATTCAGACAATCAGTTCGTAGTTTCATCGAACATAGATGATTAATTTTGTGTTCATGTTTGTAGCTATTTTGGGCGCCGGGGCGTTTAGGAAGGCGAGGGAGCCCGGGCGCTGCGAGAGGTGGAGGCGCAGCAGGCCGCCGCCGCGGTGCGGCTGCAGGTACTTGGTTGCGGGAGCCCGGGCACGGGCCATGGCGGATCTGGCCGCTGCCATGGTCCTCCCGGTGGCAAATGGGGGCGCAACCAAGGGCGGCAAGGTCGACCTGTCCGGGATGCGCCGGTGGGTGTCGTCGTCCTTGTCACTGAGCCTCCAGCCGCTGTCCTCGTCGTCGTCCGTGGCGTTCCGGCGTGCGCGGTCGATGCCGTCGATCAAGGCGCTCTGTCGGAGTGAGGACTCGGGTGGGTGATGCCCCGGAAGCCCGGGCCCAGGGACGCCTCGGGTGCCTCTGCCCCAGGTATGTATCGCCATTCGTTCGTACTAAATTTGGAATCGAGCTCCCACTTAGACTAGTCACAATGGATAGTAACTTAGACTAGTAACATGCATATGTTATTAGTCAATATTACTACATTTATAGTGGGGAGTAACATATGTGTGGTGTCATGCAACACTTCATTTATTAGGTTGTAGACTCATCTTGTCTTGGTATGTGTGATGTTACAGTAACTAGATATGTTACCACATGTCTCTCTTTCCTCATTAATTACTCGCCACATCATCTGTTTTGCCTAGAGATGTGTGATGTTACCACCTATGTTACTCCCACTGCGAGTAGTCTTAGCACTAGTATTCTAGCTCACGAACAATTTGTCGATTCCAGCAGCATGCGCGACGGCGGCCGGTAACATTAGCCGTGGTAACACGACAAGGCCGTCGGACCTGAGCGGGCTGAGCTGGTGTTCCTACTAGCCAAGACGTCCGACGAGTTCAACAAGATGGCCAGGGTGCAAGCATCCTGGTGCTGTCCGCCGAGGAGCTGGCCGAGATGGCCCATGGGCTCGCGTCCACCGGCCGCCCCTTCCTGTGGGTGGTTCGGCCGGACTGCAGCGCGATGCTCCCAAAGGAGTACATGGACTCCGTCGCCGGGCGCGTCATGGTGGTGCCGTGGAGCCCGCAGGACCTGCTGCTCGCGCACTCGTCCACGGCGTGCTTCCTCACTCACTGCGGCTGGAACTCCATGCTGGCGACACAGAGTCCGACGGTGGCCGTGGCGCCGAGTCCGATGACGACTAACGAACTAGTTGGCATCGTCGTCACCATCCACCACAGTCGCCCGTGGCGCTGGTGGCCGCGGCGTCTGTACCCTGGTACAAGGGGTCGAGTCGGAGCGCGTTCAACGGTGGTCGCGGCGAACTAGTCCGACGGGGGCATGGCGAACTGGTCCCAGTAACTGTGTGTTAACTGTGTGTTATATGTAGGTGTTAACTCTTAATGATATCGCATGTATACAATCAAAAACCATGTAGTTGCGTGTGCCGAGCCAATGCAGGACACCAAACACCATGTCAAAATGGATCCCCTAATGCAAGCAGCCTCGACGCGGACAACCAAATTAAGTGCAGATGTTGTTTTTTTGCCTATTTTTGCTCGGTCTGGACGAATGTGGATGGTTTGAGGATCCACATTGGAGATGCCCTTAATATGACCCTTAATAGGATCGCTTTATTGTCTGAGTGCATCTGCAGCCGGGCACCCCAAACCTGTCTCAAACGCTCGGACGGACGGCCTAGTTAGTGACCGGTAAAAAAAAAATCAACCCAGAGAGGCGCCTCAAACGCCCGGGTTGACCGGCACCCCTCATATCCAGGCAAAAAATGGGGCGGATATGGGGCACCCGGACGCGCGCTCACGCATCCACCATGTCAGACCCGACAGGCCTACCCCATCACAAATTGCACCAAATCCACCCCTCGGCCTACCAGATCCATTTGCTCTCTCCTCTCTCCTTCCTTCTCTGCGATGGACGTCTCGCAGCTTCCCCGCCACCCTTGCTCCGCAGCCGTTTCAAGCCATTAGTGAGATGGTCCGAATGGGGGAGAGCACATGCCCGAAAACTACTGTCAAGTTTGCCCATGCTGTGGTGCATGTGTTTGGAGCAGAGTATCTGAGAGAACCAAATGTGCAGGATACAAAAAAGTTGTTGACTATTGGAGAATCCAGAGGAAAACTGCCCTAAAGGTTTGCGGGGAATGTATCAATGTCACAAAGAGGCCATCATCATACTGAAAACAATGGCATCGCATGACTTATGGATTTGTCATGTTTTCTTTGAAATGTCGGGTTCTCACAACAACATCAACGTGCTTCAACGGTTTCCCATGTTCAGGAGTCTTTGTAAGGGGGAATCGCCACCATGCAACTACACTGCAACGGCCATAACTACAACATGGGATACTATCTTGCGATCACATCTATCCTTAGTGTGCGGCGTTTGTAAAGACCATATCTGAACCACACGGTAACAAACAAAGCCACTTTGCATCAATGCTAGAATCATCTAGGAAGGATGTGGAGAGCGCATTTAGAGTGCTTCAAACTCATTGGCGAATTATTCGTGGAGGTGCAATGATGTGGGAATCAAAAATATTGTGACAGCTGATGACATGTTGTGTTAATTTGCACAATATGATTTGTTGGGGATGAGGGTGAGGGTGTTGGCCAAACCAATGACTTTGAAGCGCCCGAAGAACAAGTTCAAATCCCGGAAGATTAAGATGCGAATTAGCTTATGAACTTTCTGTAGATGCATCAGAATCTTGGAGATCATTATGTGCACGTGCAGCTACTCAGTGACCTTGTGGAGCATATGTGGCACAAAAATAGAAGCAAGACCAATCATTTCATCTTTACTAGGCAATACTTTATCATGAGGTTGTCTACTAAACTTGGAGAAATTAAATTCATGAGACACATGACCAAACTTAACACTGACCATCTCCTTAGCACAATCAATTTTAGCATTAACGGTGTTCAAGAAGGGTCTACCGAATATAATAGGACAAAAATAATCTTGCGGTGATCCACGAACTAGAAAATCAGTAGGGTATTTGATCTTACCACACAAGACTTCAACATATCTAATAATCCCAAGCGGTGAAATAGTATCTCTGTTTGCAAGCTTAATAGTAACATCAATATCTTTTATCTCAAGAGGTGCAATATCATGCATAACTTCTTGATAAAGAGAAAATGAAATAGCACTTACGCTAGCAACCATGTCACATAAACCATGATAGCAATGATCTCCAATCTTAACAGAAACAAAAGGCATGCCAACAGCCGGTTTATTCTTATCTAATTTATATTGTTTAGTATTAACTTGCTTAGTAATCCTGGTTGCTTCCTTACAAAAATAAATGACATGTCCATCAATATTGTCTACCAAAAGATCATTGACTATTGCAACATTAGGTTCCACTGCAATTTGTTCAGAGGGCCTAGGTGCTTTAACATTACTCATATGAACCATAGTTGTAGCTTTAGCATGTTCCTTAATCCTAACATGAAAAGGAGGTTTCTCAATATAAACAGTTGGCACAACTCGATTGGCAGTATAAATAATAGTGTTAGTTTTAGCAATAGCGGGTTCTTCACAAATTTCTTCAATAGGAGGATGAAATTTAAACATTTTTTCTTAGGGAGATCACAATGAGGAGCAAAGAATTCACATAAAGTACCTACTATCTCATAGTCAAGTCCATATTTTGCACTGAACTTATGAAAATCATATGTTTCAATAGAAGATTTAACACAATCATATTCAAGATTTATACCTGACTCATTACCTTTGTTGATTTCCCAATCTTCAGATTTACGTTTAATTCTTTCAATAAGATCCCTTTTGAATTCAATATTTTTCTTCATGAAGGAGCCAGAAGAAGAAGTGTCAAGCATTGTTTTACCCTCATTAGAAAGCCGAGCATAAATTTTTTGTATAGTCATTTCTCTTGAGAGATCATGATTGGGGCATGTATGCATCATATATTTAAGCCTCCACCAAGCTTGAGCGATACTTTATCCTTCACGAGGATAAAAATTATAGATATAATTCTGATCATGATGAACCAAAATGCACATGATAAAATTTCTGATGGAATTCCAGCTTCAATCGGTTTCACTCCCATGTTCCAGTATCATCCAATAGCCTGTACCAAGATAATGCCTTTTCCCCCAAAGATAAAGGGAATACTTTCTTCTTAACTGAATCCTCGGATAAACCTGCAAGCTTAAACAATCCACAAACTTCATCTATATAGATTAGGTGCATATTATGATGTACTGTTCCATCTCCTGCATAAGGATTAGCTAGCAGCTTCTCTAAAATACCCGAGGGAATCTCATAATAAATATTTTAAGTAGCTTTAGTAGGTTGAGTAGAGGATTTTACCACTTCCGGTCGAGGTGAAGATACCCCGAACAAGCCCCTCAAAGGATTACTTTCCATAGCGACAAGTAACAGTAAATTTCAGCACGTAATAAAAATGTTTCCTTACCAAAGGCGATTCACTCCCTGGCGACGGTGCCAGAAAAGAGTCTTGATGACCCCCAAGTATAGGGGATCAATCGTAGTCCTTTCGATAAGCAAGTGTATCGAACCCAACGAGGAGCAGAAGAAAATATTAAGCAGTTTTCAACAAGGTATTCTTTGCAAAGTACTGAAGGTAGCGGTAACAAGTAGTTTGATAGCAAGATAATTCATAAGAAGTAAGAAGTGACAACAGTAGGAAGAGTGCAGTAAGGTGGACCAATCCTTTTTATAGCAAACGACAAACCGAAAGTACTTCTTATGGTGAGCAAAACATTCTCGAGGACACATGGGAATTCTCGTCTAGTCGCGTTCATTATGTTTTGGTGATTCGCGTTCACTACTTTGATAATTTGATATGTGGGTGTACCGGTGCTAGGGTGTTGTTCTTACGTGAACAAGCAACCCTCTTATGATTACCCCTCTCTCAAGCATCCGCAACTACGAAAGAAGAATTAAGATAAATCTAACCATAGCATGAAACATATGAATCCAAATCAGCCCCTTACGGAATAACTCGTAAACTAGGGTTTAAGCTTCCGGCACTCTCATAACCCATCATCTACTTATTACTCCCCATTGCCTTCCCCTAGGCCAAAATATGGTGAAGTGTCATGTAGTCGACATTCACATGACACCACTAGAGTAAAAACAACATACATATCATCAAAATATTGAATGAATACTAACTTCACATAATTACTTATAACAAGAATTCTCACATGTCCTTAAGAACAAACAGAACTACTCACAAATCATATTCATGTTCAAGATCAGAGAGGTATTGTATATGATTAAGGATCTGAACATATAATCTTCTACCATATAAACCAACTAGCATCAACTACAAGATGTAATCAACACAATAGCAACCCATGGGTACCAATCTGAGGTTTGAGACAAAGATTGAATACAATACATCAAATAGGGTTTGAGAGCAGATGGTGCTGGTGAACATGTTGATGAAGATTGTCCCTCCGACGATGAGAGGATCATTGGTGATGTCGATGGCTTCGATTTCCCCCTTCTGGAGGGAAGTTGAGGGAGTCCTGGACTAAGGGGTCCTCGGGCTGTCGACCCATTACATATGGGCCGGACTGACGGGACACTATGGGGCCAAGCTCGAGTGCGGATCTGTGACCGGACAGGAGATCTTCAGAGTTGTGGTGTGCCCTCCAAGTCAAGATTAGCGTGATCTTTCCTTCATTGTAACCGATCGCATGTAACCCTAACCCTACTGGTGTCTATATAAACCAGAGGGTTTAGAGCTTTAGCGCTAGAACTACATCCGTCGGCTCATCACCTTAGGGTTTAGCTCGCCTGATCTCGAGGTAGATCTACTCTGTAACCATACTATACATCCAATACAATCAAGCAGGACGTAGGGTATTACCTCTTCGAGAGGGCCCACACCTGGGTAAACACCGTGTTCATCGTCCCTTGTTCCCCACTGATCCTAGATCCACAGCTCGGCACCCCCTACCCGAGATCCGCCAGTTTTGACACCGACACTGGTGCTTTCATTGAGAGTTCCGCTGTTAGGTCGCCGAAGGATCAATGGCCCGCCTAATCATTGGAGAAGGCGTCAGCTCCGAGGACCTCTTTGTCCCTGGCCAACTTTTCACGTTCGGCAGCATCGTGCTGCACGCCAACCCAACTGGTCATCTAGACCAAATCAACAACTTCGCCCCTAAGCACCGGATTCGATTCGGCAATCTGGAGTACGTTGCGGACGCCCGAGGCGATCTGGTCTTTGCCAGATTCGCGGCCTCTCCCCGCTCCCCCATGAGCCTCGTCGTGCCTGCTCCGGAGTTTCCCCCCATTCCAATCTACGGATCGGCCCCAATCCTTTAGCCGGCCTTGAGCTCGGACATCTCCACCTTGAACGGAGGCCAGGAATCCCCTTCAACCACGCCCGCGATACCCGCCGAAGACCCATCTTCGGGCCTCAATACGGAAATAGTGTTCGGACGCCGAGAGACACCCTCGGCCGAACCCTCACCTTACAACACGCCTCTGGCCTTGAGCCCCTGCGATGGGTCAATGTTCAGCGGCCAGGAGTCATCCCTGACCGAACTCCCCCTCATCGATTCAGTTTTAAACCCCAATACGGAAGCATTGTCCAAAGACCAGGTCTCACCCTCGGTCTCTTACGACTGTCCGACCCTGGGCCTTGAGGTTAACTCGGCCCTTGAAGATCAGGATCCGGCCCGGGCCCGGATTATTCCTCGCCCTACCACATCAGAAACCGACCCTCGGCGGTCACCGCACACCAGTCCGGCGACCCTCGCCTTATTAAACAAGGCAGTGGACCGAATCCAGATGATGGCTATTCGGGAGGACCCACCCTCAGCTCAAGTTCAGCAGCCTTTCGAGGCAGATTTCGGGGAATTTTACGTCCCACCCACCACCCACTTAGTGGGCACTGTCGAAGACTTAACCGACATGCACTACTAGGGAAAAGCCTAGCAGTAGCGCAGGTCTAAGGGCTATCAGCGCTACTGCTAAGTGGCTTAGCAGTAGCGTTTTCCTGTTCAGCACTAAAGAGTGCTACTACTATATTTTCACATATCTTTTTTTTGCTATGTATTTGCGATGTTTTTGTACAGATTTTATACAGTATTCTAATCATATCATAAACTGGCAATATGCTCATCATATCATACACATAATAGTCTCATCATATCATCCAACACAAATCATGTCGTCACATCATAATCATGATATAGCTATACAAGTTACATGGCATGTCTGATCATACATAATGTAGTACTTCTTGAGGCACCAGTTTGTATCCCTCTCTCGCACTAGCGTGAACCTAAACTAACTACTTTCTGCTTCGGCTCTGCTATCTAACCCTCTCTAGCTGTCGCTCGGAAACCGGTACACCTGGGCCTGACACTCCGGCCACTCGTTGTATACTCCTGGCGTAGCACTTCTTCACCATCGATGATCTATGTACCTGCATCGTCACATGAGTCGATAATATGCAACATATATAATTGAGCAACAGAAAGAGACAGACTTGGCAAAAATAGAAGCAACATCTCATAAGCATAAATAACAAAGTTAATAGTACCCAGAATGCCCTAACTAGAGTGATCTTCGCTAGTTGAGGAGGACGGTTTAATTACATCACAAATAAAGTTTCATCATGCATAACTGAAAGTTTCATCATAGAGAAAGTATGGACTAAACGGACACTTTGTCATATATCGTCAATCACTCCAACATGTCGTGCCATCCATCCAAGTCAGGGAGATAGTCCCCGAGCGCAGTGAAAGGCTTCAGGTCGAGACGCTGAGCCGATACGCGTGTTCAGACGTCTTCCCGCGACATTTGCCCTTCTTCGTAGAACATCCCTGTTTTTTCGACAACCTCCTTCATGTTGATTTGGGCAAGTTCACGCTGGATGTGATAGAACTCAGCTCGAAGTCGATGATCCGGGATATCTCCTAGGTTCTTTGCCCATTGTAGAATATGGGCATCGCCGGATCTAGGTGACATGCGAAGGTTCTGCTGATCCCGTCTGTACTCCAGCATGTGGTGGAGGACATAGAATCCATCACTAAGAGTACCACTCGGTTGCTGGATGCAGCAGAAGTCGGTCTTATGGCCGAAGGCGGGCGCGCGGTTCCTTGTCTTCCTAGTCTTGATCTCTCCACCCCTTAGGCCGTAGCTAAAGATAGCACTGTCAAGAACATACTTGATGTGGGTGTAATCCTTTTTCTTCATGTTCTTCGACGAGTCCAAGTAAAGAGCGTGGGGGAATCGGGGGTAAAGGATGATGAGGACGGCGCGCCCGTCGCTGCGCAAAATAAGTACACCTCAAATTAGCCTCCTCGCGTGCAAATGAATGATTGAAATCGAAGGAAAGATATCTGCGGATGACTTACATGGGATGATAAGGCACGAGAATCGTCTCCTTGTCCTTATTGGCGACCATGAAATCGGCGATGTAGTTACTCGCGTATTCACGGTGCTTTGGGCAGACTGCCAAGAACCCCTCGTGCATGAAGTACGGGTCAGCAACACAGATATAAGGGATCTGCTCAATCCTGATGATGTGGTTCATGTGCAAGGCAAAAAGGCGGACAAACGTAAAATCCAGCTTTTTCAAGTGAAACATGTCGAAGATGTAATCGAATCGAAGGAAGAACTTTTCCGTGGGGAATGTGTCAACGTACACCCTTTGCTGCGGCACGTTAACCACATAGAGCAGGTATCCTGGATTTTTCGAGGCGATAATGCTTTTCTCTCTCCGCAGCACATCGTCATGAAGTCTCCTTAGATCGCCGTATATGGCCTCTACCGCTGCCTTAGGTAGGATCGGATCACCAGGGATATGACATTTTGCCGCACCGGGGATAGGTATACGGTCTTGAACCCGAGGCTGCTGAGGCGGCTGGATCATAGAAGCAGCTTTGTTGCCATTCCTCGGTCTTTTCCTATGCTTCTTTGCTACTGGAAGTGAGCCTATAATACGTTCATCCTCCGGTAATTCAGGCACCAACTCATCACGCTCAAACCCTGAGTACACATACTGCTGAGCCATCAATCCTCCGTCGTCAGAGGCACCGGTATTGAGATACTGTAGAGGGTCATCGTCATCCTCGTCGATGGCATCATGCATTGCTTCTTCGACGGTGGTGATGTCATCAGCCACTAATGGAGCCTCTTCCTCACCCGGCACGACAGGTGACGCTAATTGGGTAGGTGGGGTGTTGGTGTTCATACCTTGCTGAGGCTGCTTGGTCGTGGGTGTGCTCCCGGCCGCCTCCAGACGAAGCAGACTCTTCGGCCACAACAGGACCCAACGCTTGCAATCGCCAAGCCGCCGCGGGGTCTCATTGTCATCTCCCCCTAGTGCTACCAGAGGAGCCAAATTCTCATGGCCCGGTTCGACAATGGCCACGGAAATTTTGAAGACGTTAGGGGGGATCGGCCGGCTGTGGAACAATTGTTCCTTCAGCTTCATTATCATCGCCTTCCCCACATCCACCTTCTGGCCGCTGATGATGTACAGTATGGTGCACGGGGTTACGTCGGCCTGCAAAGACATGTCTGTGATGTGAGACATCCGAAAGGCAATGGAAACGGGAGATTATACATATATTGAAGAGGGCCGGTGTGACAGGTACCATGAGGGCATCGAGCTCAGCCAAAGATGAAGCACCGCCGAGCACGTCCGAGATGGAGGACGGGCTGCTATGAGCAGGTGCGAGAGCCGGTGCAGGAGCAGGTGCGGGAGCAGGTGCTGGTGCAACGCTAGTCGAGCTGCTCCCCAAGAAGTTGGAAAGGGGAAAGTCCGCTGCATCCTTATTTGGATTTTGCTTGGTACAACTGACGATAGCCGGAACCAAGACACTATACGAAGCTGCAATCTCCTCTTTTGCGGCAGCTACTGCTGCTTTGACTGTCTCAGCTGATTTCTTATCAACCGCAATCGCAACCTTCTTGTCGATGTTTTCTTCATTTAACCTCCGTCTTTCCTTTCTCTCCTCCATGGTCTCACGGTAGTACTTCTTCCATGTGGCACCGTCTCCGACGCCGTGCACGCGTCCATACGACGGCCGAGTGTCCACCAGGAGTCGTTTCAATATGTTCAAGGCTCGGTTGAATGGGGTGTCCCACTTGGGCCTCGCCAACGCTTCAGATAAGTCTTCTTAAATATTTCGAACTGCTCTTCCATAATTGTCGGATTATCCTTTACAATCTCGAAGTAGGGTTCCTTTTTGGCGATGATCTGATGTTTCACCCTTACTTTCCAGGCGGACAACGCGCTGCTAAACTTGCCCATGGCGCGTTTGTTTATCTTCTTCATTGCCGGGTCTTTATCTGGATCAGTATATTTGATTTCATCCCGGCCTAGGAACAAGAATACCTGGTGCAGCTTAGTTAGGAGGGAGTGCTCCATATCTGGTGTCTTCTTTAGTTTCTCATCGTTGATGGTGGCGGTTGCCCGTAGGATGCAGCCTATTTGATTGCCGTAGCACGCGCGCGCTTCTGCAGGCTCTTTTGGCTCAAAATTGCCGGACTCCACCTCCGTGACCACCAGTCTAGTAGTGATGAGCTGGTTTGGGCACCGTTGCCTCTTTGGTTTCGGTTCTATACCAGCTTCGCAAGTCTCGGTGCCGGTATCGGCGCCGGTGTCAGCCTCAGTGCCGGTCTCGGCGCCGGTCTCGATGTCGGTCTCAGTCTCTGATGTGACAGGTGGGCCCTGCAACAAACGTTGCTCATCGAGAAGGTTCAAATAGGCGCCTGCCGCCGCGTAGATGTTGCAATCACCAGAACCCTGTCCTTCATCGTTGCTAGCCATGTTTCCTACGGTTAAATCTAGTCAATTAATTCTAGACCTAATAAAATGAATAATGACATAAAAGAAAGGCCAATGTTTTGCAGGAATGTTGATTCATTCCGGTTGCAGCAAATCCCGGGCACTCGATATGTCTTAGTTTGTGGCACAAGTCATGCCGAAATTCACGGAAAATTTCTGCATGACCTTTGCTACAAACTGGACAAATAGAGCGCCTGAAATTTGCCAAAACGGAAATGAATCAACATTCCGGCAAAACATAGGCCACTCGGAATCATTTCCTGCAAACAACAAAAGGCCACTTGGGCACAATCAAACCACTTCAATGTTGCATATAACATGAGCAAACACTATTGAGGAATTTGCATATAACATGACCACTTCAATGAAAAGATATAATCAACAATAATGGAATATGCAAATGAACATCAATGACATATATCATATAACATCAATCTTGTTTTTCGTTTACATAGCAACAATTACTTTAACCAAGTTTTTCAAAAGAAAAACAATTCTGTTTTTTGTTTTTAGCTAAATGCCATAGCTACTGTTTTTTATTTATAGCTAAATACTTTTGTTTTTTGTCTAAAGCTAAAAGTCTAGGAAGGGATCATCTTTAAAATAAAACTTGCCTAAATTCTTTTCCTTGAAAAATAGTGGTCTTTTCAAAAACCAAAAACCTTTGCAAAATGACCTCACTAAACACTTCTCTGCCTAGGACAGAACCCAAATTCTGTTCTAGCTATTCCTCTCTCTCACACACACACATTATTTTCTTTTCATCCAAATTGTTTTAGAGCAAATATTCCAACAATACTTGACCTTATTAGAAATTGCAAAGGAACTCCATTTTCTCTAACCCTTCTGACCTCACCAAAATTTCCACAGCAATACCTTAGTACCTACACCCAATTTCTTCAAAAATATTCAGGTCCATAGTCCAAATAATTCAAATTTCATTTGAATGAAATTTGGACCAGATTCAGGTCCATAGTCCAAATAATTTTTTATAGCTAAAAGCTACTGTTTTTTGTTTATAGCCTCTATTAATTTAAAGCTAAATGCTACTATTATTTATATACCCTCTGTTAATTTAAAGCTAAATGGAATTACTGTTTAGGCATTTTCATAAAAATTTGCCCTAGTTAATTTCCTAAAAAAAATTGCTAATCTTTTTTCCTAAATGCTAAAAAAATGCCTACTGCCCTAAACAAATCTAGGGTTCATATGAACACCTAGGGTTCATATGAACATCATCACAGCAGCAACATATGAATTACCCTAGCAGAGAGAGAGAGAGAGGAGGGCAGGGGAGAGGAGAGGGAGAGCCTTACGGTCGGCGGCGAGGGCGGGCTCGGGCGGCGGCGGTCCTGGGCGGGCTCGGGCGGCGGCGGTGAGATCGAGGGCGGCCTCGAGCGGCGGCGGTGAGGACGAGGGCGGCCTCGGGCGGTGGCGGTGAGGTCGAGGGCGTGCTCGATCGGGCAGGGCGATCGACGGCGGCGACAAAGGAGTTGGGGGATAGGAGGGAGAAGGGGTAAAGGACTTAGCAAAATTTTGAGCCCGCGCGGGGTTAAGTCAAAATAGTAGTAGCGCTAGTAGGCAAAAAGCGCTATAGCTAAGTTAGCTATAGCGCTTTCTACCAAAACGCGCTACTGCTATAGGAAGTAGTTATTTATTTTCCTTTTTCTTTTCCTTTTATCTAAGGAACGTAGCTATAGCACGGGCTTATAAAATGTGCTACTCCTAGAGTAACTATAGCGCTTTGTGGCAACAAGTGCTACTGCTATGCCTTTCTCCTTTATTTTTCTTTTTCTTTTGTTTATCTTTACATTTTCTTTTTTTCATTTCTCCTTTTTCTACTTCTTTCATTTTCATTTACTTTTCTATTTCTTTTCCATTTTATTTTCATTTTTAGCAGTAGCGCTCTATACAGGAAACGCGCTACTACAAGGCACTTAGTGGTAGCGTGCTTTTTGCAGCATCGCTACTACTATTCCTAGCCTACCGGCAACAGTGTGGGAATTATAGTAGTAGCGCTTTTTCCTGCAGACGCGCTACTGCTATAACCATATCTGTAGTGTGCTTTATTGACACGCGCTACTACTAAGTATCAGTAGCGCTATGTTCTAACCAGCGCTACTGCTATACCTCTGTGTATAAGGTTTTCCCTAGTAGTGATGTTGGATTACACTTCGGAAAATGCTGAATACATGGACGAGGACAACGCAGCCACGACTAACACCGATGCCGCTCCCCCCATCACCGGCCGCTGGACGGCCACATCCGCCTACGATGTCTATATGTTGGACACCCCGAAAGAAGACGATGGCACTCCCGGGAAGGATAACAGCAGGCCCAGTGACGAGCCGCCGAAATGCCGCAAACAGCGCTGCTGTTCCAAGGCGTGTCGAAGCCACATGAGTAACACGGATACCGGAGAGAACGCCACCCCTGACAATGCGGACGATCTCGGCGATCCTAGCGCCGACGAACAGCCACAAAGCGACCACGAGGAGCATGAGGACCCGCTGGACCTCGAATACCTCGGTGACTCCGAAGATAGCAACTACCTTCCCCTTTCCGAAGAGGAGGTTAATTTGGGCGACGAGGAATTCATCGTGCCCGAAGACCCACTGGATCAAGAGTGGTTTAAGCGGCAGCTAATTGCCACCGCACAAAGCCTGAAGAAACAGCGGCAGAAGATAAAGGCCGAACAAGATACCCTCAACGACAGATGGACCAAGGTCCTGGTCGCTGAAGAGGAGTACGGCCACACACGGCAGACCAAGAGCTACCCTATTAGCAGGTTACTGCCGCAATTCGATGACGAGGCTATAAAGCCAGCACCTGCAAGGCACACTCAGGCAGACTAGCCGGACCGCCCCTCTCGAGGACGGGACAGGACAGCTGATAAAGCCGAACTGCCTCCCGACCCACCCCGCCGTCAAGGCAAGGAGCCAGTACGGCCAGTCTACGAATACGACCTATGACGCGACTTGGACGCTCGGGCAGATCGGACAAGGTCTATTTACGGACCCAGAGATAATCCCCCCGCTAGACGGGATGGGTACCAAGCCTGGTTAGACAAAAATAACGGAGCTCGCAAACAGCAGCATGCCCGGATGGCAAATGATCTCCGGTGCGATATAGCTCGGCTCAGGGGCACCGCTCACCCTCTGTGCTTCACAGACGAGGTCATGCAGCACCAATTTCCAGAAGGATTCAAACCTATGAATATTGAGCCCTACGATAGGACAACAGATCCGGCTGTCTGGATCAAAGATTTCTTGTTGCACATTCACATGGCACGAGGGGATGACCTTCACGCCATTAAATACCTACCATTGAAGCTCAAGGGTCCGGCTCGACACTGGCTAAACAGCCTCCCCGAGGACTCCATAGGATGTTGGGAGGAGATCGAGGACGCCTTTTGAGCTAACTTTCAGGGCACTTATGTCCGGCCCCCGGACACCGATGACTTGAGCCACGTAATCCAACAGCCCGGCGAGTCAGCCCGGCAATTTTGGAACCAGTTTTTGACCAAAAAGAACCAAATCGTTGACTGTCCGGACGCCGAAGCTATAGCCGCCTTTAGGCATAGTATTTGGGATGAATGGCTAGCACGCCAGCTCGGCCAGGACAAGCCAAAAATGATGGCGGCGCTCACCTCCCTATTGACCCTCTTCTGCGCCGGAGAGGATAGTTGGCTGGCTCGTCGGAGCACCAACCCTGACACCCCCGGCACCTCTGAAGTTCAGGATGGGAATGGGAAGCCACGAAGGAACAAAAACAAATGCCACCATAATGATGGCAAAGTTGACGAAACGGCAGTCAATGCCGAATTCCGTAACCCGAAGTCCGGATCACGGAAAAAGCTTTCTAATGGCAGCCAGGATGGCCCAACTAAGCTGGATGCAATCCTAGACAGGCCCTGCCAGATTCATGGCACCGCCGAAAAGCCCGCAAACCACACCAACGGTAATTGTTGGGTGATAAAGCAGGCCGGCAAGCGTGCAGCCTAAGACTCAGGCAAAAGCCCACGAAGGGAGGACGATGATGAGCCCCGCAGGCCGAACAGTGGAGGCCAAAAACCCTTCCCTTCTGAGGTTAAGATGGTGAACATGATCTACGCCACCCATATACCAAGGAAGGAAAGGAAGCGCGCTGTGCGAGATGTGTATGCCGTCGAGCCCGTAGCACCGAAGTTCAACCCGTGGTCGGCTTGCCCGATCACCTTCGACCGCCAGGACCACCCGACCAGTATCCGACATGGAGGATCGGTGGCCCTGGTACTGGACCCCATTATCGATGGGTACCACCTCACAAGAGTCCTGATGGATGGGGGTAGTAGCCTCAATCTCATCTATGCAAACATAGTAAGGAAAATGGGATCGATCCATCAAGGATCAAGCCCAACAACACCACCTTCAAGGGGGTTATTCCTGGTGTAGAAGCCCGATGCTCAGGCACGGTAACTTTGGAAGTGGTATTCGGCTCACCGGATAACTTCCGAAGCGAAGACTTGATCTTTGACATAGCCCCATTCCGCAGTGGCTATCACGCCCTCCTCGGCCGAACGGTGTTCGCCAAATTCAACGGCGTCCCGCATTACGCATACCTCAAGCTAAGGATGCCTGGTCCCGCGGGTGTCATAACAATCAACGGCAACACGGAATGCTCGCTCCGGACTGAGGAACATACCGCGGCCCTGGCAACCGAAGACCAATCTGTCACCAACAGGCTGAGGTATCAGCCCACTGTAAAGGCAAAGGATACACTCAAACGGGCTCGTGCCTGATCCCCGTCATGGGAACCCGCCTGCGTACGCCGCAAATAGGGATACGCTCCCCACGGCACGCCTGCCTTCACCGCACTTTACGTGCCTCGTCAACACAACTTCGCGCTCAAGATACCATGGGCGGCTGTGGGGGCTTATAACACCATGTGTTCGGCTCAACCGAACTATGGCTTCGCCACGTCCTCGGACGACCACGGGCAGGACTCCGGACTCACTCAGCATCAAGCAATGACGGCAGGACTACATCCCAAGGATCCTATTGAAGGCACCCCTTGCCAGAACACGGTGTTCTAAATGAATGTCCAATTCACTCCCCTCCACCTTCCAGAAGGAACGGCACAGACGTGCAGCAGGGCACAATTGAGGCTTCGACCCACACATCAAGGCCCTGTGTAAACCTTCCTCTGTAAAATTATCTTTTTCCTTATTATAAATGCCTCAGCAGTTCGAATTGTACGGATAGACGTCCAGAACTTATGGAAAAAAATGCCTTTTACGGTGTTCGGGCATCCGCAGTGTCTAGCCCTCTTCTATACTTCTTTCTTTCCTATTTTTTCCGCTCTTCGAACAGCTAGGCATGCACACAATAAATACAACTCGGTTAATCGACCGAAGGCTTGATTATTCCATCAGCTCCATATACCAAGTCTGGCTCAACTTCTCGTTGTGTGTTTGGCGTCTCGGATATTGCATTATATGCATCAGTTCCGAACTATGTCTTGGGTCAATACTTGGGTTGCCTGGCTCCTGTGCTAGCCCTCTTATGTTCCACATGTTCAGCTAAGAAGGTAAAGGGAGAACCCCTGCGATTGTGCTTCTGGCTAGTTCAGTTAAGCACCTCAGGGGAGAAAGCCAAAAACTGACTGTCATAGTAAGCGTGAACTGGTCAGCGATTCGATGACAAGAATTAAACTAAGAAATCGTTGGCGATTTATCCATGTCATACGCAGGGTTCGTCTTTGCACAAACCATGTGATTACTAAGGCGTGCTTAGGCCCCACGTACATCACAAAACACAAGGGGCTAGTCACTAGCTCCCACCGTCAAGCTCCTATGGCTAAGTGAAAGCAATAAAGCCGAATAGTCCGATTGCCTAGTCCCCTCACGCACTACCACCTTCGGGCATCAAGACGTCGGCTAAGGGTAATAGTGCGCAGGCGAGACACCCCTTGTACCATTTACTTGGGGGCTGAAGCCGACGACTGGTAACTTTCAATTTAATAAATGGCCGCATAGGAGTCAAAATAAAAAACACCATAATATACAAACGAGTCGCATTATAAAGAAAAAGGGTTCGGTCGACAATTTAATACAATTACTCAATGATTACATCATTGGAACACTGGCCCTCTATCGCCCGAGCACCATCCATAAACTGTCTAAAGTACAGTTCGGGTCAGCGGTGTTCCTTTCCAACTGGCGGAGGACCAGAGCTCATATCCATCGGCTTGATCTTCGGCCAATGAACCATGGTCTTCGCGAAGGCTAGCCTCGCCCCTTCAAGACACGTGGAATGCTTCACGGTGTCAATCCACGGCGACGCGTCACACAACCTCTGCAGCAAGCCAAAGTAGCTGTCCGGAATAGGCTCAGTGGGCCACAACCAGACACAAAGATCCTTCAGGGCTTGCTCGGCCATCCGATGCAGCTCCATCAGCTACTTCATCTGGTTGCTGAGGAGCGGAGGGTGTTCGGCGCCTGGAACTGCAACCAGAAAAGTCGCCGTTCGGAGTTCTCCTCCCGCGTCACGTAATGATCCGCCACAGCAGCCGCACTCCTCGGAAGCTCGGCGAAAACGCCTACGGAGTGCCAGACCCGCATCAGCAAGGCAGACCTATTGCCACCAAAAACACTCTGCAGTAAGTACTTCTTACCATCTGCGATTTGCCCTATTTGGCGAAGCTCCTCCCGGGTAGCCCGCACCTCCGTCCTGGCCTCCGTGAGCTCCTTGTCCGCCTTGGACAGCTTGGAGGACTGCTCTTTTTGCTTTTGCTCAAGGGCCTCACACTTGGTGACGACATCCTTGAGCTCCACCTGCACTTTGCCACTCGAGCCTCGTGCTTCTCTCCGGTGGTCTTCGCCTTCTCAAGTTCGGTTGTCGCCTTTTCAGCAGCCGCTTTCTTCTTGGCCGCATCGGCATCGTCCTTCTTCATCGCCACCTTCAGGTTATCAACCTCCGCGGTGGCAGCTGCACGCATCGGACACCATATGCTCAGCATAAAGTCCGGACTGTAAGTATCCGGCGTTGTTACCAATGTACTTCAGCGAAAGCTCACCTTGTGCCTCATCGAGCCGCTTGTTGACGAGGTCAAGCTCTTCATCGGAGCGTTTAAGCTTCCGATTCATCTCCTCCAGGGCAGCAGCATTAGAAGTCACGGCCAAGGATGATGCCTGTGATATTAAATCAATCATGACACTTTGAAAGCTGGTATACGAATATTTGACCCTCTACAAGGTTTTTGCAAACCTCATAGAGTTTCGGGGGCTGTTATACACATACGGCCTGTTCAAACTTTGACTAAAAAAGTAAAGCCCGTTTTCTCGGGGGAGGTATATTACTTGACTCACCTCAAAGCCTGTTAGAAGGCCATGGACGGCGTCGTTCAGTCCAGATTGGACGGACCGAACACCTGTAGAACTGCACCCATGAGGGTGCGGTGACCGTCGACGATGACGAAGTTGTTTACCAACTCCTGCGACGTGTTCGGCCAGCCTGCCACCGCCTAGCTATTTGTGTTCAGTGCGGGTGGCAGGACCTCAACCGCCTCCTCAACGGAAGGCGGGACCGACACCTGTGAAGGCCTTGGGGGCTTAGGTGCGGCCGGCGGGGAGGGTCCGGACGGCCCGGATCCCCCCTCCCGCATTAGCCAGGAGGGACACATCCTCCTGGTCTTCGGTGGCCAAGGAACCAACCTCAGCCATGGTGGCGTCGCCCTCCTCCCCCGTGTTCGGACGGGGAGAGTTCCTCCAGGACAGCGCTTCCCCGACCTCTTCGGGGATCAGGGGAGGAGCGGAGCGCGATGCGGATCCACTGTTCGCGAGATCGGCGGGGGAGACGTTTCCTGCAAGGTCTGCTCGGCGGGGTGACCGCGCGGTGGGTTGTGGCATCATATAATTAGCTTCCATGAAGCGAGGGACTGTTAAAAATAAAGCAAATACAAACGCCAAAATATGTACCTTCCAGCAGGGGGCTTGACCCTGGGTTCCCATTCCGAAACCTTCTCGGACGCAATGGACTCCTCTTCGGAGTCCGAACTATCGGGCAGGATCAGCTTGGGCCTGCACTGCCTCTTCTGGGCCTAAGGAGGCTGCTCCTCCTTGTAGTCCCCAGACGCCGCCCTCTTCTTGGTGTGGGAGGAGGCGCTCTCTTCCTCGTCCTCCCCCTTGTCCCCATCTTGGGCTGACGGGGCGACAGTGTCTCCGGACTTGGAGTCCGGATGACCTTTTCGGTGGATGCCTTCTCTGGCCTCCAGTAAGTCCTTCTTCTTCTTCCCCTTCTTTTCTGGTGCCTTGTAAGGCGCCACGACCAGCAGCTCTTCCAGTTGGGCTGATCGAGGCCCTTCAAGTAGAGGAGCTGGGCTACTAATCTTCTCAGACATTTCAAGCCAACCCTGTAAAAACCACAGATAGACGCTTAGACCGGACTATGTGTGGTACGCCCTCTCGAATATGGACCAGGGAAGGGTTCAATTACCTTCTTCGGTTGGGTTGCGACGTCGAGGCCGATGTCTTCCTTCTCGGCCGGCCAGTCCTCCTGGGACTTGAACAGTTGGCCCCACACCTTGTCGTGGGTTATCCCGTATAGGTACTGCACGATGGCCGGGTCATCAGACTTGCAGGCCCACATGGGGCTGGCCCTTTGCTGGCAAGGGAGTAATTGGTGCTTGAGCATTATCTGGACCACGTTGGTCAGCTTGGCGCCGGTCTCCATCACGCTGGCGACACGCTTCTGCAGCATCTTCACCTCACTGGAAGACCCCCAGTTAGGGCCCTTTTGGGCCACGAGGTCAATCTCGCTGGGTGGCCGGATCTAAATTCGGGAGCGGCCGTCCAGGCCGCATCCCTTGGTTCTGTGATGTAGAACCACTCCTTTTGCCAAACCTTGACTGTATCAATAAACCGACCCTCCGGCCATTGGACTCGGGTCAGCTTACTGATCATGGCTCCGCCACAGTCCGCCTGTGCGCTGCTGACCACCTTGCGCTTGACGTTGAACACCTTCAGCCACAGGCCGAAGTGCGGATGAACCCGCAGTAGGGCCTCACAGACAACGATGAAAGCCGAAATATGGAGGAGCGAGTTGGGGGCTAGATCATGGAAATCTAGCCCGTAGAAGAACATCAACCCCCTCATGAAGGGGTGCAGGGGAAATCCTAGCCCCCGGATGAAATGGGGGAAGGAATACTACACTCTCGCCCGGCTTGGGTGTGGGGATGATTTGGCCCTCCTCGGGGGGGCCGATGGGCGATGTCGGTCGATAAGTAGCCGGCCCGCTTCAGCTCCACGATGTCATCGTTGGTGAGGACGGAGGCGTCCCACTTGCCATTCATGCCAGATCCGGCCATGGTTGAGGCTAGGGAGGAGCTGGAAGGGAATTGCCACGGAGTAGGGAAGCAGGGCGCTGGAACTCTGGAGATTGGAAGGACAACGTCGGGAGGTGGAAGAAGGCGTGGCGTTAAGTGTAGCCGATTCCCCTCTTTATAAGCAACGGAGAAGCCAAGCGTCCCCCTTTTTCACGCCGCGGGCTTCTCCACTTCCCGATATACTCGCGACATTATGCGCGGGTGGGTGAATCGAAATCATTGATCATATCCCCTAAAAAACGGGGCACGATCTCTGCTTTGATGAGACGTGTCGATGGAGGGGCGGCCTCGAGCCGCGCATCGAGAACTGCCAGCCGTTCGACATTATGACCGGTTGCGACCCTTCGCTAAATGTTGTCAGGCGTGGGCACTGTTCACACTCGAGCACTTAGGCCTTCAAGGCTAAGTAAAGTAGACTCTTTGGATTCCGAACACCACCCAAACTCCGAATACGCACAAGACAAAATGAAGAACTCGCCTCGTAAGTCGAAGACCATGATGTGTGCGGACGCCGGATACTAGTCCGGACGTTGGAGGCTAGTTCGGGGGCAACTGAGGGAGTCCTGGACTAAGGGGTCCTCGGGCTGTCGACCCATTACGTACATATGGGCCAGACTGACGGGCCACTATGGGGCATGCTCGAGTGCGGACCCTTGACCGGACAGGAGATCTTCGGAGTCGTGGTGTTCCCTCCAAGTCATGATTAGCATGATCTTTCCTTCATTGTAACCGATCGCAAGTAACCCTAACCCTACTGGTGTCTATATAAACCAGAGGGTTTAGAGCTTTAGGGCTAGAGCTACATCCGTCACCTCATCACCTTAGGGTTTAGCTCGCCTGATCTCGAGGTAGATCTACTCTGTAACCATACTATACATCCAATACAATCAAGCAGGACGTAGGGTATTACCTCTTCGAGGGGGCCCGAACCTGGGTAAACACCGTGTTCATCATCCCTTGTTCCCAATTTATCCTAGATCCAGAGCTCGAGACCCCCTACCCGAGATCCGCCGGTTTTGACACCGACATTGGTGCTTTCATTGAGAGTTCTGCTATTGGGTCGCCGAAGGATCAATGGCCCGCCTAATCATCGGTGTCAGCTCTGGGGACCTCTTTGTCCCCGGCCAACTTTTCGCGTTTGGCAGCATCGTGCTGCACGCCAACCCAACTGGTCATCTAGACCAAATCAACAACTTCGCCCCTGAGCACCGGATTCAATTCGGCAATCTGGAGTATGTTGCGGACGCCTGAGGCGATTTGGTCTTTGCCGAATTTGCAGCCTCTCCCCGCACCCACATGGGCCTCACCGTGCCTGCTCCGGAGTATTCCCCCGTTCCAATCTACGTATCTACCCCAATCGTTTAGCCGGCCTTGAGCTCGGACGTCTCCACCTTGAACGGAGGCCAGGAATCCCCTTCGACCACGCCCGCGATACCCGCCGAAGACCCATCTTCGGGCCTCAATACGGAGTGTTCGCACGCCGAGAGTCACCCTCGGCCGAACCCTCACCTTAAAACACACCTCCGGCCTTGATCCCCTGCGGCAGGTCGATGTTCAGCGGCCAGGAGTCATCCCTGACCAAACTCCCCCTCATCGATTCAGTTTTGAACCCCGATACGAAAGCAGTGTCCGAAGACCAGGTCTCACCCTCGGTCTCTTACGACTGTCCGACCCTGGGCCTTGAGGTTAACTCAGCCCTTGAAGATCAGGATCCGGCCCGGGCCCGAATTATTCCTCACCCCGCCACATCAGAAATCGACCCTCGGCGGTCACCGCACACCAGTCCTGTGACCCTCGCCTTATTAAATGAGGCGCTGGACCAAATTCAGATGATGGCTATTCGGGAGGACCCACCCTCGGCTCAAGTTCAGCAGCCTTTCGAGGCAGATTTTGGGGAATTCTACGTCCCACCCACCACCCACTTAGTGGCCACTGTCGAAGACTTAACCGACATGTTGGATTACACTTCGGAAAATGCTGAATACATGGACGAGGACAACGGAGCCATGACTAACACCGATGCTGCTCCCCCCGTCACCGGCCGCTGGACGGCCACATCCACCTACGATATCTATATGGTGGACACCCCGAAAGAAGACGATGGCACTCCCGGGAAGGATAACATTAGGCCCAGTGACGAGCCGGCGAAACGCCGCAGACAACGTCGCTGTTCCAAGGCGCGTCGAAGCCACGTGAGCAACACGGACACCGGAGAGAACACCACCCCGGACAATGCGGACGATCTCGGCGATCCCGACGCCGACGAACAGCCACAAAGCGACCACGAGGAGCATGAGGATCAGCTGGACCTCAAATACCTCGGTGACTCCGAAGATAGCAACTACCTCCCCACTTCCGAAGAGGAGGTTAATTTGGGCGACGAAGATTTCATCGTGCCCGAAGACCCGCTGGATCAAGAGTGGTTTAAGCGGCAGCTAATTGCCACCGCTCGGAGCCTGAAGAAACAGCGGCAGAAAATAAAGGCCGAACAGGATACCCTCAATGACAGATGGACTAAGGTCCTGGTCACCAAAGAGGAGTACGGCCACACACGGCAGACCAAGAGCTACCCTATTCCCAGGTTACTCCCGCAATTCGATGACGAGGCTATAAAGCCAGCACCTGCAAGGCACACTCAGGTGGACCAGCCGGACCGCCCCCCTCGAGGACGGGACAGGACAGGTGCTAAAGCCAAACCACCTCCCGACCAACCCCACCGTCAAGGCAAGGAGCCAGTACGGCCAGTCTATGAATACGACCTACGACGCGACTTGGACACTCGGGCAGGTCAGACAAGGTCTATTTACGGACCCAGAGATGATCCCCCGCTAGACGGGATGGGTGCCAAGCCTGGTTAGACCAAAATAACGGAGCTCACAAACAGCAGCGAGCCCGGATGGGAAATGATCCTCGGCGCGATATAGCTTGGGTCAGGGGCGCCGCTCACCCTCTGTGCTTCACAGACGAGGTCATGCAGCACCAAATTCCAGAAGGATTCAAACCTGTGAATATTGAGCCCTATGATGGGAAAATAGATCCGGCTGTCTGGATTGAAGATTTCTTGTTGCACATTCACATGGCATGAGGGGATGACCTTCACGCCATTAAATACCTACCATTGAAGCTCAAGGGTCTGGCTCGACACTGGCTAAACAGCCTTCCCGAGGACTCCATAGGATGTTGGGAGGAGCTCGAGGATGCCTTTCGAGCTAACTTTTTGGGCACTTATGTCCGGTCCCCGGACGCCGATGACTTGAGCCACGTAATCCAACAGCCCGACGAGTCAGCCCGGCAATTCTTGAACCGGTTTTTGACCAAAAAGAACCAAATCGTTGACTGTCCGGACGCCGAAGCTATAGCCGCCTTTAGGCATAGTATCCAGGATGAATGGCTAGCACGCCAGCTCTGCCAGGACAAGCCAAAAACGATGGCGGCGCTCACCTCCCTGATGACCCGCTTCTGCCCCGGAGAGGATAGTTGGCTGGCTCGTCGGAGCACCAACCCTGACAGCCCCGGCACCTCTGAAGTCCGGGATGGTAATGGGAAGGCATGAAGGAACAAAAACAAACGCCGCCATAATGACGGCGAAGTTGACGAAACGGCAGTCAATGCCGGATTCCGTAACCCGAAGTCCGGATCACGGAAAAAGCCTTCTAAAGGCAGCCAGGATGGCCCAACTAAGCTGGATGCAATCCTATACAGGCCCTGCTAGATTCATGGCACCACCGAAAAGCCCGCAAACCACACCAACTGTAATTGTTGGGTGATAAAGCAGGCCGGAAAGCTTACAGCCGAAGACTCAGGCAAAAGCCCACGAAGGGAGGACGATGATGAGCCCCACAGGCCAAACAGTGGAGGCCAAAAACCCTTCCCTTCTGAGGTTAAGACGGTGAACATGATCTATGCCACCCATATACCAAGGAAGGAAAGGAAGAGCGCGCTGCGAGATGTGTATGCCATCGAGCCCGTAGCGCCGAAGTTCAACCCGTGGTCGGCTTGCCCGATCACCTTCGACCGCCAGGACCACCCGACCAGTATCCGACATGGAGGATCGGTGGCCCTGGTACTGGACCCCATTATCGATGGGTACCACATCACAAGAGTCCTGATGGACGGGGGCAGCAGCCTCAATCTCATCTATGCAGACACAGTGAGGAAAATGGGGATCGATCCGTCAAGGATCAAGCCCAACACCACCACCTTCAAGGGGGTTATTCCGTGTGTAGAAGCCCGATGCTCAGGCACGGTAACTTTGGAAGTGGTATTCGGCTCACCGGATAACTTCTGAAGCGAAGACTTGATCTTTGACATAGCCCCATTCCGAAGTGGCTATCACGCCCTCCTCGGCCGAACGGCGTTCGCCAAATTCAACGCCATCCCACATTATGCATACCTCAAGCTAAAGATGCCTCGGAGTGCTCGCTCCAGACTGAGGAACATACCGCGGCCCTGGCAGCCGAAGACCAATCCGTCACCAACAGGCCGAAGTATCAGCCCACCCTAAAGGCAAAGGATACACTCAAACGGGCTCGTGCCCGATCCCCGTCATGGGAACCCACCTGCGTACGCCGCAAATAGGGATACTCTCCCCACGGCGCGCCCGCCTTCACCGCGCTTTACGTGCCTCGTCAGCACAATTTCGCGCTCATGATAAATGTGTATTATTCATGCTAGAATTGTATTAACCGGAAACTTAATACATGTGTGAATACATAGACAAACAGAGTGTCACTAGTATGCCTCTACTTGATTAGAGGGATGTCTATCTAAGTGGGAGTTCTTAAGTAATATGATTAATTGAACTTTAATTTATCATGAACTTAGTACCTGATAGTATTTTGCATGTCTATGTTGTTGTAGATCAATGGCCCGTGCTACCGTTCCTTTGAATTTTAATGCGTTCCTAGAGAAAGCTAAGTTGAAAGATGATGGTAGCAACTACACGGACTGGGTCCGTAACTTGAGGATTATCCTCATTGTTGCACAGAAGAATTACGTCCTGGAAGCATCGCTAGGTGCTAGGCCTGCTGCAGACACTACTGATGACATTAAGAATGTCTGGCAGAGCAAAGCTGATGACTACTCGATAGTTCAGTGTGCCATGCTTTACGGCTTAGAACCGGGACTTCAACGACGTTTTGAACGTCATGGAGCATATGAGATGTTCCAGGAGTTGAAGTTAATATTTCAAGCAAATGCCCGGATTGAGAGATATGAAGTCTCCAATAAGTTCTATAGCTGCAAAATGGAGGAGAATAGTTCTGTCAATGAGCATATACTCAAAATGTCTGGGTATCATAATCACTTGACTCAGCTGGGAGTTAATCTTCCGGTTGATAGTGTCATTGATAGAGTTCTTCAATCACTGCCACCAAGCTACAAGAGCTTCGTGATGAACTATAATATGCAAGGGATGGATAAGACAATTCCCGAGCTCTTCGCAATGCTAAAGGCTGCGGAGGTAGAAATCAAAAAGGAGCATCAAGTGTTGATGGTCAACAAGACCACCAGTTTCAAGAAAAAGGGTAAAGGGAAGAAGGGGAACTTCAAGAAGAATGGCAAGCAAGTTGCTGCTCAAGTGAAGAAGCCCAAGTCTGGACCTAAGCCTGATACTGAGTGCTTCTACTGCAAAGGGACTGGTCACTGGAAGCGGAACTGCCCCAAGTATTTGGCGGATAAGAAGGATGGCAAAGTGAACAAAGGTATATGTGATATACATGTTATTGATGTGTACCTTACTAATGCTCACAGTAGTACCTGGGTATTTGATACTGGTTCTGTTGCTAATATTTGCAACTCGAAACAGGGACTACGGATTAAGCGAAGATTGGCTAAGGACGAGGTGACGATGCGTGTGGGAAATGGTTCCAAAGTCGATGTGACTGCCGTCGGCACGCTACCTCTACATCTACCTTCGGGATTAGTTTTAGACCTGAATAATTATTATTTGGTGCCAGTGTTGAGCATGAACATTATATCTGGATCTTGTTTGATGCGAGACGATTATTCATTTAAATCTGAGAATAATGGTTGTTCTATTTATATGAGTAATATCTTTTATGGTCATGCACCCTTGAAGAGTGGTCTATTTTTGTTGAATCTCGATAGTAGTGATACACATATTCATAATATTGAAACCAAAAGATGCAGAGTTGATAATGATAGTGCAACTTATTTGTGGCACTGCCGTTTGGGTCATATTGGTGTAAAGCGCATGAAAAACTCCATACTGATGGACTTTTGGAATCACTTGATTATGAATCACTTGGTACTTGCGAACCATGCCTCATGGGCAAGATGACTAAAACTCCGTTCTCCAGAACAATGGAGCGAGCAACAGATTTATTGGAAATAATACATACCGATGTATGCGGTCCGATGAATATTGAGGCTCGCGGCGGGTATCGTTATTTTCTGACCTTCGCAGATGATTTGAGCAGATATGGGTATATCTACTTGATGAAACATAAGTCTGAAACATTTGAAAAGTTCAAAGAATTTCAGAGTGAAGTGGAAAATCATCGTAACAAGAAAATAAAGTTTCTGCGATCCGATCGTGGAGGAGAATATTTGAGTTACGAGTTTGGTCTTCATTTGAAACAATGCAGAATAGTTTCGCAACTCACGCCACCCGGAACACCACAGTGCAATGGTGTATCCGAACGTCGTAACCGCACTTTATTAGACTAGTAAATGTGCACGTGCAACGCACGTGTAATTTTAGGTTCTATTTGTTCTAGTTAGCAATCATCTTGTCCGCACCATGCAACAAAGTCCAAGTGACAAATTGTCTCATAACTTAGTATTACTTGACACACAATTCTCGGTGTAAATTTATAGAAATTGTATGCGCACATCAAATAGAAAACCTAGACAAGTATGAGTAACTGATATTTAAGCAAGCAACACTTGCCCTTCAGAAAAGCTATATATTATAAGTTAGAACATCCAAAACTTGTCATGTATTTTGCGTTTCATGTTTCTTAGTATTGCCGGCAGACCGAGAAAGCTATATATTATAAGGTCTGCACGCCTCTTTCGAGGCAGATATTAAGTTTGTACACCACCATACACATTGTAGGCCAGAGAGGGTCCTCTACTCAACTTCTTGTAAAAATATATTACAATAAACTAAAACATCAATCAAGTACCAGGGTTAACATGTCAACTTACATTGCATTTTGCTCAGTGTTTGCTTTAGAATACAACTATTATTACACCATGCATGAAAAGGAAAAACTAAATTCTACAGATGTGTGCAGATTTACATGAACCCTCTCCACTTTGAAATCTTTCGGAGACTGCTGAAGTTTGAATAACAGTCCATGATCAAATACAAAAGAAGAAAAGGGCATGCAAGGAATGATCACAAGAAGCAGTCTGCCAGTTATTTCCAATTGTAAAACCCATAATCCCAAAAGTGGATATTGCAACTGGACATTCAAGCAAAATTAACATAAGAGTTAAAGGGACATATGTAAGACATGAAGAAACTGGAGTACATAATAAGAATCTCCAAGCCACTGCATTTAATATACTTCAAATATCGATTTAAGGAACATACGCTCTGTAACATTCATGATGCTTCAAAAGATGGATATGTTTGAACGAAGATGATGCAAGCTTCTCCATGTCATCGAGATGGTCAACCATTGCATAAAGTTACATCAGAAGAGTATCTTCTGTGTCCCAAGGAGACAGACTGTTCTCTTGGAATGCACAAAGACACATAGTTTCATTTGGCATTCAGACATTATTCAACACAAATCATCATGAATAAAATCACTGGCCCAACACATGTGTTTTACTTGGTGCATTTGAAAGCAAATCCTCGTCTCAACCTATGTCAAAACCTGAAAGTACGCTGGAGATAGTTGCACCAGCCTTTTTTTGTGTCCTCTTCGTGGCCCGAGGTTGCTGCGGCAGCGGCGCTTGCATTATTGGCACAGCAGCAGCGGCGGCGTGAAGTCATACCTAAATCTTCTTTAGAAAATTAGAACCGGAAGGCCTTGTCTCTCTCACACAGTCACACTACCATGGGCAGCTCCATCTCTTCTTACAAATGGGTTAACAAATGTACTGAATCTGCCATGGTTAATTGTACTAACCAGGGGATGGTTAAATGTTAAGGTTCCATTCCATTCGTAGTATAAATTCTGTTATGTCCTGTTTTCAGAAAAAGTGGGTGTATCAGTTCCAGTTAAATTTACTCATCAGATGATAAATCCATGTGCACCAGCTGAATTCCGCTGTTTTTTTGCTGGGGATCTCATCTCAGTGGCTGAAACCTATGCTCTTGGACAGAGATCTTTGAGCAGAAATCATGGCATTATTATTCAATTAAAAACAGAGATCATGCTTACAGTTCGCAGTACCACAATTCTATATTATCAGACGAGTTTGAAATACCTTTTCTTCCAGGTGTGGATGTTTGCCTTGCCCATTCGGCAATGCCATTCTTCTCTCGTAAGTTTCACTGACATGTAGATGTATATATTTTCCCTATAGTAGTTCTTCATCTCTTGAAAAATGTCATGTGTAGATGAGTTTTCGGTTAGCATGGCAAAATGGCAAATCTCTAGCAATCTATGATTGCTATTTTCTAGCACAAGGTTTACAAACAACTTGAGAAAGGCAAAGAATGACTTACAAAAATCCTCACTTTGAGGTGAAACAGTAAATGCAAATGCAACATTAGAGTTGTAGTTACTGAAGGAGTACAGGAAATAGAAATAATAAAGATCAACAGAAATTTAAAAAAACGTGTTCTTTTTATCACAACAGAAGAATCAAATAACAGAACTGAGAATACATATAAATCCCATTGCAGAGAATACTCTGTATAGAAACATTGCAGACAGTCACTTAATTCTCCGATCACTAAGTCTCTATTTGAATCTCTCATATTATAGTCTCACTAATCTGTAGATAAGGAAAGTAATGTTGATTTCAAAGCTTGAGAATTTAAGTACAGAAAAAGGGGTAGGGGATACATTAAACACTCATTCCTGTAATAAAAATCATAGGAATCTACTCACATCCTTGGTGTTCAAATGAATATAATGTGGAGAGCAACTAGGAACTACCCGTACCTTACTGTTCGGGGCATCCAAAATTCATAAGATGTCGATGCGAGCTTCTGCTAAAAAAGGAATCCAGCTTAATAGAGTATGATGATTTTCTCAATAGCAACTACTGATCCATCAATGGTAGTGTTAATCACACCATTACTTCATTTCTTTTCGGAATACTGAAAACACGGCACCGTATTGATTCCTTGGAGTTGGTGCCTCTGCAGCTTTGCATGCTCCATTTAAATGGTCCTTGTTTGCCACCAAGACATCTTAAAGAAATCATGATATGAAGTTGTAAGACACTAAGATGGATAGGTAATCTCCGAAAGAAGATCTGAACACAAACCTGCACTGCATCCATACTTGCAACAAAACAGTATCAATGAGACATAAAGTGCAAGAATGTAGTTACACTAAAATGCTTCAGACGTCGCTAAATTATTTTCATCCTTTGTCGTCTTATCAATAACTGAAGTTTCTCAGGCAAAGTATGTGAAGCTCTGATTCACATGCTCAACACCAAAATCTCTCAAACATGAACAAAAATATGGTGCATGGAACCAAGAATGCACACACTTCTGCGTTCTGAGGATTTTATCAGGATAGCATACACACTTAAAACAGAAATACTTATGTTATTCTGTGGCATTATCTCTCAGCTCATCAATTCGAAGGAGAAAAATAACCCACTGTCAGATAGGATATGTAATTTGTTAGCAGACATGAAGTAATTGATCCACATATACTCTTTGCTGTAGAAGAAAGCGAGTCAGGAAGCACATGCGAGGGATGCGATACTTACATCACTGTGAGGCAGAAAGCACGTGTGAGGGATGAAATTCTTCCACTTCTTGGCACAGAGCGGTGGTCGTTTCAGACTCGTTTGCAGCAGATTTAGACGAAGTACCCGGCGATCTTCCCCGTGGTGACTTGTGAGTGCGACAGCAAGCTCTGCATGTTGATGAGGAGATAGGGGCGGAGGTGGGCAGAACGGCCAGCAGGGAGGAGACCGGTGCGGACCTGAAACCGGCAACGAGCAGAGGGCTCCGCGCCGCCGCGTAGCGGGCTCGTTCGCCGGCGGCCAACCTGCATCCACCCACTTCCTGCTTAGAGAGGCGAGGGATGCAGGCGCCGCAGCGCCACGGGATCGCTCACGGCCTTGTTCGCCGACGGCGGCCCTGCGTGCGCCCGCGTCATGCTGAGGGAGGAGATCAGTGCGGCTGGAGACGCGAGGGGGAGCGGGCGCCGCCGCATCATGGGAGACTTGTGCGGCCAGAGAGGTTAGTGCTAATTTTGGGGGGAGATTTAGATGGAGGTTAGCGCTAATTTCGGCGAACTGGGTGCTGTGAACCTTTCGTTCGCTTCTGCCAGAGTTTTCGTCCGCACTAACAAATTGCTAAATGCAACTTTGACTGAGGGTTGGTTTTATCTTTACGGTTAGATCTAATTAAGTGATCGTAATCGTGAGGCTGTTATTGATTCGTGTTGTTATGTGTAGGTTAGACTGGGTACACTTAGCGATGAATATGTTCGCTTGTTTAATAATAGTAGAGATATGGCGCGATCTATGATGTCTCTTACTGATTTACCGCTATCGTTTTGGGGTTATGCTTTAGAGACGGCAGCATTCACGTTAAATAGGGCACCATCTAAATCCGTTGAGACGACACCTTATGAATTGTGGTTTGGCAAGAAACCCAAGTTGTCGTTTCTTAAAGTTTGGGGCTGCGATGCTTATGTGAAAAAGCTTCAACCTGATAAGCTCGAACCCAAATCGGAGAAATGTGTCTTCATAGGATACCCAAAGGAGACTATTGGGTACACCTTGTATCACAGATCCGAAGGCAAGACATTTGTTGCTAAGAATGGATCCTTTCTAGAGAAGGAGTTTCTCTCGAAAGAAGTGAGTGGGAGGAAAGTAGAACTTGATGAGGTAACTATACCTGCTCCCTTATTGGAAAGTAGTTCATCACAGAAATCAGTTCCTGTGACTCCTACACCAATTAGTGAGGAAGCTAATGATGATGATCATGTAACTTCAGATCAAGTTACTACCGAACCTCGTAGGTCAACCAGAGTAAGATCCGCACCAGAGTGGTACGGTAATCCGGTTCTGGAGGTCATGTTACTTGACCATGACGAACCTACAAACTATGAGGAAGCGATGATGAGCCCAGATTCCGCGAAATGGCTTGAGGCCATGAAATCTGAGTTGGGATCCATGTATGAGAACAAAGTGTGGACTTTGGTTGACTTGCCCGATGATCGGCAAGCCATAGAGAATAAATGGATTTTCAAGAAGAAGACTGACGCTGACGGTAATGTTACTGTCTACAAAGCTCGACTTGTTGCAAAAGGTTTTCGACAAGTTCAAGGAGTTGACTACGATGAGACCTTCTCACCCGTGGCGATGCTTAAGTCCGTCCGAATCAGGTTAGCAATTGCCGCATTTTATGATTATGAAATTTGGCAAATGGATGTAAAAACTGCATTCCTGAATGGATTTCTAGAAGAAGAGTTGTATATGATGCAACCCGAAGGTTTTATTGATCCAAAGGATGCTAACAAAGTGTGCAAGCTCCAGCGATCCATTTATGGACTGGTGCAAGCATCTCGGAGTTGGAATAAACATTTTGATAGTGTGATCAAAGCATATGGTTTTATACAGACTTTTGGAGAAGCCTGTATTTACAAGAAACTGAGTGGGAGCTCTGTAGCATTTCTAATATTATATGTGGATGACATATTGTTGATTGGAAATGATATAGAATTTCTGGATAGCATAAAAGGATACTTGAATAAAAGTTTTTCAATGAAAGACCTCGGTGAAGCTGCTTATATATTGGGCATCAAGATCTATAGAGATAGATCAAGACGCTTAATTGGACTTTCACAAAGCACATACCTTGATAAAGTTTTGAAGAAGTTCAAAATGGATCAAGCAAAGAAAGGGTTCTTGCCTGTGTTGCAAGGTGTGAAGTTGAGTAAGACTCAATGCCCGACCACTGCAGAAGATAGAGAGAAAATGAAAGTCATTCCCTATGCCTCAGCCATAGGTTCTATCATGTATGCAATGCTGTGTACCAGACCTGATGTGTGCCTTGCTATAAGTTTAGCAGGGAGGTACCAAAGTAATCCAAGAGTGGATCACTGGATAGCGGTCAAGAACATCCTGAAATACCTGAAAAGGACTAAGGATATGTTTCTCGTTTATGGAGGTGACAAAGAGCTCGTCGTAAGTGGTTACGTCGATGCAAGTTTTGACACTGATCCGGATGACTCTAAGTCACAAACTGGATATGTATTTATATTGAACGGTGGAGCTGCCAGTTGGTGCAGTTCTAAGCAAAGCGTCGTGGCGGGATCTACGTGTGAAGCGGAGTACATAGCTGCTTCGGAAGCAGCAAATGAAGGAGTCTGGATGAAGGAGTTCATATCCGATCTAGGTGTCATACCTAGTGCATCGGGTCCAATGAAAATCTTTTGTGACAATACTGGTGCAATTGCCTTGGCAAAGGAATCCATATTTCACAAGAGAACCAAGCACATCAAGAGACACTTCAATTCCATCCGTGATCAAGTCAAAGAAGGAGACATAGAGATTTGCAAAATACATACGGATCTGAATGTTGCAGACCCGTTGACTAAGCCTCTCTCACGAGCAAAACATGATCAGCACCAAGACTCCATGGGTGTTAGAATCATTACTATGTAATCTAGATTATTGACTCTAGTGCAAGTGGGAGACTGAAGGAAATATGCCCTAGAGGCAATAATAAAGTTGTTATTTATATTTCCTTATATCATGATAAATGTTTATTATTCATGCTAGAATTGTATTAACCGGAAACTTAATACATGTGTGAATACATAGACAAACAGAGTGTCACTAGTATGCCTCTACTTGACTAGCTCGTTAATCAAAGATGGTTAAGTTTCCTAGCCAAAGACATGAGTTGTCATTTGATGTACGGGATCACATCATTAGAGAATGATGTGATTGACAAGACCCATCCGTTAGCTTAGCACGATGATCGTTTAGTTTGTTGCTATTGCTTTCTTCATGACTTATACAAGTTCCTATGACTATGAGATTATGCAACTCCCGAATACTGGAGGAACACTTAGTGTGCTATCAAATGTCACAACGTAACTGGGTGATTAT
This sequence comes from Thinopyrum elongatum, assembly GCA_011799875.1. NCBI lineage: Eukaryota > Viridiplantae > Streptophyta > Magnoliopsida > Poales > Poaceae > Thinopyrum > Thinopyrum elongatum. Next base: position 441,842,396 of record CM022301.1, on the reverse strand, counting down.
AAAGATGCTCTACAGGTGTCTCCGAAGGTGTTTGTTGAGTTGGCATAGATCGAGATTAGGATTTGTCACTCCAATTGTCGGAGAGGTATCTCTGGGCCCTCTCGGTAACGCACATCATATGAAGCCTTGCAAGCAATGTGACTAATGAGTTAGTTACGGGATGATGCATTACGGAACGAGTAAAGAGACTTGCCGGTAACGAGATTGAACTAGGTATGATGATACCGACGATCGAATCTCGGGCAAGTAACATACCAATGACAAAGGGAACAACGTATGTTGTTATGCGGTTTGACCGATAAAGATCTTCGTAGAATATGTGGGAGCCAATATGAGCATCCAGGTTCCGCTATTGGTTATTGACCGGAGATGAGTCTCGGTCATGTCTACATAGTTCTCGAACCCGTAGGGTCCGCACGCTTAACGTTCGATGACGATCGGTATTATGAGTTTATGTGTTTTGATGTACCGAAGGTAGTTTGGAGTCCCAGATGTGATCACGGACATGACGAGGAGTCTCGAAATGGTCGAGACATAAATATTGATATATTGGACCATGTTATTCGGACACCGGAAGTGTTCCGGAAGGTTTCGGATAAAACCGGAGTGCCGGAGGGTTACCGGAACCCCCCCCACCCCCCCCGGGAAGTTATGGGCCCTTAGTGGGCTTTAGGGGAGAGAGAGGGAAGCAGCCAGGAGGTGGCGCGCCCCCCAAAGGGGAGTCCGAATTGGACTAGGGGAGGGGGGCGCAGCCCCTCTTTCCCTCTTCCTCTCCCTCTCCTTCCTTCTCCTCCTAGTTGGACTAGGAAAGGGGGGGAACCTACTCCTACTAGGAGTAGGATTCCTCCCCCCCTTGGCGCACCCTATGAGGGCCGGCCGGCCTCCCCCTTGCTCCTTTATATACGGGGGTAGGGGGGCACCCTAGGACACACAAGTTGATAGTTGTCTTAGCCGTGTGCGGTGCCCCCCTCCACAGATTTCCACCTCGGTCATATCGTTGTAGTACTTAGGCGAAGCCCTGCGTCGGTAACTTCATCAACACCATCACCACGCCGTCATGCTGACGGAACTCTCCCTCGGCCTCAGCTGGATCAAGAGTTCGAGGGACGTCACCGAGCTGAACGTGTGCAGATCGCGGAGGTGCCGTGCGTTCGGTACTTGATCGGTTGGATCGCGAACACGTTCGACTACATCAACCGCGTTACTTAACGCTTCCGCTTTCGGTCTACGAGGGTACGTGGACACACTCTCCCCGCTCGTTGCTATGCTTCTCCTAGATAGATCTTGCGTGATCGTAGGAATTTTTTTGAAATTCTACGTTCCCCAACATTCAGCTCAACCGAACTATGGCTTCGCCACGCCCTCGGACGACAACGAGCAGGACTCCGGACTCGCTCAGCATCAAGCTATGACGATAGGACTACATCCCAAGGTTCCTATTGGAGGCACCCTTGCCAGAACACGGTGTTCTAAATGGATGTCCAATTCACTCCCCTCCACCTCGCAGAAGGAACGACGCAGACGTGCAGCAGGGCACAATTGAGGCTTCGACCCACACATCAAGGCCCTGTGTAAACCTTCCTCTGTAAAATTCTCTTTTTCCTTTTTATAAATGCCTCAGCAGTTCGAATTGTATAGATAGACGTTTAGAGCTTGTGGAAAATAAAAAACGCCTTTTACGGTGTTCGGGTATCCGCAGTGTCTAGCCGTCTTCTATCCTTCTTTCTTTCCTTTTTTCCGCTCTTCAAATAGCTAGGCATGCACACAATAAATACAACTCGGTTAATCGACCGAAGGCTTGATTTTTCCATCAGCTCCATATAACAAGTCCGGCTCAACTTCTCGTTGTGTGTTCGGCGTCTCGAATATTGCATTATATGCATCAGTTCCGAACTATGTCTTGGGTTAATAGTTGGGTTGCCCGGCTCCTGTGCTAGCCCTCTTATATTCCACACGTTCGGCTAAGAAGGTAAAGGGAGAACCCCTGCGATTGTGCTTCTGGCTAGTTCAGTTAAGCACCTCAGGGGAGAAAGCTGAAAACTGACCGTCATAGTAAGCATGAACTGGCCAGCGATCCGATGACAAGTGTTAAACTAAGAAATCGTTGGCGATTTATCCTCGTCATACACAGGGTTCATCTTCGCACAAACCATGTGATTACTAAGGCGTGCTTAGGCTCCACGTACATCACGAAACACAAGGGGCTAGTCACTAGCTCCCACCGTCAAGCTCCTATGGCTAAGTGAAAGTAATAAAGCCGAATAGTCTGATTGCCTAGTCCCCTCACGCACTACCGCCTTCGGGCACCGAGACGTCGGCTAAGGGTAATAGTGCGGAGGCGAGACACCCCTCGTACCATTTACTTGGGGGCTGAAGCCGACGACTGGTAACTTTCAATTTATTAAACGGCCGCACAGGAGTCAAAATAAAAAACACCATAATATACAAACGAGTTGCATTATAAAGCAAAAGGGTTCGGTCGACAATTTAATACAATCACTCAATGATTACATCCTTGGAACACTGGCCCTCTATCGCCCGAGCACCATCCATAACCTGTCTAAAGTACAGTTCGGGTCGGTGGTGTTCCTTTCCAACTGGCGGAGGACCAGTGGCCATATCCATCGGCTTGATCTTCGGCCAATGAACCATGGTCTTCGTGAAGGCTAGCCTCGCCCCTTCAAGACACGCGGAATGCTTCACGGTGTCAATCCGCGGTGACACGTCACACAACCTCTGCAGCAAGCCAAAGTAGCTGTCCGGAGTAGGCTCAGTGGGCCACAACCGGACACAAAGATCCTTCAGGGCTGGCTCGGCCATTCGATGCAGCTCCATCAGCTGCTTCATCTGGTTGCTGAGGAGCGGAGGGTGTTCGGGCGCCTGGAACTGCGACCAGAAAAGCCGCCGTTTGGAGTTCTCCTCCCGCGTCACGTAATGATCCGCCGCAGCAGCCGCACTCCTCGGAAGCTCGGCGAAAATGCCTGCAGAGCGCCAGACCCGCGTCAGCAAGGCAAACCTTTCATAGCCAAAAACACTCTGTAGTAAGTACTTCTTACCATCTGTGATTTGCCCTATTTGGCGAAGTTCCTCCCGGGTAGCCCGTACCTCCGTCCTGGCCTCCATGAGCTCCTTGTCCGCCTTGGACAGCTTGGAGGACTGCTCTTTTTGCTTTTGCTCAAGGGCCTCACACTTTGTGATGGCATCCTTGAGCTCCACCTGCACTTTGGCCACTTGAGCCTCGTGCTTCTCTCCGGCGGTCTTCGCCTTCTCAAGTTCGGCTGCCGCCTTTTCGGCAGCCGCTTTCTTCTTGGCCGCATTGGCCTTGGCCTTCTTTAGCGCCGCCTTCAGGTTCTTAACCTCCACGGCAGCAGCTACACGCACTGGACACCATATGCTCAGCATAAAGTCCGGACTGTAAGTATCTCGCATTGTTACCGATGTACTTCAGTGACAGCTCACCTTGTGCCTCATCGAGCCGCTTGTTGACGAGGTCAATCTCTTAATCGGAGCATTTAAGCTTCCGATTCATCTTCTCTAGGGCAGCGACATTAGAAGTCATGGCCAAGGATGATGCCTGCGATATTAAATCAATCACGACACTTTGAAAGCTGGCCTACGGATATTTGACCCTCTACAAGGTTTTTGCAAACCTCACAGAGTTTCGGGGGCTGTTATACACATACGGCCTGTTCAAACTTTGACTAAAAAAGTAAAGCCCGTTTTCTCGGGGGAGGTATATTACTTGAATCACCTCAAAGCCTGTTAAAAGGCCTTGGACGACGTCGTTCAGTCCGGATTGGACGGACCGAACACCCGTAGAACTGCACCCATGAGGGTGCGGTGACCGTCGACGATGACGAAGTTGTTTACCAACTCCTCCAGCGTGTTTGGCCAGCCTGCCACCGCCTGGCTATTTGTGTTTTGTGCGGGTGGCGGGACCTCAACCCCCTCCTGATTGGAAGGTGGGACCGACACCTGTGAAGGCCTTGGCGGGCTCAGGTGCGGCTGGCGGGGAGGGTCCGGACGGCCCGGATCCCGCTCCTGCATTAGCCAGGAGGGACACATCCTCCTGGCCTTCAGTGTCTAAGGCGTCAGCCTCAGCCATGGTGGCGTCGCCCTCCTCCCCCGTGTTCGGACGGGGAGAGTTCCTCCAGGACAGCGCTTCCCCGACCTCTTCGGGGATCAGGGGAGGAGCGGAGCGCGACGCGGATCCACTGTCCGCCAGATCGGTGGGCGGAGACGTCCCCTCCGAGGTCTGCTCGGCGGGGTGACCACGCGGTGGGCTGTGGCATCATATAATCAGCTTCCATGAAGCGAGGGACTGTTAAAAATAAAGCAACTACAAACGCCAAAATATGTACCTAGCAGCAGGGGGCTTGACCCTGGGTTCCCTATTCGGAACCTTCTCGGACGCCACGGACTCCTCTTCGCAGTCCAAATTGTCGGGCAGGATCAGCTTGGGCCTGCACTGCCTCTTCTGGGCCCGAGGAGGCTGCTCCTCCTCGTCGTCCCCGGACGCCACCCTCTTCTTGGTGTGGGAGGAGGCGCTCTCTTCCTCGTCCTCCCCCTCGTCCCCATCTTGGGCTGACGGGGCGGCAGTGTCTCTAGACTTGGAGTCCGGACGACCTTTTCGGCGGATGCCTTCTCTGGCCTCCTGTAAGTCCTTCTTCTTCTTCCCCTTATTTTCTGGCTCCTAGTAAGGCACCACGACCAGCAGCTCTTCCAGTTGGGCCGATCGAGGCCCTTCAGGTAGAGGAGCTCGGCTACTAATCTTCTCAGACTTTTTGAGCCAACCCTGTCAAACCCACAGATAAACGCTTAGACCGGACTATATGCGGTACGCCCTCCCGAATATGGACCGGGGAAGGGTTAAATTTCCTTCTTCGGTTGGGTTGCGGTGTCGAAGCCGATGTCTTCCTTCTCGGCCGGCCAGTCCTCCTGGGACTTGAACAGTTGGCCCCACACCTTGTCGTGGGTTGTCCCGTATAGGTACTGCACGATGGCCGTGTCATCGGACTTGTAGGCCCACATGGGGCTGGCCCTTTGCTGGCAAGGGAGTAACCGGTGCTTGAGCATTATCTGGACCACGTTGGTCAGCTTGGAGCCGGTCTCCATCACGTTGGCAAAACGCTTCTGCAGCATCTTCACCTCACTGGCAGACCCCCAGTTAGGGCCCTTTTGGGTCCACGAGGTCAATCTCGCTGGGGGCCGGATCTGAATTCGAAAGCAGCCATCCAGGCCACATCCCTTGGTTCTGTGATGTAGAACCACTCCTTTTGCCACACCTTGACGGTATCAATAAACCGACCCTCCGGCCATTGGACTCGGGTCAGCTTACTGATCATGGCTCCACCGCAGTCCGCCTGGGCACCGCTGACCACCTTGGGCTTGACGTTGAACACCTTCAGCCACAGGCCGAAGTGTGGCTGAACCCGCAGTAGGGCCTCACAAACAACGATGAAAGCCGAAATATGGAGAAGGGAGTTGGGGGCTAGATCATAGAAATCTAGCCCGTAGAAGAACATCAACCCCCTCACGAAGGGGTGCAGGGGAAATCCTAGCCACCGGATGAAATGGGGAAGGAATACTACCCTCTCGCCCGGCTTGGGCGTGGGGATGATTTGGCCCTCCTCGGGGGCCCGATGGGCGATGTCGGCCGTTAAGTAGCCGGCCCGCTTCAGCTCCACGATCTCATCGTTGGTGACGACGGAGGCGTCCCACTTGCCATTCGCGCCAGATCCGGTCATTGTTGAGGCTAGGGAGGAGCTGGAAGGGAATCGCCACGGAGTATTAAAGCAGGGCGCTGGAGCTCTGGAGATTGGAAGGACAACGGCAGGAGGTGGAAGAAGGCGTGGCGTTAACTGTAGCTGATTCCCCTCTTTATAGCCACGGAGAAGCCAAGCGTCCCCCTTTTTCACGCCGCGGGCTTCTCCAATTCCCGATATACTCACGACGTTATGCGCGGGTGGGGGAATCGAAATCATTGATCATATCCCCTAAAAAATGGGGCACGATCTCTGCTTTGATGAGACATGTCGATGGAGGGGCGGCCTCAAGCTGCGCATCGAGAACTGCTAGCCGTTCGACGTTATGACCGGCTGCGGCCCTTCGCTAAAAGTTGTCAGGCGTGGTCACTGTTCACACTCGAGCACTTAGGTCTTCAAGGCTAAGTAAAGTAGACGCTTCGGATTCCGAACACCACCCAAACTCCGAATACGCACAAGACAAAATGAAGAACTCACCTCGCAAGCCGAAGACCATGATGTGTGCGGACGTCGGATACTAGTCCTGACTGTGGAGGCTAGTTCGGGGGCTACTGAGGGAGTCCTGTACTAAGGGGTCCTCGGGCTGTCGACCCATTACATTTGGGCCGGACTGACGGGCCACTATGGGGCCAAGCTCGAGTGCGGACCCGTGACTAGACAGGAGATCTTCGGAGTCGTGGTGTGCCCTCCAAGTCAAGATTAGTGTGATCTTTCCTTCGTTGTAACCGATCGCTTGTAACCCTAACCCTACTGGTATCTATATAAACCAGAGGGTTTAGAGCTTTAGGGCTAGAGCTACATCCGTCACCTCATCACCTTAGAGTTTAGCTCGCCTGATCTCGAGGTAGATATACTCTGTAACCATACTATACATCCAATATAATCAAGCAGGACGTAGGGTATTACCTCTTCGAGAGGGCCCGAACCTGGATAAACACCGTGTTCATCGTCCCGTGTTCCCCATTGATCCTAGATCCACAGCTCGGGACCCCCTACCCGAGATCCGACGGTTTTGACACCGACAGAAGTATCCCTGGCGGAATCGCTTCGCCGGAGAGCAAAAGTGCTCCTACCCATGTTTCGCCTCGAGAAGGTGGCACTTCATCTCGAAAGTCTTCTCTTGATTTTTTCTAGGGAAAATGGCATCGTGTCGAAGAAGGAGGGCCACTGAGGCCTGCTGCTGGGACCACAAGCTCACATGGCGCGCCCCGGGGGGCGCCACCTGAGCTTGTGGCTCACTAATGGGGCCCCTCCTGGTGATTCTTCTTACAATATTTTTTATTAATTCCAAAATAAATCTACATAAATTTTCAGGTCATTTGGAGCTCAAGAGAATATATATCTCTGTTGTAGCTCTTTCGAGGTCCAGAATTGCAGCTGCCGGCAATTTCCCTCTTCATGTAAAACTTGCAAAATAAGAGAGAAAAGTCATTAGAATTTCCTCATGAAGTGAAATATTAACCCAAAACACTATAACTAACAGTAGTAAGACATGATGCAAAAAGGACGTATCAGGGTGCAAGAGGCATCCTGCGCAAATCGTCAATTAGCTCATCATTTGCCTAGCATGAACTCTACATCCATATTATGGTACTGTATGTCAACTTGCCTTGCTTACATCCCTAGGGGTAATAATATTCAATTGCATGACACTTAAATGCTTCCATAAATGGAAATGGTCATCGGCTATGACGACATCATTACTCATGGTTGGGCTGCACCATGTGAGCCCAACCATGAGTAATGACTAATGAGGTTGACTCCAACTTACGACCGCCTATTAGTGGCGAGTCGAATGGGGATCTCTAGCGGCTTCTGTACTGACATGGGACCAATGTCCTGATGGTATAGGTCCCCTTGTTTGGCTCAAAGTCTCAACTGAAGGGATTTCATGCACCCATCAAAGTTTTTGCATTTTCCGCTAACGGATGTGCATTCGTCCATGACACCGGTAGCAAAGTTAGAATGAAGCACAGTGAATCCATTTCATACAAACATTCATCACCTTAGATGCATAATTTGATATTTACTTGTCTTTGAAATTTCTTTAAATGCTTCTCCACACATTGTCATCCACTCTTTTTCTAGCTTCTACAACGCCTTAGCCTAGGAAATATTTTTCCGTTTAAGGCTCTGTTGCATAGTGAATCAGGGAATGATAATAGCCTATCCATGTGCTTCTCTAGCATTGTGAGGTTAAAAGCATGGAAATATCCAAGCCATTTGTTTTTGGAACCTTTAACATTGCTCAAGGCTCTCATTAGAATTAGTCCCATCGATGACAAGAACTTTGGGTGTCAGTTGCACTAATGCAATACGTATCTAACTTTTATTATGACACATTTAGATCTTAGGAAAAATGAATAGAGCCCCGTAATTCTCTGAAGTTTTCCTAGGTAAGACATGAATATTAGACAAGGATTACATGCAAGGCTGAGCAGATGATCTTGTAAAATTAGTCGACCTACCAAATAAAAATCGTTGTAATAATGCGAAGCAACCAATGGAATTATGTTACAGTATGATTTTTTTACACTACTTGTTTGGTAATCTACAAATCACATATTCTACATTCATGAATCATGTTTGAAGTGCAACTCCTGTAGTAGCATGTAAGGGACTAAATAGCAAATAGTGAAGGGGGCAACTTCGGGGTACAAATTAGGGGCCATGAACAGAATTAACATCACTTATGTACAACTCAATGCATGCAATAGCCAAAACTAGAACCAACGTATTTCAATATCAACTAAGTATTTTTATGACTCATTGTAGTTTTATATACTTAATATTCTAATGGTCTTAATACTTTATAGGATTTTGAACTCTATCACATCCAGGATATTCAAAATAATCAATATTGTTTCAGTTAAGGATGCGTACTCTTTGTTGCAACGGGGAGTATTGTGCTTATTGTGAACTCTAGAACAACGACACAATACAAAGATTCACTCTAGGCGATATCTGTCAAATCACATTCATTCTTTGGAGATAAACCCAGTTTGAAGGATTCGTTCATATAGTGTTGTTATAATTTGTTATGGTGTTTCAGATAGTTCGGTCCGTACATTTTTTTTTTTGACAAATTCGTGTGCTCCAGGTTGGGAATTCGGCTTTTACACGTGGGTTACCCGCACTACCTAAAGTATCTTTACGTGACTGATCTCTAGACTTCTAGGATGATCTTTTTTGTGTGCTAAACTATTCCACTAATGCTACCTGCTTGTTTTCATTGGCTAGAGGAGCTGTACCTACAAGGCCACATAATAGTATTGGCTAGAGGCGCAATGTTCTGTATTTAAAAAATCATTTATAATTGGAAATCTATACCTTTGGGAAGGGGGGGTGGGGTGGTCGGGGGGGGGTTGGATCTATATCTATACTCCTAATAAAGCAAGGTGCTTTCTCCATTTTTTCATGCGTTCACCACCGAAAAGTCTTTATCCGAGATGGTACTAATTTTTTGTTCAGAATTTCGTACATGGGTCGTGCGCGTTGTTGCCCAACAAAGGCAGGCCACTTATTTTCCAGCCTAAATAGTCAGAACTTCGCATAGGGCGCCCAAGACTGGGCCTGCCCGTTTTAGTCTATTTCTATTTTACTTTTCTTTCTTATTTTCTTTGCAGTTTACTTTTACTTTTTACCCTTCCAAGTTTATTATTCTTTTTTCTTTTTTGTCAATTAAAAAATTTAGAAAACGTTCAGAATTTCAAAATTTTCCCAATTTATCAAAAAATGTTAATAATCACAAAAATTTGTTCCCATTTTGAAAAATGTTTGGAACTTTAAATATTTTTTCTCGTACCAAAATTTGTTGAGAATTCAATTTTTTTTTTGTGTTTTTCAAAATTGTTTGAGATTTTCTATATCAAATTGCATCTTAAAAAATGTGCCAAATTAAAAAATATTCTTCTTGTAATGAAATGTTCACAAATTCAAAATAATGTTCATGTTAAAATACATATTTTTGAAAATTGTTCTGAATGTTCCAAAAATGTTCCCATTTTAAAAATTAACAAATTCAGTAAATATTCATGTTTTTTATAAAAGGTCATGTTTAAAAAAATTCTTGTGAATTTGAAAAAATTCTTCCATTTCAAATTTTGTTCATCTTTTCGAAAAATGAATGAAACTTTCAAACAACTGTTGGTGTTTTTAAAAAATGTTTAGGATTTTGAAAATAGTTCAAGTTTCCAAGAATTCATAATTATTAATGTAATTTGTGAAAAGTTCAAGAAAAACAAAAAAATTGAATCTGATGTTGCGTATGTTCTTAAATATTCGTGTTGGCTATTGGATAGCAGGATCCGTTTGCTCGAGTGGCTAGCAACACGCGATCGAGTTTTTGAGTTCATGAGTTGATCCTTCAACACGTCAATTTTTGCATTTTTACTCACGCAATACGAACACAGGCCATTTTGGTGCCTGCTAGTGGTTGGCCCAGACATGAACTGTTGCGCATCCCATGCGTTATTTGACGATAAAAGATAATATGCTGATTGGCCATAATTGAAAGAAACTTTGGGCACGTGCCAAGAAAAGAGAATATGCTTGTTTGGCTCTAATTAAAAAAATTATGGGCACATGAGCGCTAAAATAATTAAAGAGAATAAACGCCGATAAAGCAGGCATTGCGTGGTTATGCATTGTAATTAGTAATCCATCCGGTTATGTCGTCATAGGAGAGAGTGGTCAAAGCAACCGTGCGCCGAAGGTCGCGGCACAACCACCAAATGAGGATGCAACCAAATCCCGACAAGGAGGCGGACCCGGAGGAAAAAAAGGCACGAGTTGGGTGGTCACCACCAAGCCGGCCAATCCTGCCACTATCAAGATCTCGGCGGCGAACCATGACTCACGAGAAGACCGCAGCTCCTCGCTCTGTCGCCCCACCGTTGCGGAGACCATTTTCAGTGCAGACGTCAATTATCTCCCCCGTAGATTCTCGCAAAAAATATTGCTCCCGTTGCAACGCACGGGCATATATATGTGCTAGTACATACTAAATTAGGTTCGTTTACAACAAAAGTTATGTTATTTTTTTCCCTTTTATTCAACGAATCGCCTTTAGACAAAATGACAATTTTCAATCGAACTATCCGTTATGAGCCTAAAACAACAAAAATTGAAAAGATCAAATGTCAAGTTTTATATATTCACTAGTAGAATGCCCATGTGTTGCTACGGGCTACAATGCATATATATATTTGAGTGACAAAACAACAATCGTCATGTAAACCTATATATTTGCGTCTCTCACGTCCTCCACTCACCCTTCCTCCCTCCCTCCCTCCCTCTCTCTCTCTCTCCTCTCTCTCTCTCTCTCTTCTCTCTCTCCTCTCGCCTCTCTCCCTCTCTCTCTCTCTCTCTCTCTCTCTCTCTCTCTCTCTCTCGCTCTCTCTCTCGCTCCTCGTAGCCGTCCGAGGGGATGGACATGGATGTCGAGCGTGTCGCATGGGTAGGGTTGGTGGATACAAGAGGAATAGGGGACTCCCTCATAAAGATTCTTTCCTAAATTTTTTTTAACTCAGCATCACCCTCAGTTTTTTATTTCAACCCATATATCTAAAATTTCTATATTTATAAAATGACATTATTTTACATCACCCTCCCTCTTCCTTCTGACCCAAAGAGGCAACCAATATCGGGGTGTGGGCTTTTGGCGGGTGACCTCCATGGAGATTGTTTTTATGAAAAATTCAATAATCACATTTGGAGATCCAAAAAAATCTGACATTTTTTCTACACATTCATATGGATGTCTTCTACTTTTATATAACATGTGAAATACATTATGGTAGGAGCTACACACACAAAAATCCTTCATTTCTAATAGTCAACATCATGATTTTGTCTTTTTTGTGTAGCTCTCACCATAATGTATATCATCTTCAAAAAGTGCACACACATATAATACATCCATATGAACATGTATGGGTTTTTTCAGAATTTTTTAAAACTTCAAAAATGATTACTGATTTTTTTTGTCCAAAAAATGATCTCTATGGAGGTCGTCCGCCATTGGAATTTTCCAACCATTATCTCTTCTTCCTTACAAATTGAAAAACAGTTGCCCCTGCATTATCAGTGATCGCAACCAACAATCTCACTCCCTCTCCCTCTCCCCTCCCTCTCCCTCTCCCTCCCTCCCCCCTCTGTGTGTGTGTGTGTGTGTGTTCTGTATTTGAAGTACAATATACATCTGATACCACCTGACACTACTACTCAATGTTATTTTGTGTTCACTATTTGGTCAGCCATAATCTAAGCATGGCAACTTCAAAAATACTTACCCATTAAGAAATGAAATATCGCTACTAAATAGTTTGTATTTAGTTTACATTAGTGAGGCATCACATAATATTGCTTTTTATCAACAAAACCTACATCATACAATAATCAAGAATTGTCTTCAACATAAATGCTACCCACAAAAATAAGAGGCATGGTACCTGTCGGGGATATACCCCGCGGTATGACCCGACCTGAAGTACAACCCGGCCAGGACATGGCGCCTCATTGGTAACCCGGCTGGACTTGGCAGCTCATTGGTGATTCGGTTAGTGGGTTGGACAAGCAGCAACGCCCAAGGCCCAGAAGGCGGCTCATGAGAGGGCCGGCTTAAGGAGAGGCATGGAGGGCCGGCTCATGGAGAAGGTCCAAGAAGATCAAGACCTGGCAAGGGAAACAAGACCTGGACTTATATCCGGCTTGTAATAGAAAATAGACTAGTCCTGATCCTACTAGGACTCTACATGTAAGCCAGCCCCTTCAACTTATATAAGGAGGGGCAAGGCACCCCAAGAGGGACAAGTTTTACACAGATAGACAAGTCTTAGACAAGATCAAAGTAGATGCTCTCGAGATAGAGGTAGCGAAACACCGCCCTTGTAATCGAGATCATCATAATCATCAATATCAATCAAGCAGGATATAGGCTTTTACCTCTGCCGTGAGGGGCCGAACCTGGGTAAAACCCGCGTCTCTCGATTCTGACCAACCCCGTTCAAGTGATCACCTAGCTATGATGGCCTCACGACTAAGTCCTCACACTAGGACATCTGCCGTGACAAAACCACGACAATACCCGCAAAATAAAACACATGTTGAAGGATGCCTTGTAGTATTTGTAGATGATAAGGATGTAGTAAACACTAGAAAATGGTGATCTCATTTTTGCTGAACGTTATGTGGCTGACTGATTTTTGCCCTATTTCCCGCCAAATATCGTCTTCTTTGTTCTTCCAGTGTATCTCTTCCCCACCCCTACCTCGGCTCCTCTCCACTCCATGTCAATCTAATGTGGCATGCAGATTCTGATCATGTCTATCATTCATATACCCAAGTTCCGCACCATTGTGTCTCCCTCCTACCCCATCTCGACAAGGGTCTTCGAGCATCATGCTTCCATCACGCTGACCACAATCAGTGTTATTGCATACTATTGAACAAACAAAACAAAAAAATTATCAGGCAAAGCACCTTCCTGACAGATGAACTACAACAATTGGGAGTCATCAGAGGAGTAATGGAAAGATATTTTATGTGAAGGACAAGAGAAATAGCTCAAAAACATACATAGAAACTTGATAAGTTCAAAGACAAAAACACATCAGTTTACAACAATATTTGTAGATAGCTTCTAGAATGATATGTGGTCAGGCCATACTACATCATTCACAAAAAAGATGAGGAAATGAAATAATAACATGCTAAACATACTAATTTCTACACCGAAGTGGGAGCGAAATGAAAGTGGGGACCATCCTATTGCAACACGAACCGAAGAGAAAGCCTGATCAAACACAGTCAGACAATTTACACTTTGACATCAAATATAACGATGAATCATATAAGCATGCATCAATTGTGACTGACCCGATTTTAAAATTTGCTGGGAACATATGCGGCCACCATTTTACGACAGAAATGCGTTCATGCTAGCACAAAACATGAAAAAAATCACTGTTGGAGAAGAACGTTAATAAGATTTGTCTTATTGACTATTCATTTTCTATTAGCCCCTGTCGGTAGAATGGGAGATGGGTAAATTCAGTGCACATGGATGGAAACATACCAAGAACAGTTCTATTGTGAGGAAACATACCAAGAGACCTGGTAATGCAAATAAATCACAATTTATTTCAAGTATGAATTAATAAGAATCTGATGCCACATTAGAGTTTCCTACAACATTAGACATATCTAAAATTCTAATATCAAATTGCAGATAGGTTTCCAAGTGGCTCAGGCATTTAGCAGTAAGCACATGCGTACTAATATTATGATAAAGTGAGTTGGGGGAAATAAATACCATGTTGTTTCGCATACATGAATTTTGACCTCTTGCAAGTGTTATCTTGTCACCGCCGTTGAACATTATAAGTCATAAGAACAGTTTCCTCGCGCCAAGGGTGATGACACATCAATTCACAAAAATCAAGTGAACCTTCACAAAAATACCTTTTAAATACTCTTTCTTGAATGTACAAAAAAAATGAAACAAAAGCTAGAGCAAAACTAACCCCTGAAAGCCTAGTTTGTCAGGCTGAAATTACAATATGCAATTGGCTAAAAGTAACATTCCTCAAATTTTAAACCATTAAGAGTTCCAGCTGGAAAATAATCGAGGAACAATGGAAAATCTGTAGCTTACACACTTTTTGTTTTACTAAACTCTAGCTGATGAGTATTATCTAGAATGCTAAGGGCATATACACTCACATCATAATAAAGGCTAGAGACAGATAACCACCACCATAATAGAATTCTATTATAATATATAGCAACGTATCTTGTTACTAGTGGAGAAAAGCCTAGCTACGGCGTGCCAAAAACAGCCTTGGTGGCGTGGACACCCGACGCCACCAATATGGCGCCAGTGTTAAAAATTAGCGCTGGCGTTGGCACCTACTCCATCAGTATTTTGGACGGTAATGGCGTGGCGCGTTTTCCACGCCAGCAGTATTAGTCATCAGTTGTGATGTTCCATGTTTTCTCGACGCCAGTATTTTGATTTTCAAATTTGAAATAAAAGCTGTACCGCAGCGATTTCAGCCAAATGAAAGCATAATCCAGTTGCAGAACAGTCACTAAATCAACTATATATAAATAGTCCCAATGACAGCATTTAAGTTCAACAATGCACTTATTGATATAGTTCAACAAAGTAGGCAAAGTAATACACATATGAATATACAAGTTCAAATAAATAGAGGTGATAACAACATGATATATATCTTCCATGCAAGCCAACTAGCTAACTACGACTTTTCGGCGGGCGGAGTCAGGGTTATAGTCCGGAGTAAGTGCACCATCATCGCTGTCAACAGGCTTGTAGTAGACCATGATCTCGTCACGATCGTAGTCGAGGTAGAACGTGGCTCTCTCCCCAGCTTCCATCTCGTAAGCATCTGCAAGGGCTTTCCAACTAGGGCAACCGAAGTAGGTGCGGTCTGCATCGTTGGTGACAAGACAATTGAATTTTTGGGATGTCAGCATCTTCATGAGGGTGCACTGGAATATGATGGTGGCGTCAACTGGAACTTTAAACTTCTCTAAGAAGTCACGCCTTGCCCCGCAAGGGATGACCTGAGCAAAATTGAAAGAAAGAAGTAGCTAGCTAGTTACACAATTGTCTTGTCATGCATGAAACTCAATCAAAACATGTTCAACTAAAACATAACGTCCTAGTGAGGAAGTCATTCGACGGATCTATGAAGAACTTCTTATCCTTTTGGCATCTCACCGAACCATAGGTCTCACATGGGGCATCCATTTACTGCTTTCATGCATGAAGTTGAGAAAAATAAGCATACATAAGATGCACATAAATATAATGCAACATAATAAGCAGTTAGTACAAACCAGCGCTATCCGCCCACTAGTTATTAACACATACATACTTATAGTAAAACAGTTCTACAAACCATGCGTAGTTCAAACATAAAACATGCATAAAGTTAAAGAGTTCATATGAAATAGGTAGCGCGTGCTAAGCTAGTGGGCAGAGGGACCGGCCTCGTGGTCGTGCCTAGTCGACCTACGACGACACCCCTGATGACTCTCCTCCTCACGCTCCAAGGCATCCCAGTCTACGGGATCCTCCTCTGCGCTCTTCCTGGCTGCATACTGAAGTAACATCATCTTGTTGGCCTCCACAAGTTTGTCATCTCTCGCAAGCTCGCTCACCAATGGGTCAAAGAACTGCATCTCGGCCTCTTTGCTCTCCTTCTCCTCAACCCTAGTGCATATCCTCATGTCCTCAGGCGCGAGGAACATCGTGAACTCACGACACTTAGGGAAGTTCAGATTCGCCCCTTCCTGAAAGAACTCTACTGCCATGGCATCATAAGCGCGCGCCGCTAACTCTGGGGTGTCCCAACGGCCAAGTTCGTGGACGACATTGTCCTTCCTAATGGTGGCATAGTACTTATTTCCCGTCTGTCACACATCACAAAACTTCGGGGCCATCTGTGATGATGCATATATATAACTAAACAAGTTAGTAAAAAATGTGCATATTAACGAGAAATACAATAGTCTACAACTACATTATACATTCTTTGACCACAAGTACACTACTAGAAATACAATAAAATTACACTATCTAAAATCATAGTCTACAACTATGCTACATTATTTCACCACAAGTACACTACTAAAAATTTAATAAAATTACACTATCTAAAATCATAGTCTACAACTACACTACATTATTTCATCACAAGTACACTACTAGAAATTTAATAAAATTACACTATCTAAAATCATAGTCTACAACTACACTAAAATTTTACACTACTCGTATACACAAACTTCGATATTTTTCTACACTACTATTACACTACACTAAGTAGAACTCACCCGCGGCGGCGGTAGACGGCGAGGAGGCGTTGCGGGCAACGGGGACGGGGGCTTCGACGGTGGAGGCGGAGGCGACGACGACGGAGACTTCAGCGGAGGAGGCGGAGGCGGAGGCAGCGGGGACTTCGGCGGTGGAGGCGGAGGCGGCGGCGGCGATGGAAGCAGCGGAGTCGAGGGCGACGGGGGCGGCGGCGATTTAATGGGGATCGACAGTTGTGGGTTGGGAGTTAATTTAATCAATATGTCCTGCGGGGGGCGGCGGGGTAATTGTTGGCGTTGGCCTACGCGGCCAACGCCATCGCTATCTTTTACACATATTGTTTTTTATATTTATATAGATGTTTAGTTTATTATTTTATTTTCCTATTATTTATTATATTGTTATTTTTACTAATTGTTTTATTTTTCTATTATTTATTATTTTATTGTTTTGTTTTTCAACATCGATCGATCTCATTAATCTAGCATAGATACATAATAGTTGAAGGATGAAAATAATAACACATATATATATAAGTTTTAGTACTACACACACTCTTGATCTAGACTCATCATCAGTGTAATGATTCCCACGAGAAAAAAAGCTGCCACCGATCCAGCAGGGAGAACGAGGCCAAGCATAACACCAGCTAAAAGGGCATATCGAAGCATCTTGAATTTTTGGATTTGGCCGCGCATCACATCAGTCTTCAGCTGCATCTCATCTATCTGTTGTCTTAGTTCATCAATGGAGTACTCGAGCAACTCGCTCACGCACTTCTGCACGAGATCAACCCATATTCATGTGTAGCAATATTTTGTCCCTAACGCCTACGGATCATAATATACACACACATATATTAATGATCGCGAATTGTGCAAACTAGCAGAATATTGAGGTATTTTTATTCATATTACGTACCTTTCCACGGTTACCGCAGATGTAAAACTCTCGCTCTGGATTACTTTGTGTGTGCGACATATGCTTATCAGCAGGGCGTCCACAACCGCAAAAAAAGCAACACAGGTGCCCTCGCTCGATTCTTGGCAGCTTCGGCGCCGGTGGCATAGCTGCCGGATCGTCGAAGTGACGTCGCGCTACAGCGGGATGATTCGCCAGACAGGGCTGGCTGCATTGGCCGTGGCGAGCGCATGTCGTGGCCAACGGGGCCAGATGAGAGCTCGGCAAGGTGGCGGAGTCCCAAACTTGCGAGCCATGCCGACGTGGGCTCGAACGGGCGGCTCGTGCCGATTCGACAAGCTCCGGCGGGTCCATTGTCACCAAAGCAGCTGACTAAGAGGGAGTAGAATTTTATGGAGAAGGGAAGTGAATGTGATAAGAAGGGGCTGCCAACACATCTATATATAGGCACAACCTAGTGCTGGCGTTCCGGGCGAAGACACGACAACACAATGTAAAGTATCTATGGCGTGTTTATAAATCACATGACAGCAATATGCTGCAACTATTCACGATAACTGGGCCCACATAGTACTGGCGTAGGATGTATTGCCAGCGTCAGCAATAGCAACTTATAGCTGGTGTACCAATTTGGCATACGCCAGTACTATTTGGAAAAAAACAGTGTTGGCGTTGATGAGAAATGGCGCGCCACAAACGGAAGTTGTGGCTAGCCGTTTTTCCACTAGTGTGTGATTCCATTTTGTCATCAACCTGGCTAAACTTGGATATATAAATGATTAGCATATGACATGATGTACTGCTTTCAACTTAGTAGGAACGACCATATACCTTGACAAAGTTTAGATGGAAATCATTTCAACTGCCTATGTGTTGGTGACCAAATTGTGCTGAACCCTATGCAACATCCAAGCTAGTCAATGATCAAGTTAATATTTTCACACAGAAAACTGCTAAGTAAAAAGTAGCAAAAATTGTTGAAAAGATAGAAACTGCTACCAGGTAAATAGAGATCCAATCTACAAATTCAAATTTTCATCATATTCACATAGGAGTAAGTTTAGTAGGCATACATGAATGTATAACAAATAACAAAAATAATCAATTAGAATGTGAGAGTCCTACCTTTTATAATAAATATAATCACATAACCATCAGGATATTTTGGGTCCACTGGGTGAAATCATCAAATCAATAGACTAATTTATAAATGGAGTGGAAGACTGCCTATGTCGATTGCACTTGCTCATGGTTCAGGCATCACAATGTCTAATATCCTCCTAGCAATTGAGTGTGCCGACGGCCTTGAGGAGGTGTTATCCATTCGGAGGCTGAGTCGGCATGTCCGTGAGTTGCGTGGGCAACAACAGGAGGGGCGGCACGTCGCAGAGGTGAGAGGGCGGGACAGGCGTGTCGGGATTGAGGACGGCAGGGGCGAGCCAGTACGAGCCAAAGGCGGTGGTCGGAGGGGACGGAATGGGTTGCCGAGAAGAATGGTGATGGACTGCAGGATGCCACCTAGGGCCACCGTGACACAGGGATGGGGGAGGAGCAATTGAAAAATTGGTGTCTGCATCCAAATGAAACCACTTCAATGACCTGAAGAACAACCCGATTGTGACCAACTTTGCAATTTGTGTTGTCTTCACCTAAACATTCTCCAGGTGCACGCTCCAGTACCTCCTCAATCGGTGGAAAGTATTATTCACATGTGGAAAGGATTCTTCTGCAATAGAAGGTTTACCAAATCGATTTGCTGGGAAGTACCAGGGGTGGGGTTCGACCTTGCAGGTGGGCTTGACGAAGTGGCGACGGGCGGAGCCCAGGAGGGGCCTTGCCTTGACGCGCGTGGCGGGTTCCTAGAGGCGCGGAACACTCCTCCTGCCCGACGGCGAGGTCATCAGCCAAGCGGCGATGGACGGAATCCAGGAGGCCCTCAGCTCGACGCGCGTGGTAGGTTCCTGGAGGCGATCAATCACGGACGTCGGGCGTCGTATGTTTCATCCCTGGTGGCAAGCTTGGATGGAAGAGAGGGGAAAGGCGGCAGGAGGCGGGGCTGGTCGAGGAGCATGGCGGCGGCACAAGGAACCCTAACACGCCATATGTTAGCAGGTGAAAGGGGCGGTTCGCTCTGTAGGTGTGAAGTGTTTCCTTTTGCACGAGCAGATATCAAAATAAACCGGTGGGAAAGAAGAAAGTTGGTGGTAGGCGAACAACCAGTAGCGGGAGAGAGTGATGAGAAGTGAGGCGAAAAAAATCAGAGGAAGGTGGGAGGAGAGATGAAAAAACCAGACGAAGGTGGGATGTTGAGACGAAAAAAACCCGGATGAAGCGGAGACTACCAAGTCGTCCCTTAGGAGTATAGATGTGTTATACTGTATTATGTCTTGGCGTCCATATTGTATTATTGAATATTTTGGTAGATAGTTCCAAGGTGTCCATGTGTATCAGATGTCTTCATGAAGGTTCTAGAGTTTTGTTTACTACAAAACTGTAGGGGAAGCCCCAACCTCGACATACGTGAGCGCCTAAGCTAGAATGAAGGGAGTATCATCCATACCTCTATATAGTGTGTGAATAAGTTTCAATATGGATCGTTGATACGTCTCCAACGTATGTATAATTTTTTATTGTTTCATGCTGTTATATTATCAATCTTGGATGTTTTATATTCATTTTATAGTAACTTTATATCATTTTTTGGGACTAACCTATTGACATAGTGCCCAGTGCCAGTTGCTGTTTTTTGCTTGTTTTTTTTACTTCACAGAATATCAGTACCAAACGAAGTCCAAATGCCACGAAACTTTTTAGAGATTTTTTTTGCCCAGAAGAAAACTTGGGAGCCAAGGAAGTGCACGAGGGGAGGCCCGTGGGGCCCACCACCCACCTGGGCGCGCTAGAGGCCCCTGGCGCATCCTGATGGGTGGTGGGGCCCACGGAGGTCCTTTCCACTGCCTCTGAGCTCTATAAATACCCAAATATTCTAGAAATCCTAGGGGAGTCGACGAAACACAATTCCAGCCGCCGCAAGTTCCAGAACCACGAGATCCAATCTAGAGGCCTATTTCGGCACCTTGCCGGAGCGGAACACGATCACGTAGGGGTTCATCATCCTCATTGGTGCTCCTCCGATGTGCGTGAGTAGTTCACCACAGACCTACGGGTCTGTAGGCAGTATCAAGATGGCTTCTTCTCTCTTTTTGATTCTCAATACAATGTTCTTGGAGATCTATTCGATGTAATGACTTTTTGTGGTGTGTTTGTTGGGATCCGATGAATTTTGAGTTTATGATCAGCTCTATCTGTGAATATTATTTGAGTCTTCTTTGATCTCTTATATGCATGATTGTTATAGCCTCGTATTTCTTCTCCGAAACTTTGGTTTGGTTTGGCCAACTAGATTGATTTTTCTTGCAATGGGAAGAGGTGCTTTGTGATGGGTTCGATCTTGCGGTGCTCAATCTCAGTGACAGAAGGAGACATGACACGCATGTATCGTTGCTATTAATGATAAAAAGATGGGGTCTATTCCTACATGAATAGATCTTGTCTACATCATGTCATCGTTCTTATTGCATTACTCCGTTTTTCCATGAACTTAATACACTAGATGCATGCTGGATAGCGGTCGATGTGTGGAGTAATAGTAGTAGATGCAGGCAGGAGTCGGTCTACTAATCTTGGACGTGATGCCTATATACATGATCATTGCCTTGGATATCGTCATAATTATTTGCTCTTCTATCAGTTGCCCAACAGTAATTTGTTTATCCACCGTGTGCTATTTTCTCCAGAGAAGCCACTAGTGAAATCTACAGCCCCCGGGTCTATTTTCTATCATATTGTTTTCAGATCTATTATTTCAAAAACCCAAAAATACCTTGCTGCACCTTTTCTTTATTTATTTTATTCTGTGTTTTAGTCAGATATATTTATCAATTCGCATACAATTGAATCTATCTTTTTACCGTGGAGGACAACCCCTCTTACGCGCTGGGTTGCAAGTATTTGTTACTTATGTGCAGGTACCGTTTACATAGTGTTACTTTGTTCTCCTACTGGATTGATAACCTTGGTTTCATAACTGAGGGAAATACTTAGCATTGCTGTGCTGCATCATCCTTTCCTCTTCGGGGAAATACCAACGCAGGTACAAGCAATCAGTCGTTGGATGAACTCAATCCGACGGTCAAAAGGTGGCAAATCCGAGCGTTGCTGACCTTTCGATTTCCTATCGGTTACATCAGATTCTGCCATGTGTATTATCTAGAAGTTTCCAATAGTTGAAAACTTAGCACACCCTTGTACTTGTCACGTATAGTTTCTTTACACACTTCTCATTTATTCTAGAACCTTCCATGCATGATCTTGCTCCATTTGAGTTTCTCGCTTGAATAAAAGTGTATCCATTTATGATTTATTCTAGAATCTTCCATCTATGCTCTTGCTCCATTAGAGTCCTCGCTTGAATAAATGTGGATACATTTATGGGACTACTTGTTAATTTTTACGTATGGTGAAAGACTTCCGATGAACCATTTCTTAACATCCATATATCTTTGTAGAGAATTTCAAGCAAATGCCGCAACACTATCTTTGAATATTCTTGAATTTAACCTTAAGGTCCATACATATAATGTGTTATATACATGTATTGGAACACTATGCAGCTAAGGTATTCCTTTTCGATGACGTAATATGTAAGTGTCAGTCGTCTATAAACATTGTGTTGTAACGATATCTCACAACTCACGTGCAAAGCACAGGCAACTCACTAGCATTAGTAGTTCTACAAAATTTGGAATCAAAATTACTGTTCAACCACTAAGACTTCATACAATGAGCAGTTCAATGGTACAATTGATATTTCATCGCAAGTTTAAAGATCTGCGCGCTATGCCATTTACTCTTTCAGTTTTGCTATTTCACAGACTAGGAAATAACTATTTGGAAGTCAGCTCTAAGAACCGCCCAGTTAGACTACAAGATTCGCGCAAGTGTAAATATGATGAGATATTTTTAGTCCATGGGCTAAATAGCTTGAAGCGATGGGGCTCAAACAGGTGACCACACCACTGTATGCCGGGTCTTATTCATATTAACTGAGAGCAGATATCAAAATAAACCGGTGGGAAAGAAGAAAATCAGTGGGAGGCCGGAAAACCATTAGCCGGAGAGTGCGATGAGAAGTGAGGCGGAAAAAAAAACAGAGGAGGGCGGGAGGAGAGACGAAAAAACCAGACAAAGGTGAGATGTTGAGATGAAAAATATCGAACGAAGCAGAGACTACCAAGTCGTCCCTTAGGAGTAGAATGTGTCGTTAGATGTGTTATATTGTATTATGTCTTAGCGTCCATATTGTATTATTGAATATTTTGGTAGATATTTCCAAGGTGTCCATGTGTATCAGATGTCCTCATGAAGGTTATAGAGTTTTGTTTACTACAAAACTGTAGGGGAAGCCCCAACCTCGACATACATGAGCGCCTAAGCTAGAACGGAGGGAGTATCATCTATACCTCTATATAGTGTGTGAATAAGTTTCAATATGGATCATTGGATGAACTCAATCCGACGGTCAAGAGGTGGCAAATCCGAGCGTTGCTGACCTTTCGATTTCCTATCAGTTACATCAGATTCTGCCATGTGTATTATCTAGAAGTTTCCAATAGTTGAAAACTTAGCACACCCTTGTACTTGTCACGTATACTATCTTTACACACTTCTCATTTATTCTAGAACCTTCCATGCATGATCTTGCTCCATTAGAGTTTCTCGCTTGAATAAAAGTGTATCCATTTATGATTTATTCCAGAATCTTCCCTCTATGCTCTTGCTCCATTAGAGTCCTCGCTTGAATAAATGCGGATACATTTACGAGATTATTTGTGAATTTTTACTCATGGTGAAAGACTTCTGATGAATCATTTCTTACCGTCCATATATCTTTGTAGAGAATTTCAACCAAATGCCGCAACACTATCTTTTCATATTCATGAATTTAACATTAAGGTCCATACATATAATGTGTTATATACATGTATTGGAACACTATGCAGCTAAGGTATTCCTTTTCGATGACGTAATATGTAAGTGTCAGTTGTCTGTCAACATTGTGTTGTAACAATATCTTTGTAACGATATCTCACAACTCACGTGCAAAACACAGGCAACTCACTAGCATTAGTTCTAGAAAATTTGAAATCAAAATTACTGTTTAATCACTAAGACTTCATACAATGAGAAGTTCAATGGTACAACTGATATTTCATCGCAAGTTTAAAGATCTGCGCGCTATGCCATTTACTCTTTCAATTTTGCTATTTCACAGACTTGGAAATAACTATTTGGAAGTCAGCTCTAAGAACCGCCCAATTAGACTTCAAGATTCGCGCAAGTGTAAATATGATGAGATATTTTTAGTCCATGGGCTAAATAGCTTGAAGCGATGGGGCTCAAACAGGTGACCACGCCACGGTACGCCGGCTCTTATTCATATTAACTGAGAGCAGATATCAAAATAAACCGGTGGAAGGCGAAAAACCAATAGCGGGACGGAGCGATGAGAAGTGAGGCGAAAAAAACAGAGGAAGGTGGGAGGAGAGCCGAAAAAACCAAACGAAGGTGGGATATTGAGACGAAAAAAACCGAACAAAGCAGAGACTACCAAGTCGTCCCTTAGGAGTAGAATGTGTCATTAGATGTGTTACACTGTATTATGTCTTAGCGTCCATATTGTATTATTGAATATTTTGGTAGATAGTTCCAAGGTGTCCATGTGTATTAGATGTCCTCATGAAGGTTCTAGAGTTTTGTTTACTACAAAACTATAGGGGAAGCCCCAACCTTGACATACGTGAGCACCTAAGCTGGAATGGAGGGAGTATCATCTATACCTCTATATAGCGTGTGAATAAGTTTCAATATGGATCGTTGGATGAACTCAATCCGACGGTCAAGAGGTGGCAAATTCGAGCGTTGCTGACCATTCGATTTCCTATCAATTACATCAGATTCTGCCATGTGTATTATCTAGAAGTTTCCAATAGTTGAAAACTTAGCACACCCTTGTACTTGTCACGTATACTATCTTTACACACTTCTCATTTATTCTAGAACCTTCCATGCATGATCTTGCTCCATTAAAGTTTCTCGCTTGAATAAAAGTGTATCCATTTATGATTTAGTCTAGAATCTTTCATCTATGCTAGCTCTTGCTCCATTAGAGTCCTCGCTTGAATAAATGTGGATCCATTTATGAGATTATTTGTTAATTTTTACTCATGGTGAAAGACTTCTGATGAACCATTCCTTACCGTCCATATATCTTTGTAGAGAATTTCAACCAAATGCCGCAACACCATCTTGGCATATTCATGAATTTAACCTTAAGGTCCATACATATAATGTGTTATATACATGTATTGGAACACTATGCAGCTAAGGTATTCCTTTTCGATGACGTAATATGTAAGTGTCAGTTGTCTATCAACATTGTGTTGTAACGATATCTCACAACTCACGTGCAAAGCACAGGCAACTCACTAGTATTAGTAGTTCTACAAAATTTGAAATCAAAATTACTGTTCAATCACTATGACTTCATACCATGAGAAGTTCAATGGTACAACTGATATTTCATCGCAAGTTTAAAGATATGCGCGCTATGCCATTTACTCTTTCAGTTTCGCTATTTCACAGACTTGGAAATAACTATTTCGAAGTCAGACCTAAGAGCCGCCCAATTAGACTTCAAGATTCGCGCAAGTGTCAAAATGATGAGATATTTTTAGTCCATGGGCTAAATAGCTTGAAGCGATGGAGCTCAAACAGGTGACCACACCACTGTATGCCGGGTCTTATTCATATTAATTGAGAGAAGATATCAAAATAAACCGGTGAGAAGGAAGAAAACAGAGGAAGGTGGGAGGAGAGACGAAAAAAACCAGACGAAGGTGGGATGTTGAGACGAAAAAAACCCGGACGAAGCGGAGACTACCAAGTCGTCCCTTAGGAGTAGAATGTGTCGTTAGATGTGTTATACTGTATTATGTCTTAGCATCCATATTGTATTATTGAATATTTTGGTAGATAGTTCCAAGGTGTCCATGTGTATCAGATGTCTTCATGAAGGTTCTAGAGTTTTGTTTACTACGAAACTGTGGCGAAAGCCCCAACCTCCACATACGTGAGCGCCTAAGCTGGAATGGAGGGAGTATCATCTATACTTCTATATAGTGTGTGAATAAGTTTCAATATGGATCGTTGGATGAACTCTGTCCGACGGTCAAGGGGTGGCAAATCCGAGCGTTGCTGACCATTCGATTTCCTATCAATTACATCAGATTCTGCCATGTGTATTATCTAGAAGTTTCCAATAGGGTAAAACTTAGCACACCCTTGTACTTGTCATGTATACTATCTTTACACACTTCTCATTTATTCTAGAACCTTCCATGCATGATCTTGCTCCATTAGAGTTTCTCGCTTGAATAAAAGTGTATCCATTTATGATTTAGTCTAGAATTTTCCATCTATGCTCTTGCTCCATTAGAGTCCTCGCTTGAATAAATGTGGATCCAATTATAAGATTATTTATGAATTTTTACTCATGGTGAAAGACTTCTGATGAACCATTTCTTACCGTCCATATATCTTTGTAGAGAATTTCAACCAAATACCGCAACACTATCTTGGCACATTCATGAATTTAACGTTAAGGTCCATACATATAATGTGTTATATACATGTATTGGAACACTATGCAGCTAAGGTATTCCTTTTCGATGACGTAATATGTAAGTGCCAGTTGTCTTTCAACATTGTGTTGTAACGATATCTCACAACTCGCGTGCAAAGCACATGCAAGTCACTAGTATTAGTAGTTCTAGAAAATTTGAAATCAAAATTACTGTTCAATCACTAAGACTTCATACAATGAGAAGTTCAATGATACAACTGATATTTCATCGCAAGTTTAAAGATCTGCGCGCTATGCCATTTACTCTTTCAGTTTTGCTATTTCACAGACTTGGAAATAACTTTTTCGAAGTCAGCTCTAAGAACCGCCCAATTAGACTTCAAGATTCGCGCAAGTGTAAAAATAATGAGATATTTTTAGTCCAGGGGCTAAATAGCTTAAAGCGATGGGGCTCAAACAGGTGACCACACCACTGTATGCCGGGTCATATTCATATTAATTGAGAGAGTTGCCGTATGGACCCCCCCCCCCCCCCCCCCCCCCCCCCCCCCCCACACCAAAAAAAAGTTGCCGCATTTGAAAAAAAGCAATTGGAGAAACGAATTAGCCATGCAAACCTTTACCTTGGAGTTACACTTATTATAAACAGTTTGAGTGAAAAGTCACCTAATTAGATACTATGTGCCCACATCAGACTGCATACGTCGGTGCAATTTAGTTGAGTGTGTCACCGTCGTTAATTACGATCGAATTTACCTATTGGGGAAACCGATGAGCCAAACCAATGGATCTGGTCTTTGCCCAGGGAATGTTCGAATGTGCTAAAAGTATACTACACCAACCTTGTCAACTTTAGTTCTTTACGTACTCACCAACCGGACGCGTATTAATTTAGCACCCACGGCCTGGGTTTAAAGCTCAGTGAGGAGCACAAGCTTGTTTGGAAAGTGGACCGGGGCGGGTAATTACATAAGAAACGTTGTTTTGTGTATAATACGGGGCGAAAGCATGTTTCAAGAATTACATAAGAAACGTCAATATCTATACCGGGTTTGGTGCTAGTTTGTTTAATCGTGGTAGACCTGATCAAAGCATGCACCTACACCTAGCAACACACGAACAAGTTCGCATTTGAACTGTTCTAGTTTTCTGCTGCTATATATACCTACAAACGGGAGAACACAAGGACACAACCATTATTGCAGTCTTCTCGAAACCAGAAATGGATTTGAGAGCAGCTCTCTCGTGTGCTCTGCTACTGGTGACAGTGCTGTTGCCTCCTACAGCTAATGCGTCCAGCAAAGCAGTAAGATCGATGCTTGATTTGCTCTTTTTCTGCCTACTGCTTATATTAACTCGGCTCGTTTTGATATTGTTCGTTGAAATTTTTTGCATTAAAAATGTACTTCAGCTCTACATTGTGTATATGGGGGAGAAGAAACACGATGATCCATCCGTGGTCACCACGTCGCACCATGACCTACTAACCTCGGTTTTTGGGAGGTACGTATACGGGATTCCTGTTGAAGTTGTATTGGGCCTACGTACTTTATATACCGTGGAACATAAGTACTGATTCCTTGTTTTGTTTTCTCAATTTGCAACAGCAAAGATGAAGCCTTGAAGTCTATAGTTTACAGCTACAAGCACGGATTCTCGGGGTTTGCAGCAATGCTCACCGTGTCCCAAGCCGAAATACTTACAAGTAATAATGCATCTAACAAGTACGCACGACATCAGCTAGCATGTTAGCTTACGTGGGCGTAAAAGATGTGGCTAAACATGGGTGTACTACGCCGTCTTATCTAACCAACCATTTATATGTCACACTCCTTACGTGTAGATACAAACTAACGACCATTTTCCAAGTGTAGAATTCCCCGAATTCATCAGTGTGAATCTTAACACTTACCACCAAGTGCATACAACCCGGAGCTGGGACTTCCTTGGCCTTGACTATAATAACAAACAACAACAACAACAGCTGGGCCTCCTTGAAAAAGCAAAGTACGGTGATGATGTCATCATCGGGGTGCTCGACTCAGGTCTGTAATATCACAAATAATTCTATCTAGCTTAGCCCAGTTTGTTTGGGCTTTTGCTTCTATTTTTGCAGCCTTTTTACTTTGGCAAGAAAAAAAAAACACAAAAGCTTCTAAATAGGGCCCTTTTGCTTTGGCTTTTGGCTTATGAATCAATATTAATACAATGGTATAACAATATATTGGCTACCCTCTCAAAAAGAATATATTCATTGCTCCATGTGTGTATTTCTGTTGTTACAGGCATATGGCCAGAATCACAAAGCTTCGACGACAACGGGTATGGACCAATACCGGAACGGTGGAAAGGCACGTGCGAGACGGGCCAGATGTTCTACAACACGAGCTGCAATCGAAAGATCATCGGCGCGCGGTGGTACAGTCGCGGCATCAGCACAGATGTGGCTAAGAGAAACTTCATGTCACCCAGGGACTCTGAAGGCCACGGCACACATGTCGCATCGACGATAGCAGGTAGCCAGGTGAATGGCGTGGGCTACGGTGGAGTCCTAGCCACCGGCGTGGCACGTGGCGGAGCGCCGCGTGCACGTTTGGCCATCTACAAGGTGTGCTGGAAGGATGGGGGCTGCTCTGACGCGATGGTTCTTGCGGCCATCGACGACGCCATACATGACGGCGTGGACGTCTTGTCCCTCTCGTTTGGTGGGCCCGCCGGCAACGAAATCCATGGGACGTTGCATGCGGTGCTGCGAGGAATCTCCATCGTGTTCGCCGGCGGGAATGATGGCCCTGTGCCGCAGACAGTGTCCAATGCCGTGCCGTGGGTCACCACGGTGGCCGCCAGCACGATTGATCGCTCTTTCCCGACCCTAATATCTCTGGGGAACAAGGAGGATCTGGTGGTACGGATGTGATGAACTGCTGGTCATAAATTAGAATCCTCAACTAATTATCACTCCCTCCTTCTCATAATATAAGACCGTTTTTTACACTACTAGTGTAGTATAAAAAACGCTCTTATATCATGGGACAGAGGGAGTACTGTAATTATTCAGTCTGTCCGATCAATTTGTATGCTTTAGCCTTTGTTCCTTAAACATACTCTTATAAATTTACCTATATAAAAACATATTTTTTTTATTCATATTTTTAATTTCAAACGTACGCATGCAGGGGCAGTCTGTTTACTACAATGCATCTCTGAGCAGCAACGACTTTGAGGACCTTGTCTATACGTGGGAAGGTACGCAATTAAGTATAGTTAAAGTCAGTTGACACGTTTGATTGAGCAAATATTCTCCCAATTTTTTTGGAACCGAAGTCAAAAAATTTATCACATCGAATAATTAAGAAGAAGGGAATTGCCCAATATTTTTCCAATTTAATACTCTTGTGGACGCATGTAGCACCTCCTCTGAGTCGCTGTCGATAAATGTCACCGGTAAAATCTTGTTGTGGTACGTACCGGCGCCGCCCCGTCCAGGACTTTCCGAGGTTATCAACTTTACAAAGGTAGCCGGAGCCAGGGGACTAATTTTCGCGTACCACGGCGAAAACTCCGTCGAAGACCTGGACAAATGCAACGGCATTATGCCCTGCGTGCTTGTGGATTTCGAGGTCGCCCAAATAATCCTATTATACTGGCTTGCCACAGGGTACGTACATACTACGTGTGAAGTTCTGGGCAAAAACAGGATGAAGAAGAACACCCTGCCCTTAATTGATTATCACTACAAGAATACATGTACCCTGACGCCTTGTGTCATGCTAGGAATCCGGTGGTGAAGGTGTCGCCGGCCGTGACAATCGTCGGAAACGAGGTGTCATCGCCGAGGGTCGGCTGGTTCTCATCCAGGGGCCCCAGCCCCTTGTTCCCTGGCACAATCAAGGTTTTTCTTTCTTCAGTTATATACACCGACAAATCGACCGAACCTCTCTGATTGTTTTAGAAATAACTAAGACTTTGATCTTTATATATATGCATGTTCGAATGCAGCCTGACATAGCAGCACCGGGAGTCAGCATCCTGGCGGCCGTGGAAGACTCCTACATGTTAATGTCTGGGACGTCAATGGCATGCCCTCATGTCTCGGCGGTCACCGCGCTGCTCAAGTCGGTTCACCCCGATTGGTCACCAGCGATGCTCAAGTCCGCCATCGTCACCACGGGTATGCACGCACTCACGCACGTACCCACAGTATTCCCTCCAACAAGATTAACCCATGCAGGCTGCATTGCCTTTCTAACTCGGCCATCGTTTTTTGCGGATATGATCCATGGCTGCAGCATCAGTCGTTGATCGTTTTGGTATGCCCATCCAAGCAGAAGGCACCCCGAGCAAGCTTGCCGACCCCTTCGACTTTGGCGGTGGCCACATAGACCCAGATAGGGCCGTTGATCCAGGCTTGGTCTACGACGTGGATGCAAGAGACTACATCAAGTTCTTCAACTGCACCCAGCATGGATCACGGCTGGATGGATGCGAGGCAAACCAGCTCAACCTCAACCTCCCGTCAATTGCCGTGCCAAACCTCAAGGACAGTGTCGTGGTCCGGCGTACTGTCATGAACGTCGGGCCAACCGAAGCGACCTTCCGAGTGGTGGTTGAGGCCCCAGCTGGAGTTGCAGTGTCCGTGGAGCCATCTGTGATCAGTTTCACCGGAGGCGGTAGCAAAACCATGACGTTCATGGTGACGTTCATGGCAAGGCAGAGGGTGCAAGGTGGCTACACCTTTGGGAGCTTGACATGGAAGTCAGATGGAAGTACCCACTCGGTGAGAATTCCGGTCGCAGTACGAACCGTGATATGAGATTTTGGCAAGCATATACCCATGCGTGCTAGTTTGCACCATGTTTGGCGGTGCTCAGTTTGTCCGTGTGTACATGTTTGTATTTCATTGGTGCAGTGTGTTGTGTGAGTGTTTTAGGCATACTCCTAATAACCGGACCTAATTGTTTGCAAGATCTGTATTTTGTAGACTTATCAATGGTCTTGAATAAACTTTCATTTATGTTTTGTTGCGGGTGAAACTTTCATTTATGTTGATTCATCAGTTTGTGGCCTAGGGAGTACTCCATGCTTGTTTGTGCAGTATTATGTTCTCCTAAATAATCAAATTTAATACCAGGTCTCTGTCTATAATCAAAGCATCTAGTAGGACTCTATAACATAACTCCTCTTTTTCCTACTAAGACAGATTGATGATTGTTCATGACAGTATACCCTAGACGGGGAGTCTACATTTGTGCTTATCTATCCGAGTCCTTATGATTTTTAATCAAGTCAAAGACTGTTTAAGGTTTGCCGGAGAAGATGGTTTTCCACGACTTCATTGGGGCAGCAAGCACTTGCGTAGCGTGATGAAACCACTATGTGAGTGATGGTGTCGGGGGAAAGTGATGAATCTGTGCTCGGTAATGATCGAGCATATCACACACAAAGGGGTGCAACAGCACCGTGAATCCCCGCTGGATGAAGAAGATGATGAGTACCCGCTCATGGTTTGGCTGGGGCACCACCCCCGTCTTCGCGTTTGGGATTGGCCACTAACTGAGATTTGGGTAGGGGAGTAGCCCCTTGGTGACGAATGTCGTCAATGTCCATGGCTTGACCACCGACAACGACTGCAGCGGCGGCCTTGGCGGAATTATGCTCCCGGTCTTGCTGGTGACGTCATCTGGGTTGGTGGAGAAAACCTACACAAGATGAGTTCGGAGCGCTCTGGTTGGAAATGGCGACAGCGCCGGGGGGGGGATGATTCCTCTCTCGCACGCCCCTCAACTTAAAGGGGCACCGCGCGCAATAATCCCATGAAACTCCAAGCGGCAGCTTTGATGTCTAGTTCCCCATGCAAAGGTTCAGTCGGTCAAGGCCCACCGTGCACAGAACTCGAGGAGATTGAGGTACTAACCACTCAGATCAAAGCATTCAATGCAGGGAGCTGATGTGACGATTCGTAGATGATTCGATATTCATGGCTATGACATTTTCTTTGTTCGCTAGTCAGTTTTGACCAACTTCAGTTGAATCAGACGATGTCAATATCGATCGTTGGGTCAGTCCCGGATTAAACTTCTTTCATGCTGGCTGCATGACAACTTTCTAGGTGGCACAAGTTGCATCACTTACAACAAATCTGTTCTGCACATGGGTGCTGATGATCCGCCTCATCAAGGTTGCTAGACTACTTAGCGACACCCATAACAAGGGACGAGTTTGATATCCTCTATGGAATGGGTTGGTTTCTTGCGTGTGACCAAATATCAAAGCTCGTAGACTCGGTTTTGAGCTAGAGGACGAAAGGTGTTCCTCCAGGACAGTGACCAGCGTCTTTCAATCCCGCTAGGCACATGCACATTCATCCGTCTCTCAGAATTTATGATACACCCTCAGTCGGACCACTAGCTATCCTCTTCCTTTGATATTGTTGGATATCGTCGTGTCATTCTTCTACTTGTTCACTCTAGTCTTTTCAGATATGTTCTCTTGAGTCTGTTAGGGCCTTTTTACGATCAACTCGGCGATGCCTCTGGTCTAGTTTCTAGTTGGAATCATCTCCATGATGGGTGCAGTCGGTCTTCGCATTGAGGCCTTGATGGACTGCGGGGCTACTGATGATGGAATCCCCACCTGGGTAGGCTCATGGCGATAGTCAGCCCAACTAAAGGCCCTGCAGGCCCAACAATGTTAGGTCCCAATTCGAAAGTGTTGCAGCCCTGGGCTTAACTCCGGTCAGTCGATGGAGGGACTCCAGTTGGATCCAACGACAGGTCAATGGTTGTGCCATTAAGACATGCGTTGTTGCACATACTGATACGTCTTCATCATATCTACTTTTCCTAACGCTTTTGCTCTTGTTTTGGATTCTAATTTGCATGATTTGAGTCAACGGCGAAGCCACGTTACCCCACAGGTTTTTGGTTGCCTGTTGAACCCCAGCTATGGGTACTCCTCTGAACCCACAGGTCACAGCAGCTGACCCCACTGTCATTCACTCATATGGTGGAAAATTTGGGCCATCTAGCAAGAAAGCCATCCCATCTCACGTGCTCTCTCTCTCTCTCCGAACCAATGAATCTCCCATCTGTCTTCCCATGCAAGGCTCAATCCCTTTGTTTATTCCCCAATTTTTTAATCCCCGTCAAGCTAAGAAGATTAGGAGTACTACTTTTGAGGAGCAGAGTAAGGCTGCTGTTGATTGCCACGCCAGAGCCTTGGACATGGAGTCTACAACGAGCTTGGAGAAGAGGAGCCAGAGCTCGCTGACTGCTGCCCGCCGGGTCAGGTCGCCTCGTTGGCCAGCGCCGCTCCCGCCACCGTCAAAGCAGCCGGTCTACGTCTTCACTGTAGCAAATGGAGGGGAAAGGCCTAGCGTTGACCCCACAGAGTTCTCTTCCTGGCGCCGCCGTTGATTTGAGTGAAACTAATCCGGACTGATGCTGTTTTCAGCAAAACTACCATGGTGTTGTTTTTGTGCAGAAATAAAAGTTCTCAAAATCGGACGAAACTTTTTGGAAAATTATTTTGGAATAAATAAAAAAACTAGAATCAAGACCCACTGGAGAGGGGGGGGGGGCAGCTGCCCACTAGGCACCAGGGCACGCAACCCCCCTCTGGCATGCCCTGATGGGTAGTGGGGCCCACGAGGCTCCGTTGACCCTAATTTCGACGCTATAAAATCCTATTTTTCCAGAAAAAATAGAAGAGAAAGTTTCATCGCGTTTTACGATACGGAGCCGCCGCCATCGCCTGTCTTCATCGGGAGGCCAGATCTGGAGCCCGTTCGGGGCTGCGGAGAGGGGGATATTCGGTCTTCGTCATCATCAACCATCCTCCATCATTAATTTTATGATGCTCACCGCCGGGAGTGAGTAATTCCTTCATAGGCTCGTTGGTCGGTGAGGAGTTGGATGAGATTCATCATGTAATTGAATTAGTTTTGTTAGGGCTTGATTCCTAGTATCCACTATGTTTTGAGATTGATGTTGCTATGACTTTGCTATGCTTAATACTTGTCATTAGGGCCCGAGTGCCATGATTTCAGATCTGAATCGTTTATGTTTTAACCATTATATCTATGTCCGTGATCTGATCTTGCAAGTTATATGCACCTGCTATGTGTTATGATCCGCATACCCCAAGGTGACAATAATTGGTATTCTTTCCGGTTATTACCGTAGTTTGAGGAGTTTATATATTCACTATGTGTTAATGCTTTGTTCCGGTTCTCTATTAAAAGGAGGCCTTAATATCCCTTACTTTTCTTATTGACCCCACTGCCACGCGAGGGTAGGACAAAAAATATCATGCAAGTTCTTTTCCATAAGCACGTATGACTATTTATGGAATACATGCCTACATTATATTTATGAACTGGAACTAGTTCTGTGTCGCCCTAGGTTATGACTATTATATGATGAATATTATCCAACGTAATACCGATCCAATGCCTACGAGTTTTTCACATATTGTTCTTGCTAAGTTACTATTGCTACTACTACTGTTACAACTGCTACAAAACTGTTACTGCTGTTACCGTTACTACTGCTATCGTTACTACCACTATCAAACTATCATATTACTGTGCTACTGATCACTTTGCTACAGATATTTAATCTCTAGGTGTGGTTGAATTGATAACTCAACTGCTAATACTTACAAATATTCTTTGGCTCCTGATGACCCACAAGTATAGGGGATCTATCGTAGTCCTTTCGATAAGTAAGAGTGTCGAACCCAACGAGGAGCAGAAGGAAATGACAAGCGGTTTTCAGCAAGGTATTCTCTGCAAGCACTGAAATTATTGGTAACAGATAGTTTTGTGATAAGATAATTCGTAACGGGTAACAAGTAACAAGTGTAACAAAGGTGCAGCAAGGTGGCCCAATCCTTTTTGTAGCAAAGGACAAGCCTGGATGAACTCTTATATAGAGCAAAGTGCTTCCGAGGACACATGGGAATTATTGTCAAGTTAGTTTTCATCATGCTCATATGATTCGCGTTCGTTACTTTGATAATTTGATATGTGGGTGGACCTGTGCTTGGTTGCTGTCCTTACTTGGACAAGCCTCCCACTTATGATTAACCACTCTCGCAAGCATCCTCAACTACGAAAGAAGAATTAAGATAAATCTAACCATAGCATGAAACATGTGGATCCAAATCAGCCCCTTACGAAGCAGCGCATAAACTAGGGTTTAAGCTTCTGTTACTCTAGCAACCCATCATCTACTTATTACTTCCCAATGCCTTCCCCTAGGCCCAAACAATGGTGAAGTGTCATGTAGTCGACGTTCACATAACACCACTAGAGGAAAGACAACATACATCTCATCGAAATATCGAACGAATACCAAATTCACATGATTACTTATAACCAGACTTCTCCCATGTCCTCAGGAACAAACGTAACTACTCACAAAGCATATTCATGTTCATAATCAGAGGAGTAATAAATATCATTAAGGATCTGAACATATGATCTTCCACCGAATAAACCAACTAGCATCAACTACAAGGAGTAATCAACACTACTAGCAACCTACAGGTACCAATCTGAGGTTTTGAGGCAAAGATCAGATACAAGAGATGAACTAGGGTTTGAGAGGAGATGATGCTGGTGAAGATGTTGATGGAGATTGACCCCCTCTCGATGAGAGGGTCGTTGGTGATGACGATGACGATGATTTCCCCCTCTGGGAGGGAAGTTTCCCTGGCAGAACAGCTCCGCCGGAGCCCTAGATTGGTTCTGCCCAAGTTCCGCCTCGAGATAGTGACGCTTCGTCCCGAAAGCTCTCTTCTAATTTTTGCCAAGTCAAAACACATCATATAGCAGAAGATGGGCACCGAAGGCCTGTCAGGGGCCCCACAAGCCACAGGGGCGCGCCCAGGGGGTAGGGCGTGCCCCCCAGGCTTGTGATCTCCTGGTGAGTCCCCTCTGGTATTTTCTTCGCCCAATATTTTTTATATATTCCAAAATAATTCTCCGTAAATTTTCAGGACTTTTGGAGTTGTGCAGAATTGGTCTCTCAGATTTGCTCCTTTTCCAGTCCAGAATTCCAGCTGCCGGCATTCTCCCTCTTCATGTAAACCTTGTAAAATAAGAGAGAAAAGGCATAAGTATTGTACCAAAATAGGTAATAATAGCCCATAGTGCAATAAATATCAATATAAAAGCATGGTGCAAAATGGACGTATCAACTCCCCCAAGCTTAGACCTCGCTTGTCCTCAAGCGAAAGCCGAAATCGATAATCATGTCCACATGTTTAGAGATAGAGGTGTCGATAAAATAAAATACGGACATAAAGGCATCTTGATCATCTTTAGAACAGCAACATATATTGTCATATAATTTCCTATGCTAGAGTAACAATTCATTCACAAGGTAAAATATGAATCAGAAACTTTATTGAAAACTAACAAACTATGATCTCAGTCATTGAAGCAATTGCAATTTATTATAATATCGGAAAGAGTCAATATAAGAGCTTTTCAGCAAGTTCACATACTCAACTATCATTTAGTCTTTCATAATTGCTAACACTCACGCGATACTTATGAGTTCAAAGCCTCGGTCGGACACAGAGAAAGATAGGGGCTTATAGTTTCACCTCCCAACCTTTTACCTCAAGGGTAATGTCAACAATAATACTTTATGATAACCTACATCCGAGTGGATATATATATCTGGATCTTTCCCAACATATAGTGCTTGCCAAGAAGAAAAAGTGTAAAAAGGAAAGGTGAAGATCACCATGACTCTTGTATAAAGGTAGAAGGTAAAAGTAAAAGATAGGACCTTCGCAGAGGGAAGCAGAGGTTGTCATGCGCTTTTATGGTTGGATGCACAAAATCTTAATGCAAAAGAACGTCACTTTATATTGCCGCTTGTGATAAAGAACTTTATTATGCAGTCCATCGCTTTTATTTCTTCCATATCACAAGTTCGTATAAAGCTTATTTTCTTCACACTAATAGATCATACATATTTAGAGAGCAATTTTTATTGCTTGCACCGATGACAACTTACTTGAAGGATCTTACTCCATCCATAGGTAGGTATGATGGACTCTCATGGCAAAACTAGGTTAAGGGGTGTTTGGATGCACAAGTAGTATCTCTACTTGGTGCAAAGGATTTGGCTAGCATAAGAGGAAAAAGCAAGCTCAACATGTTGGAAGATCCATGACAATATAACTTCTATTCGGATATAGGAAAACATAACCCATTATGTTGTCTTCCTTGTCCAACCTCAACCTTTTAGCATGTCATATTTTAATGAGTGCTTACAATAACAACAGATGTCCAAGATAGTATATTTATATGTGAGACCTCTCTTTCTTTATTACTTCCTACTAATTGCAACAATGACCAAAACTATGTTTGTCAACTCTCAACAACTTTTATTCATCATACTTTTTATGTGTGAAGTCATTACTCTCCATAAGATCATTGTATGATCTTTTTATTTGTTTATTTTTTTTCTTTTTCTCAAGATCATAGCAAGAAAGCAAAGCCCTCAACTCAAAACTAATCTTTATTATATAACTCTTGGACTCGATTACATAGAGGAAACACAAAGCAAAACTCAAGGCTAGATCATACTAAAAACTTTATTCTACTAAACCGAGATATGACCAAAAGAATCAAACTAAGAAAAATGATAAAAGTAAAGGTGTGATGGTGATACGATACCGGGGCACCTACCCCAAGCTTGGCACAAGCCAAGGGGAGTGCCCATACCCATGTATTTAGATCTCTTTCTTCATCCAATATTCTTGGCAATAATACCCTTCAGAATGTGATTTTCTTCCTCGAGCTTATTGACTTGTTGTTTGAGATCCATTATTTCCTTACGGAGTTTGCCCGTGACGGCTAGAGCTCCGATCACCCACGGATGCTTCCTGGCTGTGGGGGAAAAAGCAACACTCTTTTTCATGTTATCATAAGAGAGAAATCGAGCATTAGGAGGTATGACCGAATCCGGTATTGCTAAGCTTTGAAGCTCCTCAAGCAGAACTCCTGGTTGAAAGAGAGAAGTGGCTTCTTGGTCCTCCTTCATGGTGTCTACTCTTTTAAGGTTGGCCTCCATCTCTTCCTCCATTGACCATCCAAAGGGTTCAGCTTGGCTGTAGGCCCTTGGATCCTGTGCCAGGTGAGAGACACGACTCTCCCCGACCGACTCTTGCGAAGACATCTGGCTCCGAATCTGCTGCAGAATTAGATAAACACAAGAACAGAGGATTTTGTCGTGGTACGGTGGTCAAAACCTTCGGGAGATTATATAATGAATTTTTACCGACCAAAAGGAGTATTCCACAAGAAAACGGAGTCTGGAGGGCACACGAGGTGGCCACAAGCCACAGGGGCGCGCCCAGGGGGTAGGGCGCGCCCCCCAGGCTTGTCGCCTCCTCGTGCACTCTTCGGACTACTTTTAATTTTCCTAATTTTTTAAATATTCCAAAACAGAGAAAAATTGCCATTGGAAAAGTTTTAGAGTTGGTTTACTTACCGTACCACATACCTATTCCTTTTCGGAGTCTGAAACGTTCTGGAAAGTCTCCCTTATGTACTCCTTCGGTGTTATGGTATTAATAATATTTGTCTCAACATTTATGGGAGTACCTGAGATATAATGTTTGATTCTCTGCCCGTTTACCACCTTCGGGTTATTGCCTTCGGCGTTGTTAATCTTGATGGCACCGGAACGATAAACTTCCTCGAAAATGTAAGGCCCTTCCCATTTAGAGAGAAGTTTCCCTGCAAAAAATCTTAAACGAGAATTATATAGCAAGACAAGGTCACCTACATTAAATTCACGCTTTTGTATCCTTTTGTCATGCCACCTTTTAACTTTTTCTTTAAACAACTTAGCATTCTCATAGGCCTGGGTTCTCCATTCATCAAGTGAGCTAATGTCAAATAACCTCTTCTCACCGGCAAGTTTGAAATCATAGTTGAGCTCTTTAATTGCCCAATAAGCTTTATGTTCTAGTTCAAGAGGTAAGTGACATGCTTTTCCATAAACCATTTTATATGGAGACATACCCATAGGGTTTTTATAAGCAGTTCTATAGGCCCATAATGCATCATCAAGTTTCTTAGACCAATTCTTTCTAGATCTATTAACAGTCTTTTGCAGGATCAATTTAATTTCTCTATTGCTCAATTCTACTTGACCACTAGACTGACACTACTAGGGAAAAGCTTATAGGCAGACGCTTACTAGTAGCGCGGGTTTATACCGCTCGCTACTGCTACTTACTAGTAGCGCGGGTTTTTACCCCTCGCTACTACTAAGTTGTTAGTAGTAGCGCGGGTTTTTAACCCTCGCTACTACTAAGCGGTCTCTACCGTGCCCCTCCCGGGACATGGCATAGTAGTAGCGAGGGGTATAAACCCGCGCTACTACTAAGTTGATAGTAGTAGCGAGGGCTATAAACCCACGCTGCTACTAACTACATGGTTTTTGAAGAGCACCCTGAAATCCCCATCTCCTCCCCCAAATCCTTCCTCTCCCCCGTCACTCTCCCCCTCTCTCTCTCCATAGGCTCTCACATGGACCTCCTACGCATGTGCGCCTCCTCCTCCATGGCACCAAAAGTGGCCGCCGTCTTGCGCCGCCGGTGTCCCGGAGCTTGCCGGTCTTCCCCGCATCTCCATGCCACCACGCCGGAGCACCTCACCACCGGCGACCAACCCCGCTGCTACCTCCATGTCCTTCTTCTCTCCCTTGTTTTTCTTTTTCTCTCTATCCCTCTGGTTTGACTCACCCTCCCATGTCCTTGCCCGTGCAGGTCGTCGCCATGGACGACCAGGAGCTCGCTGCCTTGGCTGCGAAGAGGAGCCCCACGCCGCCGCCTTGCTCGGCCATGGATCCGGGCCCTCTGCAGCAGCTGGCGCTGGATCTGGTCTGCCGCTGCCCTTCCGCAGCTCCGGCGAACCCTGGCATCGCTGGATCGAACCATTGCTGCCATTGACAGCACGCATGGGATCGAGAATTTTTTTGTTTTTGAAATTAATAGTAGTAGCGCGGGTGGCACCCACGCTACTACTAACAGATGTAGTAGTAGCGCGGGCGCACCCGCGCTACTACTACAAGTTAGCTGTAGCGCCATAGTAGTAGCGCGGGCACCCGCGCTACTACTAGCTATTTAACCCGCGCTACTACTAGGCTTTTCCCTAGTAGTGTGAGGATGATAAGGAGATGCAATTCTATGGTTGAAATCATATTTGGCAAGCAATTTATGAAAATCACCATGAATAAAGTGTGAACCACCATCGGTCATCAAATATCTAGGGACTCCAAACCTCGGAAAAATAACTTCTTTAAGCATCTTAATAGAAGTGTTATGATCAGCACTACTAGTTGGAATAGCTTCTACCCACTTAGTAACATAATCAACAGCAACTAAAATATGTGTATACCCGTTAGAGGAAGGAAAAGATCCCATATAATCAAAGCCCCAAACATCAAATGGTTCAATAACAAGTGAATAATTCATAGGCATTTCCTGATGCCTACTAATATTACCAATTCTCTGGCATTCATCACAAGACAAGACATACTTACGAGCATCTTTGAAGAGAGTAGGCCAATAAAAACCGGATTGTAATACCTTGTGTGCAGTTTTATCTCCATCATGGTGTCCTCCGTAGGCCTCGGAGTGACACTTACGTAGGATCTGTTTCTGTTCATGCTCAGGTACACGACGTCTAATAACACCATCTACTCCTTCTTTATAAATGTCTGGGTCATCCCAAAAGTAATGTCTTAAATCATAGAAAACCTTTTTATTTTGCTGGTATGTGAAGCTAGGTGGTATAAATTTAGCAACAATGTAATTAGCATAATCAGCATACCAGGGAGCATTACGAGAAGCATTTATGACAGCTAATTTTTCATCAGGAAAGCTATCATCAATAGGTAGTGGGTCATCAAGAACATTCTCTAACCTAGACAAGTTATCTGCTACAGGGTTCTCAGCACCCTTTCTATCAATAATATGCAAATCTATATCTTGCAGCAGGATAACCCATCTAATAAGTCTAGGCTTAGCATCTTTATTTTCCATAAGATATTTAATAGCAGCATGGTCAGTGTGAAAAGTAACTTTGGAATCAACAATATAGGATCTGAACTTATCACAAGCAAAGACAACTGCTAAAAATTCTTTTTCAGTAGTAGCATAATTTCTTTGAGTACTGTCTAGAGTTTTACTAGCATAATGGATAACATTCAACTTCTTATCACTAACATCACATATAATTTCAAAGGGTAGGTTCCAATCAGGTGGTTGAACGATAGGTGCAAAAATCAAGGCTTTCTTAAGTATTTCAAATGCTTCTACACAATCATCATCAAAAACAAAAGGAACATCTTTTTGAAAGAGATTAGTGAGAGGCCTAGAAATTTTAGAGAAGTCTTTAATAAACCTCCTATAGAAACCAGCATGACCAAGGAAACTTCTTATACCTTTGATATCTTTAGGACACGGCATTTTTTCAATAGCATCAACTTTAGCTTTATCAACTTCAATACCTCTTTCAGAGATTTTATGTCCCAAGACAATACCTTCATTAACCATAAAGTGGCACTTCTCCCAATTCAAGACAAGATTAGTTTCTTCACATCTCTGCAAAACTCGATCAAGGTTGCTTAAGCAATCATTAAAAGAAGTTCCGTAAACGGAGAAATCATCCATGAAAACCTCAACAATCTTTTCCCAAAAGTCAAAGAATATAGCAGTCATACATCTTTGAAAGGTAGTAGGTGCATTGCATAAACCAAAAGGCATATGTCTATAAGCAAAGGTACCGAAAGGGCAAGTAAAAGTAGTCTTTTCTTAATCCTCTTTTGACACAGGTATTTGAGAAAAACCAGAATAACCATCTAGAAAGCAGAAGTGTGTATGTTTTGATAGTCTTTCTAGCATTTGATCAATAAATGGTAGAGGATAATGATCTTTCCTAGTAGCTTTATTCAACTTTCTAAAATCAATAACCATTCTATAACATGTAACAATTCTTTGTGGAATCAATTCATTCTTATCATTAGGAACAACAGTAATACCTCCCTTCTTAGGGACACAATGAACATGACTTACCCATCTACTATCAGCAATAGGATAGATTATACCTGCTTCCAGAAGCTTTAGTATTTCATTTCTTACCACTTCCTTCATCTTGGGATTTAACCGTCGTTGGTGATCAACAACTGGTTTAGCATCAAGTTCCATATTAATTTTGTGCTGACATAGAGTGGGACTAATGCCCTTAAGATCATCAAGAGTATATCCAATAGCAGCATGGTGCTTCCTTAGAGTTTTCAATAATTTCTTTTCTTCATGCTCTGAAAGGTTAGCACTAATAATAACAGGATATATCTTCTTTTCATCAAGATAGGCATATTTCAGAGTATTAGGTAATTGTTTAAGCTCAAACACGGGATCACCCTTGGGTGGAGGAGGATCCCCAAGAATCTCAACAGGCAAGTTGTGTTTCAAAACAGGCATTT
This sequence comes from Thinopyrum elongatum, assembly GCA_011799875.1. Lineage (NCBI taxonomy): Eukaryota > Viridiplantae > Streptophyta > Magnoliopsida > Poales > Poaceae > Thinopyrum > Thinopyrum elongatum. The sequence continues at coordinate 441,799,640 of CM022301.1, read as the reverse complement.
GGTTAAAGAATATTTCATCTAATTCCTTCCTTTCATTCATAAACATATCATTTTCATGGTCCAACAGATATTTTTCTAAAGGATCAGTAGGAGGCACAGCAATAGAAGCAAGACCAATTATTTCATCTTTACTAGGCAATTCTTTGTCATGGGGTTGTCTACAAAATTTGGAGAAATTAAACTCATGAGACACATCCCCAAAACTTAGAGTAACAGTTTCTTTCTCACAATCTATCTTAGCATTAACAGTGTTCAAGAAAGGTCTACCAAATCTAATGGGACAAAAATCATCTTGTGGGGAACCAAGAACAAGAAAATCAGTAGGGTATTTTACTTTCCCACACAAGACTTCAACATCTCTAACAATCCCAATTGGTGATATAGTATCTCTATTAGCAAGCTTGATAGTAACATCAATATCTTCTATTTCAGCAGGTGCAATATCATTCATAATTTCTTGATACAAAGTAAAGGGAATTGTGAAGGAAATATGCCCTAGAGGCAATAATAAAGTTGTTATTTTATATTTCCTTATTCATGATAAATGTTTATTATTCATGCTAGAATTGTATTGATCGGAAACCTAAATACATGTGTGAATACATAGACAAAACACCGTGTCCCTAGTGAGCCTCTACTTGACTAGCTCGTTGATCAAAGATGGTTAAGGTTTCCTAACCATGGACATGTGTTGTCATTTTATAACGGGATCACATCATTAGGAGAATGATGTGATGGACAAGACCCATCCGTTAGCTTAGCGTAATGATCGTTCAGTTTTATTGCTACTGCTTTCTTCATGTCAAATACATATTCCTTCGACTATGAGATTATGCAACTCCCGGATACCGGAGGAATGCCTTGTGTGCTATCAAACGTCACAACATAACTAGGTAATTATAAAGATGCTCTACAGGTATCTCCAAAGGTGTCTGTTGGGTTAGCATAGATCGAGATTAGGATTTGTCACTCCCAGTATCGGAGAGGTATCTCTGGGCCCTCTCGGTAATGCACATCATAAGAAGCCTTGGAAGCAAAGTGACTTAGTCACAGGATGATGTATTACGGAACGAGTAAAGAGACTTGCCGGTAATGATATTGAACTAGGTATGAAGGTACCGATGATCGAATCTCGGGCAAGTAACATACCGATGGACAAAGGGAATTACGTATGTTGTCATAACGGTTCGACCGATAAAGATCTCCGTAGAATATGTGGTACCCAATATGAGCATCCAGGTTCCGCTATTGGTTATTGACCGGAGAGGTGTCTCGGTCATGTCTACATAGTTCTCGAACCCGTAGGGTCCGCACGCTTAACGTTCGATGACGATTTTGTATTATATGAGTTATGTGATTTGGTGACCGAATGTTGTTCGGAGTCCCGGATGAGATCACGGACATGACGAGGAGTCTCGAAATGGTAGAGAGGTAAAGATTGATATATAGGACGATGGTATTCGGACACCGGAAGTGTTCCGGAGGGTACCGGGTACATATCGGGTCACCGGAAGGGGTTCCGGGCACCCCCGGCAAAAGATATGGGCCTAATGGGCCAAGAGGGGAAACGCAGCAGCCAGCAGGGGCTGCTGCGCCCCCCATATGGGCCGCACCAGAGGAGAAGGAAAGAGGGGAAGAGAGAAGGAAGGGGAGGGATTCGGCCTCCCCCTTCCTTCCCTCCTCCCTCCTCTTTCCTTCCCACTCCTGTAAATAAGGAAGGGGGGCCGAATTGGGACAGGACCCCAAGTAGGATTCCTCCTACTTGGGGTGCCCCATGGCTGCTCCCCTCCCCCTCCCACCTATATATACATGGGGAGGGGGCGCCTAGAACACACACCAACATCTGTTAGCCGTGTGCGGCGTCCCCCTCCACAGATTACACCCTCGGTCATATTCTCGCGGTGCTTAGGCGAAGCCCTACGCGGATCACTTCACCATCACCGTCACCACGCCGTCGTGCTGACGGAACTCATCTACTTCCTCGACACTTTTCTGGATCAAGAGTTCGAGGAACGTCATCGAGCTGAACGTGTGCAGAACTCGGAGGTGCCGTATGTTCTGTGCTTAATCGGTCAGAACGAGAAGAAGTTCGACTACATCAACCGCGTTGTCAAATGCTTCCGCTTTCGGTCTACGAGGGTACGTAGACACACTCTCCCCCTCTTGTTGCTATGCATCTCCTAGATAGATCTTGTGTGAGCGTAGGATTTTTTTTTTGAAATTGCTTGCTACGTTTCCCAATAGTGGCATCAGAGCCAGGTCTATGCGTAGATGATATGCACGAGTAGAACACAAAGAGTTGTGGGCGGTGATCATCATACTGCTTACCACCAATGTCTTATTTTGATTCGGCGGTATTGTTGGATGAAGCGGCCCGGACCAACCTTACATGACCACGTTCATGAGACCGGTTCCACCGACAGACATGCAACTAGTTTTGCATAAAGGTGGCTGGCGGGTGTCTGTTTCTCCTACTTTAGTTGAATCAAAATTGACTGCGGCCGGTCCTTGTTGAAGGTTAAAACAGCAAACTTGATAAATCACCGTTGTGTTTTTAATGCGTAGGTAAGAACGGTTCTTGCTAGAAGCCCGTAGCAGCCACGTAAAACTTGCAACAACAAAGTAGAGGACGTCTAACTTGTTTTTGCAGGGCATGTTGTGATGTGATATGGTCAAGACATGATGTGATATACGTTGTTGTATGAGATGATCATGTTTTGTAAAAGTTATCGGCAACTGGCAGGAGCCTTATGGTTGTCGGTTTATTGTATGAAATGCAAACGCCATGTAATTGCTTTACTTTATCACTATGCATTAGCGATAGTTGTAGAAGCAATAGTTGGCGAGACGACCACGACACAACGATGAAGATCAAGGTGTCGAGCCGGTGACGATGGAGATCATGACGATGCTTTGGAGATGGAGATCAAAAGCACAAGATGATGATGGCCATATCATGTCACATATTTTTGATTGCATGTGATGTTTATCTTTTATGCATCTTATTTTGCTTAGTACGGCCGTAGCATTACAAGATGATCCCTTCACTAAATTTCAAGGTATAAGTGTTCTCCCTGAGTATGCACCGTTGCGACAGTTCATCGTGTTGAGACACCACGTGATGATCGGGTGTGATAGACTCTACGTTCACATACAACGGGTGCAAGACAGTTTTGCACATGCGGAATACTCGGGTTAAACTTGACGAGCCTAGCATGTACAGACATGGCCTCGGAACACTGGAGGCCGAAAGGTCAAACGTGAATCATATAGTAGATATGATCAACATAGAGATGTTCACCATTGATGACTACTCCATCTCACGTGATGATCGGACATGGTTTAGTTGATTTGGATCACGTATCATTTAGATGACTTGAGGGATGCCTATCTAAGTGGGAGTTCTTAAGTAATTTGATTAATTGAACTTAATTTATCATGAACTTAGTCCTGATAGTATTTGCATATCTATGTTGTAGATCAATAGCTCGTGTATAGCTCCCCTGTTTTATTTTGATATGTTCCTAGAGAAAACTAAGTTGAAAGATGATAGTAGCAATGATGCGGACTGGTTCCGTGATCTGAGGATTATCCTCATTGCTGCACAGAAGAATTATGTCCTTGATGCACTGCTAGGTGACAGACCTAATGCAGGAGCAGATGCAAACGTTATGAACGTTTAGCAAGCTCGATATGATGACTACTTGATAGTTTAGTGCGCCATGCTTTACGGCTTAGAACCGGGACTTCAAAAACGTTTTGAACGCCACGGAGCATATGAGATGTTCCAAGAGCTGAAATTGGTATTTCAGACTCATGCCCGTGTCGAGAGGTATGAGACCTCTGACAAGTACTTTGCCTACAAGATGGAGGAGAATAGCTCAACCAGTGAGCATGTGCTCAGAATGTCTGGGTACTACAATCGCTTGAATCAAGTGGGAGTTAATCTTCCAGATAAGATAGTGATTGACAAAGTTCTCTAGTCACTATCACCAAGCTACTAGAACTTCGTGATGAACTATAATATGCGAGGGATGACGAAAATGATTCCCGAGCTCTTCGCGATGCTGAAATCAGCGATGGTAGAAATCAAGAAAGAGCATCAAGTGTTGATGGTTAACAAGACCACTAGTTTCAAGAAAAAGGGCAAGGGAAAGAAAGGGAACTTCAAGAAGAATGGCAAGCAAGTTGCGGCTCCCATGAAGAAGCCCAAAGCTGGACCCAAGCCTGAAACTGAGTGCCTCTACTGCAAAGGAAATGGTCACTGGAAGCGGAACTGCCCCAAATACTTGGCGGATAAGAAGGATGGCAAAGTGAACAAAGGTATATTTGATATACATGTTATTGACGTGTACTTTAATGGTGTTCATAGTAGCCCCTGGGTATTTGATACCGGTTCAGTTGCTAAGATTAGTAACTCGAAACAGGAGTTGCAAAATGAACAGGGACTAGTTAAGGACGAGGTGACGATGTGTGTTGGAAGTGATTCCAAGTTTGATAAGATCACCATCGCACACTCCCTCTACCTTCGGGATTAGTGTTGGACCTAAATAAATGTTATTTGGTGTTTGCGTTGAGCATGAATATGATTGGATCATGTTTATTGCGATACGGTTATTCATTTAAGTCAGAGAATAATTGTTGTTCTGTTTACATAAATAAAACCTTCTATGGTCATACACCCAATGTAAATGGTTTATTGAATCTCGATCATAGTGATACACATATTCATAATATTGATGCCAAAAGATGCAAAGTTGATAATGATAGTGCAACATATTTGTGGCACTGCCGTTTAGGTCATATTGGTGTAAAGCGCATGAAGAAACTCCATGCAGATGGGCTTCTGGAATCACTTGATTATGAATCATTTGATACTTGCGAACCATGCCTCATGGGCAAGATGACTAAAACTCCGTTCTCCGGAACAATGGAGCAAGATAATGACTTATTAGAAATAATACATACTGATGTATGCGGTCCGATGAGTGTTGAGGCACACGGCGGGTATCGTTATTTTCTAACCTTCACAGATGATTTGAGCAGATATGGGTATATCTACTTAATGAAACACAAGTCTGAAACATTTGAAAAGTTCAAATAATTTCAGAGTGAAGTGGAGAATCATCGTAACAAGAAAATAAATTTTCTATGATCTGATCGCGGTGGCGAATATTTGAGTTACGAGTTTGGCCTTCATTTAAAACAATGTGGAATTGTTTCACAACTCACGCCACCTGGAACACCACAGCGTAATGGTGTGTCCGAACGTCGTAACCGTACTTTATTAGATATGGTGCGATCTATGATGTCTCTTACCGATTTACCACTATCGTTTTGGGGTTATGCATTAGAGATAGCTGCATTCACGTTAAATAGGGCACCGTCTAAATCCGTTAAGATGACACCGTATGAACTGTGGTTTGGCAAGAAACCTAAGCTGTCGTTTCTTAAAGTTTGGGGTTGCAACACTTATGTCAAAAGGCTTCAGCCTGATAAGCTCGAACCCAAATCGGAGAAGTGCGTCTTCATAGGATACCCTAAGGAAACAATTGGGTACACCTTCTACCACAGATCCGAAGGCACGATCTTTGTTGCCAAGAATGGAACCTTTCTAGAGAAGGAGTTTCTCTCGAAAGAAGTGAGTAGGAGGAAAGTAGAACTTGATGAGGTAATCGTACCTTCTCTCGAATTGGAAAGTAGTTCATCAGAGAAAACCGTTCCTGTGATGCCTACACCAACTAGAGAGGAAGCTAATGATGATGATCATGAAACTTTGGATCAAGTTACTACAGAACTTCGTAGGTCAACCAGAACACGATCTGCACCAGAGTGGTACGGGAATCCTGTACTGGAAGTCATGTTACTAGACCAAGGCGAACCTACGAACTACGAAGAAGCTATGATGAGCCCAGATTCTGACAAATGGCTTGAGGCCATGAAATCTGAGATAGGATCCATGTATGAGAATAAAGTGTGGACTTTGGTGGATTTGCCCGATGATCGGTAAGCCATTGAGAATAAATGGATCTTTAAGAGGAAGACTGACGCCGATGGTAATGTTACTGTCTATAAAGCTCGACTTGTCACAAAAGGTTTTTGACAAGTTCAAGGGGTTGACTACGATGAGACTTTCTCACTCGTAGCAATGCTTAAGTCCGTCCGAATCATGTTAGCAATTGCCGCATTTTATGATTATGAAATCTGGCAAATGGACGTCAAAATTGCATTCCTTAATGGATTTCTTAAAGAAGAGTTGTATATGATGCAACCAGAAGGTTTTGTCGATCCTAAAGATGCTAACAAAGTGTGCAAGCTCCAGCGATCCATCTATGGACTGGTGCAAGCATCTTGGAGTTGGAATATACGCTTTGATAAGGTGATCAAAGCATATGGTTTTATACAGACTTACGGTGAAGCCTGTATTTACAAGAAAGTGAGTGGGAGCTCTGTAGCATTTCTGATATTATATGTGGATGACATATTGCTGATTGGAAATGATATAGAATTTTTGGATAGCATAAAAGGATACTTGAATAAGAATTTTTCAATAAAAGACCTCGGTGAAGCTGCTTACGTATTGAGCATCAAGATCTATGGGGATAGATCGAGACGCTTAATAGGACTTTCACAAAGCACATACCTTGACAAAGATTTTGAAGAAGTTCAAAATGGACCAGTCAAAGAAAGGGTTCTTGCATGTGTTGCAAGGTGTGAAGTTGAGTAAGACTCAAAGCCCGACCACGGCAGAAGATAGAGAGAGAATGAAAGTCATTCCCTATGCCTCAGCCATAGGTTCTATACGATATGCCATGCTGTGTACCACACCTGATGTGTGTCTTGCCCAAAGTTTTAAATAGCGGGCTATAGCTGCGCTATAGCCCAGCTATAGCATTTTGGGCCCCTCCCCGCTACAGCTAGGCCAATTTAGGGCCGGCCAGGAAAGCCCGCTAATAGCGCCGCTATTGCCGATAGCGCTATGAAAATTTAGCGTTTAGCGTTTTTTTCCCACTGTTCTGGGCCAAAATTTCCGCCCAATCGCGCGGCGAAGCCCCCCTCGTATCCCTTTACCCTAACCAGCCCCCGCACTCCCAGTCTCCCACCCTCCCGTATCCCTTTTCCTCCCCACAAAATCGTGCTATGGAGGCTGGCGGCGGCCGCGGCGGCGACAACTACGCAGGGACAGCGACGACTCGCTGACTCCCTCTCTCCCGACGACGCCCCCTTTGCCGGCGAAGCCCCCCCTCGCGGGGACGCTTGCTTCTCTCAGCGGCGGCCTCTCTTCCGAGTGTGCGCGCCCTCGACGCCTCCTTCTCCAACGGCCCCTTTCCCGGTGACGCCCCCTCTTCAGCCATCTTCTCCAAGCAGCATCATCCTAGCCTGCAATGAGTCAGCAAACCCCATCGACAGGCAAGTTGCCAAGTTCTGTTCTCAGATCTGTCCTTTTTCTACTCTTCTTCCATTGTAGCATGATAAATGGATGTATGCTTTGATCCAACCAGTGCTTCATTGTAATGGGATCTCTGTTATATGCAAAATATTGGTTATATGTGCGTGCTTGCTTGTTGTCCGAGAAATTTCTGAATCTCTAAACTTGGAATCATATATGCACTGAATCTCTGAATCTCTGAGCTTTTCCAATATATTAAATGTTGATTGACCTGGAGAGTTGTTTGTTCCCCCTGAGTAGAGTTTGTACTTTGTAGTAGATTAAACATTGTTGTTTCAGTTGAGCTGATGCTATGTTTAATTTCTGTTTTGCCTAACTTAATTCTGTTTTTTTGTTTCATAGGTGCAGGTATCTCAAGCATTGAAGAAGATCCCATGCTTTGTTCTTCCTCTTCGGAATCAGAAGATGATCATGCTCAAGATGAGTCTAACTATGCCTCTGCTGATTCAGATTGATGCACTGCAATTGTATGGCTGTTTGTCTGTAGTATGCCATCTTACTTTTGTTATGTGCAAGTCCTGCTAGTTGTTAGACTGAAATATGTGCAAGATATCTACTGTGCGAGTGTGCCTTTTGTTGTTATGTGCTGGACTGAACCAATTCCTGTGATGTGCAAGTTTGCCTTTTTTTGTTATGTACTATATTGAACCTTCTCCAGTTATGTGATGTGCTATTATCTTTTTTTTTCATTATTTAGTAAAACCGCTAAATGAGGGCATAGCCCGCTATAGCTCCGCTATAGCCTCTTTTAGCTGCTGGCCGAGCCGCCGCTAAATGGCATAGCCTGCTATTTAAAACTTTGGTCTTGCCACTTATCTGGCAAAGAGGGTACAAGAGTGATCCAGGAGTGGACCACTGGACAGCGGTCAAAATTGTCCTTAGTTACCTAAGAGGACTAAGGAAATGTTTCTCAGTTATGGAGGTGATAAAGAGTTCGTCGTAAAGGGTTACATCAATGCAAGCTTTAACACCGATCCGGATGACTCTGAGTCTTAATCTGGATACATATTGAAAGTGGGAGCAATCAGCTAGAGTAGCTCCATGGAGAGCATTGTAGACATAGAAATTTGCAAAATACATACGGATCTGAATGTGGCAGACCCGTTGACTAAACTTCTTACACAAGCAAAACATGATCACACCTTAGTACTCTTTGGGTGTTAATCACATGGCGATGTGAACTAGATTACTGACTCTAGTAAACTCTTTGGGTATTGGTCACATGACGATGTGAACTATGGGTGTTAATCACATGGCGATATGAACTAGATTATTGACTCTAGTGCAAGTGAGAGACTGAAGGAAATATGCCCTAGAGGCAATAATAAAGATGTTATTTTATATTTCCTTATTCATGATAAATGTTTATTATTCATGCTAGAATTGTATTGATAGGAAACCTAAATACATGTGTGAATACATAGACAAAACACCGTGTCCCTAGTGAGCCTCTACTTGACTAGCTCGTTGATCAAAGATGGTTAAGGTTTCCTAACCATGGACATGTGTTGTCATTTGATAACGGGATCACATCATTAGGAGAATGATGTGATGGACAAGACCCATCCGTTAGCTTAGCATAATGATCGTTCAGTTTTATTGGTACTGCTTTCTTCATGGCAAATACATATTCCTTCGACTATGAGATTATGCAACTCCCGGATACCGGAGGAATGCCTTGTGTGCTATCAAACATCACAACGTAACTGAGTGATTATAAAGATGCTCTACAGGTATCTCCGAAGGTGTCTGTTGGGTTGGCATAAATCGAGATTAGGATTTGTCACTCCCAGTATCGGAGAGGTATCTCTGGGCCCTCTCGGTAATGCACATCTTAAGAAGCCTTGCAGCAAAGTGACTTAGTCACAGGATGATGTATTATGGAACGAGTAAAGAGACTTGCCAGTAACGAGATTGAACTAGGTATGAAGATACCGACGATCGAATCTCGGGCAAGTAACATACCGATGGACAAAGGGAATTACGTATGTTGTCATAACGGTTCGACCGATAAAGATCTTCGTAGAATATGTGGGAGCCAATATGAGCATCCAGGTTCCGCTATTGGTTATTGAGCGGAGAGGTGTCTCGGTCATGTCTACATAGTTCTCGAACCCGTAGGGTCCGCACGCTTAACGTTCGATGACGATTTTGTATTATATGAGTTATGTGATTTGGTGACCGAATGTTGTTTGGAGTCTCGGATGAGATCACGGACATGACGAGGAGTCTCAAAATGGTCGAGAGGTAAAGATTGATATATAGGACGATGGTATTCGGACACCGGAAGTGTTCCGGAGGGTACCGGGTACATATCGGGTCACCGGAAGGGGTTCCGGGCACCCCGGGCAAAAGATATGGGCCTAATGGGCCAAGAGGGGAAACGCAGCAGCCAGCAGGGGCTGCTGCGCCCCCCATATGGGCCGCACCAGAGGAGAAGGAAAGAGGGGAAGAGAGAAGGAAGGGGAGGGATTCGGCCTCCCCCTTCCTTCCCTCCTCCCTCCTCTTTCCTTCCCACTCCGGTAAATAAGGAAGGGGGGGGGGCGAATTGGGATAGAACCCCAAGTAGGATTCCTCCTACTTGGGGCGCCCCATGGCTGCTCCCCTCCCCCTCCCACCTATATATACATGGGGAGGGGCGCCTAGAACACACACCAACATCTGTTAGCCGTGTGCGGCGCCCCCCTCCACAGATTACACCCTCGGTCATATTCTCGCGGTGCTTAGGCGAAGCCCTGCGCGGATCACTTCACCATCACCGTCACCACGCCGTCGTGCTGACAGAACTCATCTACTTCCTCGACACTTTGCTGGATCAAGAGTTCGAGGAACGTCATCGAGCTGAACGTGTGCAGAACTCGGAGGTGCCGTATGTTCGGTGCTTGATCGGTCGGAACGAAAAGAAGTTCGACTACATCAACCGCGTTGTCAAACGCTTCCGCTTTCGGTCTACGAGGGTACGTAGACACACTCTCCCCCTCTCGTTGCTATGCATCTCCTAAATAGATCTTGCGTGAGCGTAGATTTTTTTTTTGAAATTGCTTGCTACGTTTCCCAACAAATTGCACTCACACTAGCACCCACATCACATAAGCCATGATAACAATGATCTCCTATTTTAACAGAAACAACAGGCATGCCAACAACAGGTCTATGTTTATCTTTATCATCGGGTCTAGCAATTCTAGCAGCCTCATCACAGAAATAAATAACATGCCCATCAATATTATCGAGCAAGAGATCTTTAACCATAGCAATACTAGGTTCAACTTTAATTTGTTCAGGGGGTGTAGGTGTTCTATAGTATAACTCTTTCGAACCACAGCTGAAGCTTTAGCATGTTCTATTATTCTAACAGGGAAAGGTGGTTTCTCAATATAAGCAGTAGGAACAATAGGATCAACATTATAAGTAATGGTTTCTTCTTCAACTTTATTAGGTTCTACTACTTTCACTTCAATGGGAGGATGATATTTAAACCACTTCTCCTTAGGGAAATCAACATGAGTAGCAAATGATTCACAAAAGGAAGCTACTATCTCAGAGTCAAGTCCATATTTAGTGCTAAATTCAAGAAAAGCATCGGTATCCATAAAAGATTTAACACAGTCAAACTTAAGGTTTATAGCTGACTCCTTACCTTCGTCGAGTTCCCAGACTTCAGAGTTGCGTTTAATTCTTTCCAATAAATCCCATTTGAATTCAATAGTCTTCTTCATAAAAGAACCAGTACAAGAAGTATCGAGCATGGATTGATCATTACGAGAAAGCCGAGCATAAAAATTCTGAATAATAATTTCTCTTGAGAGCTCATGATTGGGGCATGAATATAACATTGACTTAAGCCTCCCCCAAGCTTGAGCGATACTTTCTCCTTCACGAGGCCAAAAATTATAAATATAATTTCGATCACGATGAACTAGATGCATAGGATAAAACTTCTGATGAAATTCCAATTTCAATCGGTTGTAATTCCAAGACCCAATATCATCGCATAGACTATACCATGTCAATGCCTTCTCCTTCAAAGATAAAGGGAAGACCTTCTTCTTGACTTCATCTTCGGGCAAACCTGCAAGCTTAAATAATCCACAAACTTCATCCACGTAGATTAGATACATATCAGGATGTAATGTTCCATCTCCTGCATAAGGATTAGCTAGCAGTTTCTCTATCATACCCAAAGAAATTTCATAATAAATATTTTTAGTAGGTTCAGTAGGTTGAGGGGCAAATCTTTGCTCTTTCGGTCGGGGTGAAGATACCCCGAACAAACCCCTCAAAAGATTATTTTCCATAGCAACAAGTGACAGTAAATTTCAGCACACTATATAAATGTTTCCTTATCAAATTCCACTTACCAAAGGCGCTTCACTCTCCGGCAACGGCGCCAGAAAAGAGTCTTGATGACCCACAAGTATAGGGGATCTATCGTAGTCCTTTCGATAAGTAAGAGCGTCAAACCCAACGAGGAGCAGAAGTAAATGACAAACGGTTTTCAGCAAGGTATTCTCTGCAAGCACTGAAATTATTGGTAACAGATAGTTTTTTGATAAGATAATTCATAATGGGTAACAAGTAACAAGTGTAACAAAGGTGCAGCAAGGTGGCCCAATCCTTTTTGTAGCAAAGGACAAGCCTGGACGAACTCTTATATAGAGCAAAGCGCTCCCGAGGACACATGGGAATTATTGTCAAGTTAGTTTTCATCATGCTCATATGATTTGCGTTCGTTACTTTGATAGTTTGATATGTGGGTGGACCGGTGCTTGGGTGCTGTCCTTACTTGGACAAGCCTCCCACTTATGATTAACCCCTCTCGCAAGCATCCACAACTACGAAAGAAGAATTAAGATAAATCTAATCATAGCATGAAACATGTGGATCCAAATCAGCCTCTTACGAAGCAACGCATAAACTAGGGCTTAAGCTTATGTCGCTCTAGCAACCCATCATATACTTATTACTTCCCAATGCCTTCCCCTAGTCCCAAACAATGGTGAAGCGTCATGTAGTCGATGTTCACATAACACTACTAGAGGAAAGACAACATACATCTCATCAAAATATCGAACGAATACCAAATTCACATGATTACTTATAACAAGACTTCTCCCATGTCCTCAGGAACAAACGTAACTACTCACAAAGCATATTCATGTTCATAATCAAAGGAGTAATAAATATCATTAAGGATCTGAACATATGATCTTCCACCGAATAAACCAACTAGTATGAACTACAAGGAGTAATCAACACTACTAGCAACCTACAGGTATCAATCTGAGGTTTTGAGGCAAAGATCGGATACAAGAGATGAACTAGGCTTTGAGAGGAGATGGTGCTGGTGAATATGTTGATGGAGATTGACCCCCTCTCGATGAGAGGGTCGTTGGTGATGACGATGACGATGATTTCCCCTCCGGGAGGGAAGTTTCCCCTGCAGAACAGCTCCGCCGGAGCCCTAGATTGGTTCTGCCCAAGTTCCGCCTCGAGACGGCGGCGCTTCGTCCCGAAAGCTCTCTTCTGATTTTTTTCCAGGTCAAAACACATCATATAGCAGAAGATGGGCACCAGAGGCCTGCCAGGGGGCCCACAAGCCACAGGGGCGCGCCCAGGGGGGTAGGGCGCGCTCCCCAGGCTTGTGACCTCCTGGTGGGTCCCCTCTGGTATTTTCTTTGCCCAATATTTTTTATATATTCCAAAATAATTCTCCGTAAATTTACAGGACTTTTGGAGTTGTGCAGAATAGGTCTCTCAGATTTGCTCATTTTCGAGTCAGAATTCCAGCTGTCGGCATTCTCCCTCTTCATGTAAATCTTGTAAAATAAGAGAGAAAAGACATAAGTATTGTACCAAAATAGGTAATAACAGCCCATAATGTAATAAATATTAATATAAAAGCATGGTGCAAAATGGACATATCAGCTCCCCTTGTGTCGAATCTATAAATTTGGGTTGAATACTTTACCCTTTAAAACTGTTGCAATCCCCTATACTTTTGGGTTATCACATACCACAATGCATTAACCTAGGATGTTAGAGCAACTCCAACGCGCCGCCCCAAACTGTCTGTGCGTGTACGTTTGGGTCGAAATCGACACAAAAGTCGGCCCAGCGTAGCGACCCAAACGGACACGCATCCACTTTTTTTTCCGCCGCGTGACCCATTTCTAGCCCAAATTTGAACCGCATTCACGTCGGCGCGGACATGAAACAGATGCACGCGACGCCCGCCTAGTCCTCTCCCTGATCCGCTAGTCGGCGGCACGGCCAGCCCTATTTCCCTCTCTTTCCCAGAAAACTCCCTCCCGCTCGCGCTCCCGACCGCTCGCCATGGACGACGCGCCGACCCTCGCCGCCGCCGCCAGCCTCTCCTCCCTCGCCTCTGCCAAAGGCAAGCCCTACGGCGTCGACCAAGAAGAAGGAGTTGACGGACGCGTAGCGGGCCGTGCAGTCGGCCAAGTGGAAGGGTCGGAGGCAGGTGCAGGTAGGCAAGCTCGACATTCAGTAGGCAATTACTGGTAGCATTAAACCATCTAGCCATTGGTGCTTTCGTAGTCATGTCGTGAGCTATATACGCAGGAAAGAAATCCTAGCAGCAGGAGTAAGTGGTATCCCTCTTACAGGTAGCCTCAACCTGGGTAAACTCTTGCGTGTACACACATCTGGCCTTTCGATATGCATTGTGCTTCTCCTTACACACTCCTATACTTATTGTCGATGAGATAACCTTGAAAATTAGGTGCAGTGAATGATGCTCTGTCAAGAAAAATTACATTCTGGTGAGAAATGTTTATGTTGTTCGATTTTTTAGACTTGTGAAATGTTTATTTTGTATTTGTGAAATGTTTGTGTTGCTCAAATGATACCTATGTATGGGAAATTCCATCTAAGGCGAAGCTGGTTGTGTGTTCCAAAATTTCGGCTCATTCCAACAACTCAGCCAAATGATAGTGGCTTCCCTGAACTGGGTGATTCTAAGTCTTCTAACTATTGAAAATAAATGGTCAAAATAATTTCGACATTATAGCATTTTCAAACACAAAATTCTGTTTAATATTAAAAGCACATATGCTTTATAGTTCATACACTAAAAAAAGACACTATTAGAACAGATCACCCCTTTGCCAGAGGTTTTGTGGCGCTTTTACAGAATTCAAACAGTACATAGCCCTTCCATATAGACTTCCCACTCAGAGTGATCTAAGACACAATAATTTACATATAATCATCATCATCACTGTCAATCTCCTCGCAGTTGTAATGTGGATACTCGCGACCAGCCAAATACGCACCACTAGTGGGGTGCTTAAGGTTTCTATCTCGGATACATCCGAAACAAGGGCCTTCAAAGATATCAAAAAGTGTATCAGCATTCAAGATGACCAACAACAAATGGAAGGGAAAACAATATAAATATACATACCACAGTCACTCTGTTCCAAAGGGGTGCATAGATAAACATCCTTCTCCCCCCTACAGTAGGCATTGATCTCAGCAAAAAATAACTTTGCTGTGCCATCCATTTGTTTCACCAGAAATTTAAAGTGCAGATATTCTGTTGAGCGTTTAAGAATTTGAGCCCTCCCTTTCACTTCCACAAACTCGAGCTCGTCTGGCTGAAATATCAATGGCATGAATTAATTAGTACTACATCTGTTTTAAAATGTAAGACGTTTTGACAGTTTAAATTAAACTGCCAAAACGTCTTATATTTAAGAATAAAACATCTTATATTTAAGACCCAGGGTGAGAAATAACTTATTCCTCACCCTGGTCCATCGACTGAACCGAACCGAGACAGTCAGGCTCAACCCTACCGACGTTTACTAAATTTATTTTCTCTCCCGATGTAAATTTACAGATGCAGGCAAACTACCTACCACCGCCGGTGTCCCACTCCTCACCGTTTGTTCCGATCTCGCCGGCGCGGACGCCCCCAATCCTCCACCCATCCGACGCCGCGACACCATCCGTGCGCTTCCCCTTCCATCAATGGCACCTTGATCTGATTTGGACGCCGTAGACTCGACTGCCTGGCCGCCGTCCAGCTAACTCGCGCAGACCAAGGCGCCCAAAACGCGATGCGGCGTAGTTGTGTCCGTCGGTCGAGCACAGATCGGGGGCCGACGCCTGCATCACCAATCCGTTAAATTTTCAGCCGCTCAAATTCCATCTCCGACTGTGCTTTGGTGCTCGTCTCCGCTCCTCCCCGTGCATTGGTCTCTCCATCACCATCGTTGACGGTGCCGGTGGGCGGTGGCCATACACTCACCTCCTTCCGTCCCTCCACCTGCATAAAGTTGAATCGGATCCAGAGTCTCCCACTGCTGCCAATCACCATGTCCTCGACGGCCGGCTCGGCCGCAGGTTCTCCACTTTCCTCACACTTCCTCCCTCTTCTTCTATTTGTGTCCCTCTCATCTCTGCTCACCCTCCTAGATCTCCTTGATTGCCTTGTAGGGATGAAGGTCATGGTCGGCGAGCCGTGTGTCCAGAAGCTATCCCGTGGCCGCCTTCAATTCCACCCAGGCTAGCTAATTTGTTTATTCAGAAGGACAAAAATGCCCAAGGTGCATTCTCGATACAGAATCTAAACTTTGCTCTCATCTTATATAAAAGAAGCAGCTACTTAATTAGTAATTTGGTAGCAGAAAGATCGATCTGCTATTACTGGACATCAAGTAGCTTTTACATATGCTACGATTTATGCATTGAAGAAGAGACATTGCGTGCAAATTGATTTGAGAAATTGTTGTTGAGGTAGGTAATTGAATACTTGGGAACAATTGCTCTTGAAGATGTCTTGAGCTTTACTCTGGGTGCTCAAGTGAAACAATTACTTCTCACTGAAGGGTCTGTTTCTGTCTTGGACGGGGTATGTAAAATATGCTTCCAGTATATGCAATCTGGTATTCCTTTTGTGTGTTTGTAAAGGTCAAAATTTTCTGTTCTGTTCAGATGTTCCTTGGATTTCTAAATCAGATAGAGTGACGCTTAATGAGATTAGGTCGTGCTAAGACATCAACAATCAATGCTGACATGCCTCTACTATATATTGCAGAAATTAAGCACCTCGTTGAGCAATTCGGAAATGCAGGTGTGTCAGGATCTGAAGACCAGTATTATGGAGGGTGTAGTCGTGAGAGGTGGGAGTTATGGGGCGATATGGTTTGAGTTTAGGCGTCGTTGCGCTTGAGTTAGATGACGCAGCTGTGAAGGAGAACCTCTCCTTTTCTTGGTTTATTTGTTTCATGCCAATTTGATGAGTATTCTACGCCTTATATAGCAGCCAGACAACCAGAGATACAGACCGAATCGACTAGGACTCCTGATTCTGAACAACAACCAATACTTGACGATAAATAAAGGTAATAAATCCTAAGATAGGCAGGTTTATCTAAGTTTTAGTTGGATCCTGCGCAAGGTCCTGATTATCAACGCTTTTTGCGTCCCTTGATGTGCGGCGGTGCCGACGGCCATACTGTTTGCCCCTCATGGCAAGATATGAGTTTTACCCATTGATATAGTGCTCTATTTCTTCAGAAAATGGTACAATTATCTTCCAGAATAGGAATGGAAATTGTCTCGGGTCAGCTTTATTACTGCCTGATGTACTTGCCACTATGTGGTTTGCAAAATCAGTCATCTTCACACACAGTTAAGGATTTCACATTTGAGGACGAAAAAGCAATTGTTCATAAAACCAGCAATAGATAGTTTCTTAACGTGCAACACTGCCACTGTATTATCTACTGTTAATTTTCTAACCTTTGAAACCGACCTGCTATTATCTCTTCAGCTGACTGCATGAGTGACATTACGGTGATTTTTCTGCCAACCACATTTGTACATCCTGTGTGTTTTTATTCGATGATGATAACCGCACTCTATAGTGAAACTCATTCGGAAGTTGGAGATGTACCTAGTTAGTTTGTCTAGATCATGAGATGGTGACCAGGCATTCTGCAGTCCGGGTTCTAATAGCATATTGTCTCAAAGGACTGCGATTTTGGTGAATTTCGCATATGCTCTATGGGCTGGGTATGTTATATTCTGATGTGCGTTGGTCTCCTTCTTTGATCAATTGGATTAGTTGTTCAGCATTTTATGCCTCTTGGGTCTCATGTTCATAGTCAATGTCCACTGAAAACTGAGAAGATTTCAGAGAACATGGGAAACACAATGGCTAGCGAGCTCCATCTTCAATTAGCTAGAATAGAACCAGCGTCAAAAGGTCGAACTGTTCTTCATATCTTTTCATTTCTTTTAGCACCACCTCTCCCCATACTGTCTATTTTCAGCTTTCCAGTTAACGAATTATAGGCCAAATGAGTACATATACCAATCATCTATGGCTGAAGATACTAACAAGAAAAACCAATCACTAGAAGCATCCCCTAATATATACGGCTGTACAATCTTATAAACCACATCATTCAGTTTAGCCTCATCAATTTCGTAGTGCAATTGTGATGCAAGCTTGGATTTTATCATTTTTAGTGAGCCTCCATTTCAAAGTTCTCTTCTGTTGGGATCATCATGAAATCTCATTTTGTACTATTTTTAATACATCACCTCTTAGTTTTGAATTGCTTTTGTATACCATTCAATTAATGACAACAAGAGTTAACGTGATTGTACATTGATGCACATTTCATAAATCCTTGCAAATTTTAATATAAATGCCTAGGAACCCATTTTGGTTCTAATAGCCAATCAACGATCCTTTTCTTACTACCCCATAGTGTTGCTACTACAAATTCTACCCCTGGTGCAATTGGAACTTTGCAACTTCTGTTAATACATCTAGCAGTTGAATTGACAAGGATTCGGTCACATTTGCAGGTATATTAGCCGTTAACTCAGTCACTATTGTAGAAGGATGCAGGTATGAGCACACAATAATGGAACTAATGCTGATATGAACTTTGTCAGCCCCTAAAGTATTTTTGTGACGCTGAACTAGCTACATATATTTAAAAAATCTTAAGGTATTTGTTGTATAAATACAATATGGTCGTCGCCTTCATGTCCTTTGGCAACTCGAAACTTGTTTTTGTGTACCGAGTTTCTGCTGTACTGTAAGTTAGGGTGTTTATGTAGCAACAGGTTCATGTCTATGCAACGACACCTTGATGCTAAGGCACGACTTTGTAGGCGTTGTGATTCATGGATTATAAATTTCCATTCACAGGCAAGAAGTTATATGCTACCTCCGTTCCTAAATATATGTCGTTGTGGCAGTTTAAATTCAACTGCCACAACGACATATATTTAGGAACGGAGGTAGTATTTTCCTTGTGAGAAACAATTAACAAGGATTGATGTGACACAACTAGGGAAATTGTGTTGTGTAATAACAGTGGCAGACTTTGCAACGGTGTGTAAATCTGGGCATAGTTTTGTTAGAAATATGAATGTCCGGAACTTGGGTATCGAAAGAGAGAAAAATGAGGTCTCTTGGTATATTTTCTCATAGTTAAACTGTATAATACTACTCCCTCCGTTTCTAAATATATTTGTTTTTCTAAAGATTTCAACAAGTGACTACATACGAAGCAAAATGAGTGAATCTACATTCTAAAATATGTCTATATACATCTGTATGTAGTAGTCCATTTGAAATATCTAAAAAGACAACTATTTAGGAATGGAGGGAGTATTTTTCAAGAACATGCACAGCATGCGTATCCTCCATTATAGAAGAAGATGGCAAGATGCCGTTTACAACGTTATCGTCAAAGCGGCAACCATCCACAGCAGCATAATTGATGTACATTTGTCTGGAGTAGTAAACTGTATTTTAAACTTTGTGATAAATGTAGCTATGGTACAATGGTCGGCCACTAGGTATAATTGTAAGCTAAGACAAATAGTAAAGCTATTTGAAGCTACAGCACTTGTCGTTTGTACAGCAGAATATGGCTTAGTACTTTGTGCTTTGGGTTAAAAAGAAAAGTTGTAGCGCAGGTAAGGTAGCTTTAACCAAGGGTAGAGCTGAGCCACGGTCTTTGCCTCCTTGCACGAACAGTAAATTTTGCACAAAGGTAGTTACATTTTCCTTACTAGAAACAAGCTGAAAGATTGCTCGAAAGAGAAACTGCCAAACTCATAATCTCCTTGATTTTGCCGAGAATGGCATCGACTAAAAAACGCTCTAACAAATCCTCTCGCCGTAGCTAGAGGTCCGATGGACTCAGATGTATACAATATACCTACTCCCTCCATCCGAAAAAACATGTCCCTCAAATGGATGTATTTAGCATCAAGTTAGTGCTAGATACATCCATTTAAGGAACAAACTTGGAACAAGTTTTTTCGGACGGAGGGAGTATAATTTAGGAAAGCAGCCTTATCCTATTAAAAAGTCAGGAATGCATCCTAATGCCGATTTGTCTCTTTTTTGTCTATAATTCTTTCTTGTCTATAAACATGAGAGGCCATCGAGCCTTATCCAAAAAATGATGCAGTAATTTTACGGGAAGAATCTCCTTTTTCTTAAAGAGGTACGGTGCTTTTCTGTAGCGTACGAGAGATTCTCTAGGCCGTAATCTTACCTCACCTTACCTAACGTGCTTCTCATCCTGGTGTTACAAGCCTAATTCTGGAAATCGTAAGATTACCTCACAAGCGATTCTTTCTTACGGTGGATGCAACCTGGTTTGGTTCAGTGCGTGGGTTGGCTGGGGTGAAGAATAAGAATTCTAAATTGGGATAAGATGTAACTTTGAAATAAGATAAGGCGTGGTGAGTTATTAATTTGGGTGGCTATAGATAAAATGTAATTTGTGTAAACCTACATATTGTTTTGCTTGGCGTAAGCGTTGAGCGCCAAGACCAAGGTCTTGCGTTCGCGCTCTTGCTTGCGTCTCCACAAATCTGCACGGGTGGAACTCTTGGGCCGGAGGCTATTCCTAAGCCTGGTGGCTGCAATGCAGGCAGCGGTCATTTCCTCGAGTTTTTGTTGACGTCGACGATCCAGGAGTGGGATCCTCCCAGGTCTCCAATCGTGTGTCGTAACTGCAAAAAATAAAAAGAAGGAAGATTAATCAACGACAACTAGTATGGTTGCAACAAAGGGACAGTTGAACTTGAGAGTTTTGCATGAACTGGTTCTATCAACCTACTACTTTAACCGTTGTGATATTTAGATATTTCAAAATAAAAATTGGGATTTAGATATTTACTCAGAGAAGCTAATAAGTCGGCAAAGCTACAATATTGCTGACCCATTGCCGACTTTGCTCTCTGTGAACCATCAAGTTTGAGAGACCAATAGTTCGGACCAGATGGTACAAGAATTATCTATAATACGTTGAACTGAACAATACGGTATGCTATGGTGATTAGTGTGCAGTAAATCGATCTGAGCTCTCTATTGTTTTTATCTAATCGATCGCCGAGGCCAAGAAGCCAAGTCTGACCAAGCAAGGCGACATCGAGCATGCAGAATAATAAGTGGCATAGATGGCTGCTGCATACATACGGGTAATACTGGGCACCATCGTTGTTCTTTGAAGCGGCGCGGGTTCCCGACATGATCGGCCGGCCGCCGATCTCTCTCCGTTCCTCAACCTTCGCCGACGCGCAAGCAGCCGCCGCCGTTGTACCGGGCCACTTTGGTTCTCTATATGCTACTCTCTCTGTCCCATATTATAAGAGCATTTTTAACTAATACTATTCTTTTTTGAGAAATCTACTATATCTAAATAGCTAGCCCCCACTATACTAGGAATTCTCTCTCTTCTCCTTGAGCCACATCACCCATATTAATTTAGCCATTGGATGAACTATAACAGTTCACAATAGCCATCTGATCTACTTATGGAGTAACCAAAGCATGCATTAATTGACACATAAAGTGTGTTTTAGTCCGAAAAGAAAAATGAAACATGTATGCAACTCACACTCCAGTGCTACACGAACGAAAGCTGATGCATGTACGCAGATTTTTGTTTTGCTTCAATTTTGGACTTATATAGAGAGATAAATTTATCTATTTATTACAAATATTGATCCCCCTCAAAAAAAATATTACAAATATGCATAAACAAATTATCTTGCTATAGTAGGAGCAATAAACATACTAACTAAGTCGATTAGACAAGCATTGTTTTATTTCATATAAATTCCTGCAGCAACGCGTCGGGCATTCGACTAGTTGTATATACTAGAGACCCTGCGAGAAAATACTCCAGTCCATCTCGGTTTCGGTACGGGCTCTTTGAACTGGGCCCGGCTTAGCTAGCGTGCGCGGCCCAATTGACTCTCGTGGGCGGTCACTTTTGCCGATCCATACATAGGCCACAGATTCGGCCTCTTCGATAGTTGGATGAGATCCATCGCACAGATGATCTTGCCGTTCTGAAGCTACCGACAGACCCATCCATCAAAGTTCCTCATCCATCGAGGAGGAAGTGCGATACTCCCATATATAACTTTATAGTACTGGATTTTGGCTTAAATTTAAAACCTGCATAAATGCGCACATGAACCACCACTACAACCTCCTACTCCTTGGTCTTTCGAACTAGCAGCAAGTACTAGCTTGCCTGCAGAGGGAAAGTTACTAGTACCCGGTCTTGGCTTGGCTTACAGCTTTGGATCGCCACTACTCCCTCTGTAAAGAAATATGAAATGCTCTTATATTTCTTCACGGAGGGAGTATGTGTGTTGATTCCCACTCCACTCTGGGAGCTGGAGCTGGATCGTTCAAGATCGCCATAGGCATATCCTAACCTGTCGATCCACACACATGCATGAGCCGGTGCACATCTAGTGGCACGGCACTTGCACGTCGATGGTCTCGGTCAAGTCGATCGCCGGCATCCTAGCTAGCTTCTACGTTCGATCGATCGGTCGGTCCCTTGAGCTGCTGCTACCTACCCTGCTCGATCGATCGGTCCCTGCCCTGCGTGACTCCCCGATGTGATTTTACCTACTCTCCTTGGGAAAAGGGGACGAACAGACCATTAAATTCTGACGTGTGTGGTAGCGGTGCTACTACTGCAAGTGCGTGGAGCTCATCTCATGCAAGAGTAGTAGAGACGCATGATGGCGCAGGCAGCTTTCAGGCCCAGTTCTTTTGCCATAATCCGGGGATTTTCCCAGAATCCGATCCCTACCCAGCTTCTCCCAGAATCTTTGAGTCATATTTGTTTTACAATCTTATCTAGTTAGGGTTTAATTAGATAGGATTGTAAAACAAATGTGGCTCAAAGATTCTGGGAGAAGCTGGGTAGGGGTCGGATTCTGGGAGAATCCCCAGATTCTGGCAAAAGAACTGGGCCTCAGTCGTTTTACGTACGTAGGCTGCCGTGTACCACTGCTAGTCCAAAATCAAACAGACGGCCAGCTCGAACTCCAGATGCGGCATTCAACCAAAACGGATCCGTGAACTGATGAAGCCGGCCATCCAACCATACCCACATACATTTCAAAGCAAATTCAAACAAAGCAGATGAATTCTATGCAAACCGGATGCTTTTCATTTAAACATAATCAAATTCACTACATATTTGACATTTTTCAACTAAACAAAAGCATCCAGAAGTTAACCTAATCTAAATCTTTGCCGGCGACCTTGAGCCACATAAAGCATTTGGCCTCCAAGTCCTTATTGTCCCCCTCCGTGTCCATGCCCGGAAGCCGTGAGGCCCAATAAGTGAAGGTGTGGTCGCTGGTGAGGAAGAGCGGGACATGAGACACGAGGCGACGCCGTCTCTTATGCCCTACTCCTTGTCGAAGTTCGTGCCTTGGCTGTCGCTGGTGAAGATGAGGTCAAAAATGGACGACTGGACGTGGACGGGCCGGCCTTCTGGTCGAAGCGGCACCAACGGGACCAGTAGCCGTCACGGAAGAGACTTTTGAGTGGGTCCGGGGGCTGTGACACGTGTGTGACAGCGGTGCGGACACCCACAAAGGCTCCCTGGGTTGTCTCTGGGAAAATGATGTCCAGACCGGTCCGCGGATCGGTGTGGTATCTTGTTGGATGGCAAAATGAGTTCAGACCGCTCGGTCCGGACGAATGTGGATGGGTTGAGGGTCCACATTGGAGATGCCCTTAATATGACCCTTAATAGGATCGCTTTATTGTCTGAGAGCATCTATAGCCGGGCACCTCAAACCTGCCTCAAACGCTCGGGCGGACGGCCCGGTCAGTGACCGGTCAAAAGAAATCAACCTAGACAGGCGCCTCAAACGACCGGGCTGACCGGCACCCCTCATATCATGTCCAAATATTGGGCGGATATGGGGCACCTGGACATGCCCGGGCGCATCCGCCACGTCGGACCCGACAGGCCTACCCCACCATAAATTGCACCAAATCCACCCCCTCGACCTATCGGATTCATTTGCTCTCTCCTCTCTTCTTCCTCCTCTGCGATGGACGTCTCACAGCTCCGCCGCCACCCTTGCTCCGCAGCCATTTCGAGCTGTTGATGAGATGGTCCGAATGGGGGAGAGCACATGCCTGAAGACTACTGTCAAGTTTGCCAGCGCCGTGGTGCGGGTGTTTGGAGCAGAGTATCTGAGAGAACCAAATGTGTAGGATACAGAAAAGTTGTTGACTATTGGAGAGTCTAGAGGGTTTTCAGCAATGCTCGGATATATTGATTGCATGCATTGGCAATGGGAAAACGGCCCTAATGGTTTGTGGGGAATGTATCAAGGTCACACCAAAGAGGCCATCATCATACTGAAAGCAGTGGCATCACATGACTTATGGATTTGGCATGTTTTCTTTGGAATGCCGGGTTCTCACAGCGACACCAACGTGCTTCAACGATATCCCGTGTTCAGGAGTCTTTGTAAATGGGGAATCACCACCGTGCAAGTACATTGCAACGGCCATAACTACAACATTGGATACTATCTTGCGAAGGCATCTATCCTCGATGGGCGGCGTTTGTGTAGACCATATCCGAACCACACGGTAACAAACAAAGCCACTTCGCATCAATGCAGGAATCAGCTAGGAAGGATGTGGAGAGGGCATTCATAGTGCTTCAAGCTTGTTGGGGAATTATTCGTGGAGGCGCAATGATGTGGGAATC
Organism: Thinopyrum elongatum; assembly: GCA_011799875.1. Classification (NCBI taxonomy): domain Eukaryota; kingdom Viridiplantae; phylum Streptophyta; class Magnoliopsida; order Poales; family Poaceae; genus Thinopyrum; species Thinopyrum elongatum. The sequence goes on along the minus strand of CM022301.1, from coordinate 441,775,127 downwards.
AGAAACTTTGTGGCAGCTGATGACATGTTGTGTTAGTTTGCACAATATGATTTGTCGAGGATGAGGGTGAGGGTGTTGCCCAAACCAATGACTTTGAAGTGCCTGGAGAACAAGTTCAAATTCCGAAAGATTAAGATGCTAATCAGCTTATGAACTTTCTGCAGATGCATCAGAATCTTCGAGATCATCATGTGCACACGCAGCTACTCAGTGATCTTGTGGAGTATATGTGGACCCACAATGAAAAATAAAGAGCTAATGTTTGAGTTGTACAGTTAAAATAAATTTGATGTAACAACTTTGTATTTTCGCTACCAACATTTGTTATTTACGTACGATATTGACGTGTATGATGAACGTGCATGTTTGAGAGTTCGAATTTAAGATATGTGGATATTGAACACGAGATATGAGAGGACATCCTAATGCGTCCGCGGATGTGCCGATGCGTGTCCGCCGATGTATAGGGGGCCGATTCCCCAAATTTGACTGTAGATACTCTGACAAGCCCAGAAGGCAGCGCATGCCCATATGGAATAAGGGTTGATCAATGGAGGGTTCTTTTTATTGTGAATCAACTCATGCATGTGGGATGGGAGAGCTCATGGGAGAGTGGCTAGGGGTCAGTTGATTGAATTTGGGTCAGTAGGTCTTTTTACAACTGGCTAGCCACCAGCGGAGTCACTCGAGGGAAAAAGCAGCCCGCCTAGCCCATGCGAAAAAGTTTATGCGTGCAGTCTGACACTGCATGCATAGAACACTGGCTCGCTCTATCACTCGTGTAATCGCATGCAATATCCTTCGCTTCTCTATTAGGTAGGCTAAAATACTACTCTCTCCGTCCCAAAATAAATATCTCAAATTTAATACAATTTTGTACTAAAGTTAGTACAAAGTTGAAGAATTTATTTTAGGACGGAGGGAGTATAAGGCTAGCTAGCTTAGAACCAGATCCCTCCCTCTACGTACGTATTAGTAACTGGTAAGCAGCACGAATAAAGCACAACCTACTTTATATATACCCGAATGTGCTAGAAATCATATCTAAAATCGTGTAGTTTCTCATGCTAAAATACTGTAATACTGTTGCAATATCAAAACACCCCTTCACACAAAAATATTAGAGAAAATCCAATGACAAAAGATAAAGTAAGCATCAATGAACAAAGACAGATACTAAAATAAAAAAAGGAACTCAAACCTTTGCATCCAACAAGCAGAAGCCCGCAAATCTTATCCTGAAACATAACATAAACTGACCAAGGAAGAATAAAATAGTGAAATTTCCACAAAAAAGATTTTTCTAAGAAAGAATAAAATAGTATCATTGGTATTACCCTTAACGAACAAAGAAAATGAAATAAATGAAAAAAAATCAAAATAAGAATTTTTTAAAGGTAAAATGAACTAGTGGCATTGGTGTTACCCTTTAAGAAGAAGAAAAATGAACAATGAACAATGAAAAACTTGCACACAGTATACAAAACAATTGCACTTTAAAAAAACAAGAATAAGAATATATAGTGTAATTAGTGGCACTGGCAGTACTCTTATAAAGAAAGAAAATGAATAAAAATTAAAAATTAAATAATAATGAAGTTGTCTAAGAAAGAATGAAATAGTGCATTTGTATTAACATTTAAGGAAAATAAATGAAATAAAAAATAACAAGAACAAAATTTCACACAATTTGCACTAACTTGCGCCTTTTATAATATGGAAAAATCAGCATATAACCATGGATTTTTTGCCAAAACAGAAAAATTTCAAAGAAATAATGGATTAGTGTTATAAATTGCACTTTTTTTTAGTATGCAAAGAAAAAAGATTATATGGCAATTTTCACACTCTAGTATAATTTGCATACAGATTCTATAATCTTGCTGTATACTTATACACACAAAAATAAAAATTATTGTTTCATATAAATATGTTTCACATAAAAACTAAAACAAAATCAAAACAAGTAAATTTTCTAAGCTGCAATGAATTAGTGGCATTGATTAACCTTTCAGAAGAAGAAAATAGAAAAATAAAACAACGATGAAAAAATTGTAAATAGTTTACCAAAAACTGTATTTTTTATTATGGAAAAATAAGTTTTAAAGGGGAATTAAAAAAAAGTTTATAACAAAAAAATGAATTAGTGGCATTGGTATTAACCTGAAAAGAAAGGAAAATTAAATAAATAATAAAGTTGAAGAAAGATTAATTAGTGGCATTGGTTTACCCTTTAATAGGAAATAATAGAAAAAACTCTAATACAAATAATGAAAAAATTGCACAGTACATACAAAAAAGTTGCGCTTTTTAAAATATGCAAGAACAGGAATAATAGTGTAATTAGTGGCATTGATATTACCCTTAAAGAAGTAAGAAGTATAATAAGCTAAAACTAAGTCAAAATAATGAAGTTTTCCTATGAAAAAATGAATTAGTGGCATTGGTATTACCCATTAAAAAATGAAAAAAAATCTAAAAGAAACAATGACAAAACTTTCACACAACATACACAAAAATTGCGCTTTTAGAAAATATGCGAGAATAAACATATGATAGTGGAGTTTTCGCAAAATATAAGTTTCCTAGGAACGAATGAGTTAGTGGCATTGGTATTACAATTGAAGCAGAAAGGAAAATAAATAAACAAAAACAAAATTCAAATAATAAACTTCTATAAGGAAGAATTAATTAGTAGCACTGTTATTACGGGAGTGGCATTTCGGCTCCAGTGAGCAGTAAATTCATGAAAATTAGTTCAAAAATAAAAAAAAAATTGTGGTGCAATATGCTCCTGTGCGTGATGCCCGTGCAAATTTTGTGAAGTTTGAACATTTGAGGAGCTTGTTAAAAAAATACAAATTTTGGGTATCTGGGAAACTTTTGAAAACATCACTGTTCACACTTGATCTTTTTTTGTTGTGCCACGAGCTCCTCGAATGTCTGAACACCGCAAATTTTTGCATGAACCCCGCACAGCATCTTGCACCACAAAAACAATTGACTTTTTTTTATTTTTCTGCTATTTTTTATTTTTCTGTTCACCGGGTGTAGATGAGCCCGGACTCCGAATTAAATTATCGTAGTATTACCCTTTAAGAAGAAAGAAAATAAAAAATATAAAAGAACTTGCACACAACTTTGCGCTGAAATTACACCTTTTTAATATGCAATGGTTAATCATCTAATAGTTCAATTTCGGCACATATTGTATAGTATTTATGTGGACATATTTACACTTGGCCAACATCCCAAATGTACCCACAAAAGAAAAAAAATAAAAAGCTACTAATAAAGAAAGTAAAAAAGATAAATTGAGAAAAGCTACCGGAGAAAGGGAAGGCTAGGTTGTACCTGGTAATGGGCTTCAGCCCGTTAGAAATGGACTGATCCAAAGACAAAAGACATGGCTAGGCGATTTAACATAACCCAAACACCCCAGAGAACAAACAAGAAAAAAAATTAACAACATGAATCGCAAAAGCAAGATCAACGGCACACGAAATCAAGGGCGTGTTTGGTTAGTTTCTCGGTGGAGCCTGGTTCAGTGTATACAGGCTCTGGACCATCATCTGCCATCAAGCTCAGCTCGCATCCTCCCCTAGTGTAAATTGCACTAAGCCCAGCCTGCGTATGCAAAAAGGTGAATTTAAATGTTCTGGCGAGCCAGGCGGAGGACGCTTTAAGTGTCATGCGGGCTAGTTTCTACATGCGAGCCAGTCAACCAAATAACTCGCTACTTAGCCTGCCAGAGTCTGATTGAACTTAATGCAGGCTACCAAACGCGTCCCAACTAACCACAAATCCAAATAAAATTCCAGGCAACTTACATGCGGCTAAATTGAAGTACTGGAGTGCAGCTTGATCAAGTCGCCTACGAAGGCACGAAGACACATGCACGCATGCGTGGCACTTGATGAGCATCGTCTCGTCATTTCGTTCGTTTCCGATGATCGGCTGCCGCGCTCGTATGGTCGTAGGAGCAATCATCACGAGCGCATTTACCACATCCTCTCGTCGATCAATCCATCAGTCGACGACGCACTGCTCCGACTCGCCGACCGATGTGGTTTTCCTACTCCTCCTTGGGAGAAGGGGACGGACGAACTTTTAGAACTGCTGAAATTAGAGCAACTTCAACGCAGCGATCCAAATCTTTCTCCTGTGTCCCTTTGTGTTCGCACGAACAAATAAAAACGCCCAATGCGCGGATCTATTTTTATTTCCTGTCCGTTTGATGTTCGCACGGACCTATTTCAGTCTTAAAATTGAGACCGATTTGGGTCCACAAAGCGGACGTTTTCTGTCTCCTTTTCGTCCGCCTGCGTCCATTGCATGCCCGCGTGGCCCACCTGCCATCCAGCCACATAACTTTTTCTCCCTCTCCCCTCTCTCTCTCTCTTCCCCGCATCGGCCGCGCCGCGCCGCGCCGCCGCTCTCGCTCCGCTCACAACCTCCCTCGGCCTCGAGGACCTCGCGCAACCAGGGCCAAGGGGCATGGAGGAGGCACGAGGTGCAGCGGCTCCATAGTGCGACTCCCAGGCGTAGCGGCACCTGTTCGCGACCCCGAGGTGCAGCAGTGCACATGCGGCGAGCTCGGGGCAGTGACCTCGGGCCGGGCGTGGCGAGCGGGGCGCGGGGAGCTCGGAGCGCGGCGAGCTGCGGCAGGGCGCCGAGCGGGTGTGGTGAACTGCGGCATGGGCGCTCGGGACAGTTCACCCACCAGGTGTTTGACGAAATGCCAGGTGAATATGTCACAAAATGGATCCGTCCTCATTGGACGCACCGGCCGATCCAATTGAAAAAATGGACACAGACGGGCGAACGGCCGACCCAAATAAACAAAGAACGAACAAAATCGTTGTCCGTTTGGGTCGGCCGGTTGAAGTTGCTCTGACTACGAACTCAACTACCGCAGTAGAGAGGGGCGAATCCGGAGGCGACTTCTTCTGCCGACCACATCCGCCGGCGAAGCCGCGGGTTCCTCCCCTCTCCGGCGGCCGTTGCGGCTGCGGGAGGGTGGGGGAACCCCGGAGCTTCGATTCCGGCGTGTACAGGGGTGTGGCCTAGGTGTGCGTGGTGCTGGCGTTCTGGAGGAGGCGGCGGCGGTGCTGTTGGTTTCTTTGCTGCTGCTCTCTCTTCCTCCCGGCGGTGTCCAGCAGGATGGCGTCGAAGAGCTTGCGGCTGTAGTTTCCTGCCGTCCTGGAAGGGCGGCGAGGCTAGGGACCCTGGCCTTGGTCGGCGAGGCAGCGGTGGCTACCAAGGCAGGGGATTTTGTGCCGGGGCTCGGTCCCTGCTTCGTCGGTGGTGGCTCCGACGCTGACGACGGGCCCTGCGGCTCTCTGTTCTGGGGTTCAGGTACAGGAGTGGAGAGTTGCTACTCCCAGCCGAAGATGCAGCTTCTTCTTCCCCGGATGTGGTTCCGTTCGTGCTGTCCTTTTCTTTCTTCTCCTTGTGGTGGTCGCGGAGGAGGTGCCTGCGGTGCCCGGGATGATTTCCCGACCGATGCTCCGGAACCGGAATCGAGTTCCCGCCCTCCGGGACGGGCATATATGCGGTACTCAAAGCCTTTGGCGACGGCGTTGGCAGGCTGGTCGACGCTCAGCATTCGATCTCCTTCTGCAGCTGTAAGGGTGGAGAGGGAGTGCGGCATGGCAGAGCCGAGCCCGAGCTGGAAGAAGGTGCAGTGTGCAATCAGGTCCCCAGATGGACGCCGTTGTAATTTTCTATTTCCTGGGGTTGTTTGTGCAAAAGTGCTGGGACCTGGAGTGTTCCAGAGTGGTGTATGCGTGTTGCTGTTGTGTTGGCTTTGAGCTAATGCATGTATACTTCTCAAAAAAAAAAAAAAAACTGCCGCAGTAGCAATACGTAGCCTGCATCCATGCAACAGATAATGGCGTGCAGCTTTGAAGCGTTTTACTACGGAGTAGTACCTGCTAGTTGTACTAGGTACTACAACTCCAGATCAAGCAAACAGAACTGGCCGGTTCAGATGTGGCTTCGATATTCCCCTTAATGCAATCGACTTTTTACTGCTGACAGGCACGGACGTAGTGAATTGAAAATCACCACGCAGACGTCTAGGTTTGCAGAAACACCAGTTTACGAATTTGGACAACAACAACTAATTCTCAGTCTAATCTTTTGCAAAAAAACACTAATTGACTGCTTTAACCATTTTGATGAGGAAAAATATCTAAATCCTCCACGCGCCATGTGCCATGTGTCAGGCGTCCCACCGCTTCCTCCAACCTTATCTCTCCAGCGACGAAGCTGCCTTGTCCATATGTTTCTTTTCTTCCCTGAGCCAGAGGAGATTGTCAGCAGCAGTGATCAAGATGCAGAGGCGCCAAGCGATCAAGTACAAGAATTGGGCCGGCCCAGAAGACAGCCTCGCCTGCCGGCTCGGCTGGCTGGCCCGGAATGGGCCCATGTGGGCAAGATACATAAACCAGCAGATAGCGTGTGAGTGGCTGGCGAACGGCTGGCCGGATAGCTACTTTCCCCGTCGAGTTGTAACAAGTAGAATTCCTCCTCCCTCCTCAGATCTCCTCTGAATCTCTCCTTGTAGCTCGAATTGGTGTTAATGGAGGACGAGGGAAATTGTTGTGGAGTCTTAACAACCTGGTATCAGAGTCGTCCCGTCCTGGAGCTGCCTCATCACCACCACCGCACACGACTGGCAGATCGCCGACGAGCTGAGGCGATGGAGCGGATCTCGCCGGAGACGAAGGCGATCTACGAGCTGCTTCGCGCCGACTTCGATGCTGCCCTCGCCAAGAGCTCCTCCGAGCGCAGCGAGGAAATGGTGTCCGCACTTGCAAAGCTGGACTCCAAACTCGACCAGCTATCGGGGCGCCTTGAGGACGTGAAGCTGTCCCTCGGAGTCGACATCGACGAGTTGCGCGGGGAGATGGCCACGGACCGTGGCGCCGCGTCGTCGCCCGCATCTCCTACCTCGCAAGGGCCCCTGTCTGCCACCACCAAGTCCATGGCCCCAAGCAGCAGCGCAGCAGGCCAGGAAGGACTCCGACCTGAGGTGGATCTGCATCCTCCGACCCCCAAGTACGTTCCACCACCGGCTCGAGGTATGCAACACGACCAGATCGTTCTCAGGCAGCCGAATCAGACTCCAGAAATTTTTCGGCCATTCTCTGCTGATCCATCTGGCTTTGGTCCCCGGATTGAGTTGCCCAAATTTGATGGATCGAACCCCAAGCTGTGGCAAACGTGTTGTGAGGACTACTTTAGGTTCTGGAATACTCCTTCGCACCAGTGGATTCCATTTGCAACTTCTCTGTTTGAGGGAACAGCTGCCCGTTGGCTCGAATCAGTCCAGCGCCGCGCTCCGGGTGTAGGCTGGCCTGAATTTTGTGCACTATTACAATCTCGTTTTGACTGCAACAAGCACCAGCATATTCTCAGGCAAATGTTTAACATCCGTCAGACCAGTACTGTGGAGGACTATGTGGAGCGTTTCTCTGAACTATTTGATCAGTTAACTGCATATGAGCCTAATCCCAGTCAAGTCCACTATGTTACCAGGTTCATGGAAGGTCTGGTTCCCTCGGTACGCTTGCTGGTGGGTATTCAGCAGCCCTCCGACTTGGATTCGGCATATGCTTTGGCTATATTATCTGAGGAATTGGGTGATCACTCTCTACAGCCGACGCTTTCAGTTGGTTCAGTTTCTCACAGCAAGAAGAATTTTCTTCCTTCCGCTCGCAGTGTTGCTGTTAGTAAAACTGCTGATGACAGACATGCTTATGATTCAAATCGACCAGCTCCAGTTGAGGACCGTTGGTCAGCTCTCCGTGCATACAGGAAGTCTAAAGGTTTATGTTTCATTTGTGGAGAGCGTTGGGCAAGGGACCACCGATGCAAACAGGAAGTTCAACTGCATGTTGTACAAGAGATGTTGGAGTATGTTCAGAATATGCCAGCAGATACCAGTGACATTGAAGCCGAGAGTGCTGGTGAAGTCAATGCTATTTGCATTTCGGCTGCAGCATTGGGAGATCCTTATGTTCCTGCAATTGCAACAATGAAGTTAACATTTCAGTTGCAAGGACATAAACTCACCTTCCTAGTAGACTCTGGGAGTACTCACTCTTTCTTAGATTGTGTTGTTGCGCTCAGATTAAGGGAGTCTCGTCTATGCCTGTTAATTTGGTCAAGGTTGCCAATGGAGGTTTAGTTCCCTGCAACTAGCAGCTGCTATCAGGCTCTTGGTCTACTGATGGGCACAAATTTACCAGTGACTTTAAGGTTTTTCCACTGGGATCTTATAATGGCATTCTGGGACTGGATTGGTTAGCCACCCATAGTCCCATGCAAGTTGATTGGGCTGAGCATTGGTTATCTTTCAACCTCAATGGAATTCCTATCACTTTACTGGGAGAAGATGCTACTCCTAATCTGTTGTGTAACACCCCCTTGTAATAAGCTCAGTGACACTCTGTTAAAATTGCCAAGTCATGATCATTTGCAGTGCCAAGTCATATGGGTTAATGATCCAATTCAAATTCACATCTGAAAATCAACTCAAATTCAAAAGTGAAATATAAAGTTGGTCAAACTCTGTTGGGAAAATGTTCATTAAATGGCAAATGATCCAGGAACATTTCTAAAACCAATATCAAAATATTTGGAGTTGGACAAGTGACTCAAACCAGGTGAAACAGCACCCAAAACAGCAATATTAATTCATTTAAAATCATTACAAATTCAAATGGCTTCCAAATCTGTCCAAACCACTTTTTGGTGAGAGATAATATTGCATTGCCATGTTTGGGCCAACTTCCACATTTTACAAAAGAGCACAAGTGGCCTAATCATTTTGAAACAGAAAAAGAATAAAAGAAAAGGAAGAAGAGAAAAAAAAAAGAGAACGCTACTGTTGGCTGGGCCTAAGTGCACAGTGTGCAGCCCAGTCCAACAGCAGCCCACCCCTTCTCCCTCCTCATGCGTGTCGGCGCGCCCCTGGCCGAGCGCGCGCGCGCTGGCGAGCGCGCGACACTGGGGCAGCCACCGACGAAACAGTGCGGCTGGGAGGATAAGGGCGAGTCCGTTCGCCCCCCTGGCTTCCTCGGTCACTCCTCTGTCCTCTCCCTCGCTCGCCTCGTCTCTCTTCCTTCACCAGATCCACTGCCAGGCGCCCTCGCCGCCGCGCCGTCGACGACCGCACGGCCACAGGCGGTCCCGTGCCCGCCGACCATGTCCGTCAGCCCCGCTGCGGTCGGCCACTTCCTCTGGTGCCTTCAGCTGGAGCGGGGAGGCCCTGCAGCTGCCGTTCGGCGTCGTCTTCCTCCTCGGACTCCGGCGATCCCCTTTCTCTCCGACGAGCCCTGCTGCTACTAACCTGACAACGGTCTTTCGTGACCACTCGGTGAGCTTCCCTTCTCCCTCCCCGATGCCTTGCGCTGCCCGTCGACGCCTATAGCTAGCTGGCGTCGATGCCGTGAGCTCGCCGCCGTTGAGCGCCTCGTCGCCGTGGTCCTGACCTCTGCCATGCCTGCCTGAGCACGACATCGTGCTCCTGGTGCTTCCAGGAGCCGAACGCACCCGCACACGCACTTCCTCGTGCTCTCTAGCATCTAGCCCGGCGAGTGCTCGAACACGCCTCCGCCTCTGCTCGCCGCCGGCGCCTTTCCGGTGACCTTTTGGTCCCGGGGTCGAGTCCATTGTGCTCGCCGCATCGCGTAGCTCCTCTCTAATTTCTTCGTTAGCCTCGAAGCGTGCTGCATCGCCGACTCCGTCACGCGCCCGTACGCGCCGCCGCCTTAGCTCGACGCCGGCGACTTCTCCGGCCAAGTCCAGCGAAGCTACGGCCACCACCGGATGCGGCGTTGAGTGCTCGTTCGAATGAGCCTAACCCCGTTCCTCTCCGAGCCCTGTGCGTGATTTCCGGCGAACACCCGAGTCGCGCCGCCGCGTTTGGCGTCACCGGCGTCGAGCCGCCGGCCACCGCCGACGTGGCAGGGCCGGCCCCACCTCAGGGTGGCTGCCAGTGGGCCCTGGGGGCCCCAGTTGACTGGGTTGACCCAGTCAACGTGCTGACTGGGCAACCCCAGTCGCTGACATGTGGGCCCCGGCGACTAATTAACCTAAATAAATATTTAATTAAATAAAACTAGTTAATTATCCTAATGACCCACTGACAGGTGGGGTCCGCCCCCCTAATTAACCCTGAAATTAAAATTAGCCCACTGTTAAAATAATAGAGGCTGACATGTGGGTCCCACTGGACCCACATGTCATATTTGACTGGTCAGCGGCGCTGTTGACCGCTGACGTCACAATGACGTCATGCTGACATCATAATTCATTTTATGTAATTAAAGTAATTCCAGAAATTCAAATAATCTTTGAAAATTAATAACTTTTAAACCGTAGCTCGGATCGAAAAAGTTAAAACATGAAAGTTGCTCAGAACGACGACACGAGTTTGATCGTGCCGTCTGTTTCTTCATCGGAACCCCCTACGTAGAAGAACTCGTAACTCCATACCCGAATTCGGTAGATGAATAGTGCACATACATCGGTTATTAAATCCCAGAATAGTTCTAAAAATAACTAAAATTACTTAGATGCATATTTAGGCAACCCTGCATTGCATCATAGCATCACACGCACCGTATTGCATTTGTCTGCATTATGTTTACCTGTTTCTTCCCCCTCTTCTCTCTCGGTAGACCCCGACGTTGACGTAGCTCCCGAGGCAGACGCAGCCCAGGAGTACGACTACGTCCCCGACGACACCACCGACGACCTTGCCCTTGCCCCAGAGCAAACAGGCAAGCACCCCCATTTTGAGCATGCCTATATCGCCTATTCTCTTCTCTCTTATGCTTGCATTAGAACTGCTACTGCTACTGTTTTCCTATATCTATTGCATAGCCTGTTTATTGTAACCTGCCTTGCTTCCTTACTGGTTATCCTAGACTGCTTAGTATAGGCTGGGTAGAGACACGACAGAGACCCCCACTTGATTCCGACTGCCCTGCTGGACATCAGAAGACCCGATCATCGGGATTGAAGACCAGACCCTGGCACCGCACATCACTTCCCCTTAGTTGCCGACACTGCTGGGTTACCGTCGAGTGCCGAGGGTGATACCTCGTCAACACTTCTGATGTTAACCTTGTAGGTTAGTTACTCGGTCGTGGTAAGCGAGGGTGATTCCTCCTACACCACCCCTGATAACGACGTCGTCGCGCAACTCCTCAAGTGTGGACCTCGAGGGTGATTCCTCCTTCGTTCACCTTGATGATAACATCGAGCGGGAATTCCATCGAGAGTGATTCCTCAGGGCTCCCCTGGTGTCAGACACATAGATACTGTGGATTGAGTTGACTTGCACTAAACTATGTTACTAAAGACGGGTCGGCCCTGAGGGGTACCCGCGCGAGCCTAATGCGAAGTGATGTGGAGTCGGGTTGACCTGGAAGGTGCCCGCGAGATAAATACGAGGCGTGGCCGGGCATTCTTAGCCCTTGCCGCAAGTCCTCGAGACGGGGCGACGGGGTCACATCGATCGTGAGTCTCTGCTCGTTTCCGCGCGCTCCTAATCCACTACGGTTTGGATATTTGATCCGAGGGGCCTCTGGCCCGATAGCACTAACCATCACGTGGGTATAGTATGGGCATTCTGCGTCGTATACTTCAGCCGAAGCTTAATGGACGTCAGCGACTGATGCGGCACACGCTGGGTTGGACTGGGAACGCAACCGCGCTTGTATAAGGGGTTGCTAGGTCTGCTCACCGGCGGTACACATAATGTGCAGGAGTTCTCGGGGCGATGGCCCAAGACCCCTAGGGGCATAGGTTAGTCCGGCGTGCTGACCTCTCTGTTAAGTATTTGGTCGGGTTGCGGCGTGTTGCTTAGCCGAGGCCGGGCATGACCCAGTAAAGTGTGTCCGGCCGGAGTTAAGCGAGCGTGGTGGGTAAGTTGGTGCACCTCTGCAGGGAAGAAACTTCTCTCGATAGCCTGTCCTACGGTAACGGACACTCGGAGTTGTATCCCGATCGGTACAACTAGAACTTGATATGAGAACTGGATAGTACGGCTCTGGGATTGCTTTCTCGCAGGGAGTCGAGAAAGGATCTCATGTCGAGGTTGATGATACTACTACTACTACTACTTTACATTATGTTCATCTGTTCTCTTCTATTGCTGCAAGACTGTTGAAAATTGTTGAAGATGCTAGTCTTCGATAGGACTAGGCTTTCCCCCTCTATTCTGGCATTTCTGCAGCCCAGTCCACAGATACAGCCATTCCTTTGACAATGATGCATATGTAGTGTAGATCCTTGCTTGCTGAGTACTTCGGATGAGTACTCACGTTTGCTTTATTTTCTTTTTCCCCCATATCCAATTGATGCCACCAGACGACGGAGCCCCTGAGCCAGACGCCCCAGCCGACGACCAGTACTACTACCCGCCTGGCGAGTACTACTACTACGAGGAGCCGACTGACGACCAGGAGTAGGATCGGAGAGTCCAGGGCAGGAGGCCTACGCCTTTCGATCGTAGTATTTTATTTTACCCTGCCTCTGTGAAGGCCTATTTCTCTCTCTGTAATATATCTGTACCCAGATATCTAATGCTTCCGCTGACGCTTGTATGCCATCGAGCTATGTATTCGAGCCCTCGAGGCCCTGGCTTGTAATATAAAGCTTGTATGACTTTATTTATGTTTTAGAGTTGTGTTGTGATATCTTCAAGTGAGTCCTTAGGCTTGATCGTGCGCATTTGCGTGTATGATTAGTGCACGATTAATCCGGGGTCGTCACATGTTGGCCATGATTGAGCTATCATCTCTGCTCTCTTCCAAAAACCCAGAACAGACACAATTACCTGCTGAAATTCAAGACATTCTCAACACTTATGCTTCTGTATTTGAAGCTCCTTCTGGTCTACCCCCTAGAAGGAAATATGATCATACCATCCCTCTTATTCCAGGTGCTTCTCCTGTCTCCATCAGGCCATACAGACTTGCACCCGCCCTCAAGATGAGATGGAAAAACAAGTTAAGGAGATGCTGGACTCGGGCATCATCAGGCCTAGTACCAGTGCCTTCTCTTCTCCTATGATTTTGGTTCAGAAAAAAGATAAGACTTGGAGGCCAGTTTTTGACTACAGACATTTGAATGCAATAACTGTTAAGAGCAAGTTCCCTATTCCTGTCATTGATGAGCTGCTGGATGAACTAGCTGGGTTTTGTTGGTTCTCTAAACTAGATCTCAGAGCTGGTTACCACCAAATACGGCTAGCTCCTGGTGAAGAACATAAAACTGCATTCCAAACCCATTTTGGTCATTTTGAGTTCCTGGTGCTGTCATTTGGCCTGACAGGTGGTCCCAACACATTTCATTTTGCTATGAATGATACACTGTCTCCTTGTCTCAGGGAATTTGCTATATCATTCTTTGATGACATATTGATTTTCAGTGCCACTTATGCACTCCATTTGGAACATTTGGCAAGAGTTCTGCAATTGCTGCATCAGCATCAATGGAAAGTAAAACTCTCCAAGTGTGCATTTGCTCAAACCCAGATTAGTTATTTGGGACACATCATCAGTAGCCAAGGAGTTACAACTGATCCTGAGAAAATTGCTAGCATTAAAGAGTGGCCAGTGCCTGTGTCTGCTAAGGAAGTCAGGTTTTTTTTGGGCCTAGCAGGTTACTACAGGAAGTTCATATCTCACTATGGCCTCATTAGCAAACCTCTTACTAATTTGCTTAAGAAGGGTGTGCCATTCCACTGGACACAGATAGAGCAGCAAGCTTTTGCAACCCTTAAGCAAGCCTTGGTATCAGCACCTGTCCTGGCCCTTCCAGATTTCTCTAAGCAGTTTGTTATCGAGACGGATGCTTGTGATATAGGAGTGGGTGCAGTTCTGATGCAGGAGGGTCACCCATTGGCATATGTGAGCAAGGCCTTGGGCCCTAGAAATCAAACACTGTCAGTTTATGAAAAAGAATACTTGGCCATTTTGCTGGCTGTTGAACACTGGCGCCAATATCTGCAACTGTCAGAACTCGTTATCAAAACAGACCAACGCAGTTTGGCCAGTTTGTCTGAACAACGTCTGCATACCAAGTGGCAGCAGAAGGCTCTGACCAAATTATTGGGACTACAATATACCATTGTCTATAAAAAAGGAGTTGAAAATAATGCTGCAGACTCCTTATCCAGAAAACCCCATACTTCTTCTGAAACTATGCCTGAACTATTTTCCATAACAACTACTCAACTAGCTTGGCTTGATAACATCATACACAGCTACTCGCAAGACAAGTTTTGTACTGACCTTTTGCAAAAACTTGCTTCTTCATGTGATTCTGACAGCAAGTTTTCTCTGAAGGCAGGTCTGCTGAGAGTGGACAAGTGTATTTGGGTAGGTGCAGATCAGAAACTACAACACACAATTGTGAGTGCTTTCCATGACAGTCCCATTGGTGGTCACTCAGGATTTCCAGTTACTTACAAGCGTGTCAGGCAGCTTTTTCGTTGGCAAGGTATGCGCAGCTTCATTAAACAATTTGTCAAACACTGCCTGATATGCCAACAAGCAAAACCTGAGCGTGTGCCGTATCCGGGCTTGCTGCAACCCTTGCCTATCCCTGACCTGCCTTGGGAGATGGTGACTATGGACTTTGTAGAGGGCTTACCAGTTTCTGGACAGTATAACTGCTTGATGGTGGTCATTGACAAGCTATCCAAGTACGGCCATTTTGTCCCATTGCATCATCCGTTCACTGCAGTTACGGTGGCTGAAGCTTTCATCAACACTGTCTATCGTTTACATGGGATGCCACGCTCTATTGTCTCTGATCGAGATCGCATATTTACAAGCCAATTTTGGAAGGAGCTTTTTCAGAAGGCTGGTGTCCTCTTGCGCATGAGTACAGCGCGTCATCCTCAATCGGATGGCCAAACGGAGCGAGTTAACCAACAAGTGGAATGCTTCCTGAGATGTTTTGTGAGTGCTCACCCTACACGCTGGGCCAAATGGACCCCGCTGTGCGAGTATTGGTATAATACGAACTGGCACTCCGCCACAGGCAAGACTCCTTTCGAGATCATTTATGGCCATGGACCTCGTCATTTTGGATTGACAGCTGAGAATGCAATACTGTCGTCTGATCTGCAACAATGGCTCAATGATCGACAAGTTATCCTAGGATCAGTTCGACAGCACCTGTTGCGTGCGCAACAGCGCATGAAGGTTCAGGCAGATAAGCATCGGTCCGAGCGGGTGTTTGCAGTTGGGGATTCTGTCTTTCTGAAACTACAACCCTACCTTCAGTCCTCTGTCGCTCCACGAGCAAATCACAAGTTAGCATTCAAATTCTATGGGCCTTTTGAGATTGTCGAGCGCGTTGGCGAAGTGGCGTATCGTTTAGCACTACCGGCAACCAGCCGTGTGCACCCTGTGTTCCATGTTTCCCTTCTGCGGAAGGTACTCGCCCCAGCTCAGGAGGTACTGCCCCAACTTCCTTCTCCTAATACACAGTTTCAGTTCCCAGAACAAGTACTGCAGCAGCGAGTGGTACGTCGTGGCTCAAATTCTCTGGTGCAAGTGTTAGTAAAATGGAGCGATACCCTGTGGAGATGGCAACATGGGAAGACAAGGTGACACTCAAGCAAAACTTTCCAAGAGCACCGGCTTGGGGGCAAGCCGTTTCTAACAAGGGAGGGATTGTCAGCAGCAGTGATCAAGATGCAGAGGCGCCAAGCGATCAAGTACAAGAATTGGGCCGGCCCAGAAGACAGCCTCGCCTGCCGGCTCGGCTGGCTGGACTGGAATGGGCCCATGTGGGCAAGATACTTAAACCAGCAGATAGCGTGTGAGTGGCTGGCGAACGGCTGGCAGGATAGCTACTTTCCCCGTCGAGTTGTAACAAGTAGAATTCCTCCTCCCTCCTCAGATCTCCTCTGAATCTCTCCATGGAAAGCACCACCACAGCAGCTAGGAATCGGCAGGGGCTGCCGCCGGCCGCCGCCTTGATGTATCCTCCACCCAACCCCGTCAAACGCAGAGAGGATGACTCGACCAAATCACTGCTGCATCCTCGCCACGGGCTGCGACTGCAAAAGGGGAAGGGCGACGCCGGCGACCACAACTCCGGCCCTCGGCTGCAAGGTTCTGGTGTGCCTCGTCGCAGCCTGCAACACCTGTTTTTTTTTCAGCAGCACCATTGCTACGACGGCGGCCGCGGCGGGCGGCGATTTGTGCAGCAGCGACGACAAATTACTGCTATGTCTTTCTATGACGGCGGGGTAGCAACTTCGGTGGTGCTGTGTGGCTGCAATGGATAGCTCGCCAGTGCTCCCTCCCGGCACTGCAATGGAGAGCTCACCGCCGCTCCCGACGGAGCGCTCACCGGAAGTCTCGAAGTTGCGATGCATCTCGTCGGAGCTGCAATGGAGCGCTCGCCGGAGCTCCCTCCCGGCGCTGCAATGGAGGGCTCACCGCCGCTCCCAACGGAGCGCTCACCGGAAGTCTCGGAGCTGCGATGCATCTCGCCGGAGCTGCAATGGAGCGGTCCGGTGCTCCCTCCTGGTGTTGCAATGGAGAGCTTGCCGGCGTTCCCAACGCTGCAATGGAGCGCTCGCCGGAGGTCTCGGAGCTGCGATGCATCTCGCCGGAGCTGCAATGGAGCGCTCCGGCGCTCCCTCCTGGTGTTGCAATGGAGAGCTCGTCGGCGTTCCCAACGCTGCAATGGAGCGCTCACCGGAGGTCTCGGAGCTGCGATGCATCTCGCCCGAGCTGCAATGGAGCGCTCCGGTGCTCCCTCCTGGTGTTGCAATGGAGAGCTCGCCGGTGTTCCCAACGCTGCAATGGAGTGCTCACCGAAGGTCTCGGAGCTGTGATGCAGCTCACCGGCGCTGCAATGGAGAGCTCGCCGGCGGTGTCCCGGTGTTGCGTTGAAACACCGGGTGGTGTTCTTCCTAGGAGGGGGCGTGTGCTGCTGGAGAGAGCGATGTAGGATCCCCGCAAGAGGCCAAATCGACAGTTGACATGGTGCGCATCTAACGGCCCTCGAGGCGGCTTATGTTCTCACAAATCAGGTGGATGATTTGTAGCACTCGCCCGATGATTATGACATGCAGGTCCCGCAAAAGCTGATGTGGCATAACGGTCCGCTCGAAACATCGTTAGATTGTGTTTTTAAGCAAGAAAAACAGCAACCTCTCTTTCCTCGCTCTGCCCAGCCCTTCCACCGCGCCTTCCCCGCCCTCCCTGCGTCGCCATGGAGCTCAGCGCTTCCACCGCCGTGCCCCACGCCGGATCCAACAACATCCACCTCCACCGTCCCAACATCGCAGCATACCACCGCCATCTCCCTCCCCAATCCCGATCCAGATTGGGATCAGGGAGTTCCCGAACACCACCGCCCTCCCCTCTTCCTGCCCACTCGTTGGTCGTCGCCGGAGAAAGCGAATCCCGACCACGGCGACGCAGTTCTTCCAGAGAGAAGAGGAGGTGCCACTTCGTCACCGGTGAGGTCCAGCCGCCGCCCCTACTCTCCACAGTTGTACCATGTCACGGAGGAACACAAGCGCATGCTCCTATGGATGCCCTGCTCATGCCTCCAGTCCGGCTGCGCCTTTCTGGGGATCCCAGGGGTGGTACTCGACCTGCTCGACTTTGCGTGGACCTCACCGGCGTCATGCTGCTGCTTCACCTAGTTGCATCCCGCCGCAGGCGTCGCCAGGCTGCACTTGCCACTGGCTCGCGCCACGAACACCTCCTTGGACCCGACCACGCGTATGAGGGCGGTGCTCGAGCACGTGGACGGGGAGCTGCGAGCCGACGGGGTCCGATTGCTTTTTTCCTTTCCATTAAATGGTGTCGATGTAAAATACCAAGGACTATTTAGTTAATTTATATTAAACCCTGTCTAATGCCGGCTTGAGCAGACCGTTATGCCACGCGAGTTTTTGTGGGACCCACTTGTCATAATCGTCATCAAATGACCCAAAACCGCTAACTAGTAACTTTTTTGCAAAGGCTGAGAATTAGTGGTTTTTTATGCAAATTCGTAATTCGGTGTTTTTTGCAAACCTACGCGCCAGTGCGGTGGTTTTCTGCGATTCACTCTATGAAGGATTGTACGCCTACGGAAGTACGGAGTAGAGTACACTGGTACGTAGGAGCAAGCTAGAAAGCAACAGCATTGATCAGTTAGTCCAGCATAGCTGCATGGCCTCCTGGCCTAGAATACCTCCTGGCCTAGAATACGTTAACTTTCTGCAGACCTATCTAGTTAGTTACTAGTATACGTACGGTTAACAATGAAACAAAGTTAAAAACTTGGCACCTACCTATATCATTCGCAATAGCAAGCATCTCAAGTTTCACTGAATAGGCAACCTGGCGAGGAGTCTACGTGTCTACAAAAGCACGCGTTGTTCCTCCTCCTTCAAGAAAGAAAATTAGGGTTCGTGCCTCTCGTCGGCGCCGCCGCAGGTCCGCCTCGTCTCCGGTGGCCCTAGGGCCATTGAGGCGCGATGGATCCTGGCAAGGGCTGGCGGGAGGGCTTTGTTTTTAGTCATTTTTTCAATCTTGTTAGGGTTTGTGTCCTGTTCAGGAAGGCGAGACGGCGGCGGCTCCTTGAAAATGGAATAAAGGTCTTCCCGCCTAGCCCCCGTTCCGACGGTGCGTCTAGCATTGTTGGTGGGCGTGTGAAGGTGTGTCTCCGACAGATCTATCTTTGGTGGATTTGCTCGGATCTCGTCGTTGTTCGTCTACGTTCGTGTGCCTTCAGTTTGGATCCTTCCGGTCTACGTTATTCTTCATCAGCGGCGGTTGCTGTTCTGGGGTGCTGGTCCTATGGGGTCTTAACACGACGACTTCCCGACTGTCTACTACAACAAGTTGTGCCCGACTCCGGCGATGGAGGGGCGATGACGGCAGCGCGCCTTCGGCTCGCTTCAGTGCTTGTAGTCGTCGCTAGGTGGTCTACGGATCTGGATGTAATTTTTATTTCTGGTGTTCGTTGTACTGCCATGATTGAAGATGAATAGATTGAAATTTTCCCGCAAAAAAATATATCATTCGCAATAGAAAAAATAACTTGGCACCTATACGTACGGTTTGTTGCAAATTCATGATGTTGTTTTTTTAAACAAGATAAAACAATACAACATCTCTTCATGGATTGCTCTCTCGCCAAATTACTTTGGCGAACGATTTATATAGCCTTCAACATCGTCCCTCCAGTTAGCATTGAATCATTATTCGGGACGTGGTTAGCTGGGATGGAACAGACTACTGCAGCTCGTATTCGAATTGGAATATATGCACTTATGTGGGCTATATGGAACTGCAGGAATGATATGATTTTTAACAGACAACATATTTTAAACTTCTTGCAGGTCATCTTCAGAGCTACGGCATGGATCCGTACGTGGTCCTTACTCACTCCTACGGACTCCAGGGAGCCATTGGTTAATGGGTGCAACCAATGAGAGATGGTAGCACGGACTATTTTCAACCGGTTTGGATGGTGGTTGCATAACAGGATAGGAGTCTAGAGCCCTAGTCCTTTAATTCATACCGGTTGTGGCATTGCGCTTTTTTATATTTCTTTGCTCCTTTTGCGAGCTGTAATACTTTAAAAACTTTGTGCTACTTTAAGACTTTTAATAATATGGCTGCATGCATCATTCAGATGCAGAGGTCGGAGGCGAGCCTCCTTTTCAAGAAAAAAAAAAAATGCACGTACCGGACGGCAAGGGACCAGAGCAATTCCAGTTAATCAAGATCCTATCTGACTAGCAAGCTAAACTAGTACGTATTGCTTCACTGCATGCGTGCATGCATGTGCGCGGCATGGACGCACGTACAGCAAGTTGAGTTAACCTAGCTTTTGCTTGAGCAAGACCAAACGGGCGCGATCGCGATGGCTAGCTTGCTAGCTCAAGCTGGCCCTAATATCAGCACTAACGGGTGTTATGGTGTATCAGCCCGACCTAATATCATAGTAGCCCAGGATGGGACCAGGTTTGTCTGCTCCTTTACATTGAGGTCCATAAAGCCTATATATGTGTTCCATGTACTAAGTTGTAAGCAACTCCAACGCGCCGACTCAAACAGATGTCGCTTTTGTCCGCTTTTTTGTTCGTTCGGGTAGGCATGCGGACATCCATGTCCGCTTTCGCGTTTGGGTCGGCGCTTACGCTCAACGCTGGCCCGACCAATTTTTCAAGGTGCGAAAAAACATAAAGCAAGCATTTTGGGTAAAATAAAAATATTAATTAAACATTAATGCCGGCCACAAAGGCCGGCGAGAGTCCACGAGTCCACTTACATTAACTAAAACATAATTAAAACTAAACTACGAGGACGCGTGTTGCCCTAGGCGTCCTCGTCGTCGTCGTCGGGGCCGGGGAGGTCAATAAGCGTCGGCGCCGGGCCAGCCCAAGGGAACGCCGTCGACTAGGCTCGAGCAACGTCGTCCGCCGCGGGCTGTACCGCCGCCGCCGCCAGCTGGGCTGGCCCAACACCGGCAAGGCGTGCCTCCTCCTCCGCCTCGCGCTGCTCCTCCACCGCGTCGCGCTGTTCCTCCACCGCGTCGCGCTCGAGCATCTCGAGGTACTCGCCCTCGCGGCGCTTCTCGGCCAGCCGTTGCTGCCGCCACTGCTCGAGGTAGGTCTGCTCCTGCGCCGGCGTCGCCCGATACCAGACCGGTGGCGCGCTGACCCACTCGCGCACATGCCCAGTCCAGGAGTAGCGCTCGATGGGGGTCGGCTTGGGCTCCGGCTCCGGCTCAGCCTTGACGAGGGACGGCGGCGTCAACAGCAGCACGACGCAGTCGCCGGCCGTGGAGAGCGCCATGGCCTCCGCCATGCGCGGCTGGTACGCCTCCTTCTCCTCCTTGCGCCGCTCCTCCTCGCTTTCACGGAGGACGGCAGCCAGTGCCGCCTGGTAGGCGGCCTCCTCCTCCTGGTCCTCGTCTCGCACAATGAGGGCCGGCGGCGGGGAGCCATGGCGGACGTTGCGGACCCCGCGCCTCCTGGCCCTCTCGTGCTCGAAGGCGAACCACCGCTGCCATGCGGGCGAGTCGAACGCGTACGCCGGATCGCGGTGCTGCTCCAGCGTCAGTAGCTGCCTCCGGCGCCGCACCTCCTCCGCGTGAGCCCGCGCCGACCGCGGCGCCGCCGGCACTGGGATCCTCTCCGGATCCAAGTGCCAGTTGTGCGACAGCGTGACGTCGGGGCAGGGGAGGGGGACGCGGTGCTCCCAGTGCCACTTCGCATGATGCACTGGGACGGCGATGCGCTACCTTGGCCGGCAGGAAGACGACGGCGGAGGGGGGGGGGGGGGCACGGGGAGGGATGACGGGGTCCTTGCCCTTTCCCTTGCCGGAGAAGAGGCCCATTGCGGTGGCAAGGGTTTGCTAGGCTTTGTCGCCGGCGGAGGAGCACAGGGCTGGCGAGATGGGGACGGGGCGTCTGGAAGCGGATGAGGACGGCCCCCCACCGCACGCTCGGATTAAATAAGGCCAACCGCCGTCGTTAACGCCTGGGCCCGCGGTGGGCGGTCGTCATTAATAAAGCTGACCGCGGTAGTTGGGCGGCCGCCAGGTGGGGACGCGACAGACACATAGAGGACGCGCGGCGAGTCCGCGTCGCATCCGCGCCGACGCATTTCAGCCGCAAAGTTAGGCCGCAAATGGGTCCGCGCGGACGCGAAGCGGACGCGTTTTGGGAAGGGGTCTGCGCGTTGGGCCAGCTCTTTTGTCCACGGCGACCCAAATGGACGGCGGCAGACGAAATGGGTACCTGTCGTTGGAGTTACTCTAAGATTATTGCTTGCAGTGATATTTGAATGGTTTTCTTGAATGGGGTGACATTTTATTTTCAGTAGGAGTGGGGCACTGCAAATAGTTAACGAGATTGAATTCATTAGCGTTGCGTGAAAAAACTAGTATGCACAAGCAGGGAGAGAGTATTATCTCCCTCCATACAAAAAATAGTGCATACTAGTTCTGTTGTAAATCGAACTTTGTAAGCTTTGATAATGTTTATAGGAAAAATATCAACCCATTCCACAATTTAGTGCATATTAGTTTTGTCTTAAGTCAAAAAAATTATGCTTTGACCATATTTGTAGAAGAAATTATCAACGCCTACAATACCAAACCAATATCATTAGATTCATCATGAATTATTTCATATCGTATATGTTTGCTATTTTAAATGTTCATATATTTTTCTGTATAGTTGATCAAATTTCATAAAGTTTAACTTCGGAAAAAACTAATATGCACTATATATGTTATGGCATGGATAGAGTACTGCAACTCTAATTTGTGGTCTAAATTATTTCTGAAGACACTAGTAGAAAACAGGGCTTTGGTCCAGGCCAGCCCAGCCCATTAGTCCCGGTTCAGTCAGGAACCGGGACACATGGGGGCATACGTCCCGGTTCGTGCGCCCAGGGGGCCGGCCGGGGCTCGTGGGGCATTGGTCCCGGTTCGTCTGGTCCCGGTTCGTGTCTGGAACCGGGACCAAAGGGTGGCCTTTGGTCCCGGTTCCAGCCACGAACCGGGACCAATGTTGTGCCTATATATACCCCTCGCCCGCGAGCAGAGCACTCCACAACTCTGTTTTTTCTGGCCGGCGAGGGGAGGTGTTTGTGGTGCTCTAGCTCACCTCCTATGCACATGAGGTGTTCGATGAAATGCCCGAGCAACACTACTTAAGCTTTCTCCTCTCCAAACTCGACCTTCAAGCTCCATTTTCCTCAAGATTTGTCTAGGTTTAGCGGTCCGTCACGTCCCGTCCCCGTCTTCACCGCCGTCGATCGCCCGCGCCGATCTCGTCGCCGGCATAACCGTGGTGAGCCTCTTGTTCTTATCTTCTTTCTAAAAGAAAAAAATTCTTACTTGTATGATTTACATAGATACTTGTATAATTTTCTTACTTTTATTATTGTTTGTTATTATATAGTGCGATGGTTTTGGTATCCGCCCCCGTCGGCCCTTGTCCTGTCTATGATTCGGATGTGGTATATATTATATTTTATAACTATTTGGTTCATTTGTTGTTTATGACAATTATGCCGACCAACGTGACATAGATTTTTTTTATCTAGGAGGTATGTGAACCGGAAATTCCAACCGACCCTATTGTCGAGAGGTTAAATTTAGTTGAAGAAGAAAACAATTACTTGAAGGAAAAATTGGAAAAAATTAAGGAGGAGAAGATGATATTGGAGTTGCATGTTGCGGATGTCGTCGATGATCACAAGATCAAGATGCATGCAATGCGCTTCAAGATTAGAAAGTATAGAAAATATGCCATTCATACCGAGGCTTGGTATCATTATGCCGTTGGATCAATTGTTACCTTGGTTGTGATTATGATCGCATTTGTTGTTGCATTGAAATGTTTTACATAGTTTTAATAATGTATGGTTTAATTAGATGCTCTGAAGAGCTATATGTTGTTCAATGAGAACTATGTATGTACTTTGGTTTTAATGTGATGATGAACTTCTATTAATTTGGTCACTTATCTATTCATGATGTTTTGTAATGGTTTTTGACACACTTAATTATATATAATGCACGCAGATGAACCGGCAATGGATGTACGGTGACAGACGCACCTCCGAGTACATTAAGGGCGTGCATAATTTTCTCGAAGTGGCTGAGGCAAACAAGCAGAATGGTTTTATGTGTTGTCCATGCCCTATATGTGGGAATACGAAGTCTTACTCTGACCGGAAAATCCTTCACACCCACCTGCTTTATAAGGGTTTCATGCCACACTATAATGTTTGGACCAGGCACGGAGAAATAGGGGTTATGATGGAAGACAGCGAAGAAGAAGAGGACGATGACAACTATGTGCCCCCTGAATACGATGATGCTACAATGGGGGAAGCTGAAGATCAAGAGGAACCAGACGATGTGCCCGATGATGATCTCCACCGGGTCATTGTTGATGCAAGGAGACAGTGCGAAAGTGAAAAGGAGAAGCTGAAATTCGATCGCATGTTAGAGGATCACCAAAAAGGGTTATACCCCAATTGCGAAGATGGCAACACAAAGCTCGGTACCGTACTGGAATTGCTGCAGTGGAAGGCAGAGAATGTTGTGCCTGACAAAGGATTTGAGAAGCTACTGAAAATATTGAAGAAGAAGCTTCCAAAGGATAACGAATTGCCCGACTGTACGTACGCAGCAAAGAAGGTCGTATGCCCTCTAGGATTGGAGGTGCAGAAGATACATGCATGCCCTAATGACTGCATCCTGTACCGCGGTGCGTACGAGGATTTGAACGCATGCCCGGTATGCGGTGCATTGCGGTATAAGATCAGACGAGATGACCCTGGTGATGTTGACGGCGAGCCCCCCAGGAAGAGGGTTCCTGCCAAGGTGATGTGGTATGCTCCTATAATACCACGGTTGAAACGTCTGTTCAGAAACAAAGAGCATGCCAAGTTGATGCGATGGCACAGAGAGGACCGTAAGAAAGACGGGAAGTTAAGAGCACCCGCTGACGGCTCGCAGTGGAGAAAAATCGAGAGAAAGTACCGGACTGAGTTTGCAGGTGACCCAAGGAACGTATGGTTTGGTTTAAGCGCGGATGGCATTAATCCTTTCGGGGAGCAGAGCAGCAATCACAGCACCTAGCCCGTGACTCTATGTATCTATAACCTTCCTCCTTGGCTGTGCATGAAGCGGAAGTTCATTATGATGCCAGTACTCATCCAAGGCCCTAAGCAACCCGGCAACGACATTGATGTGTACCTAAGGCCATTAGTTGAAGAACTTTTACAGCTGTGGAATGGAAACAGTGTACGTGTGTGGGATGAGCACAGACAGGAGGAATTTGACCTGCATGCGTTGCTGTTTGTAACCATCAATGATTGGCCTGCTCTCAGTAACCTTTCAGGACAGACAAACAAGGGATACCACGCATGCACGCACTGTTTAGCTGACACCGAAAGTATATACCTGGACAAATGCAGGAAGAATGTGTACCTGGGGCATCGTCGATTTCTTCCGACCAACCATCAATGTCGAAAGAAAGGAAAGCATTTCAAAGGCGAGGCAGATCACTGAAAGAAGCCCACCATGCGTACCGGTGATCACGTACTTGCTATGGTCAATGATTTACACGTAATCTTTGGAAAGGGTCCTGGCGGACTATCTGTTCCGAATGACGCTGAGGGACGCGCTCCCATGTGGAAGAAGAAATCTATATTTTGGGACCTACCCTACTGGAAAGACCTAGAGGTCCGCTCTTCAATCGACGTGATGCACTTGACAAAGAACCTTTGCGTGAACCTACTAGGCTTCTTGGGCGTGTATGGAAAGACAAAAGATACACCGGAAGCACGGGAGGACCTGCAACGTTGGCACGAAAAAGACGGCATGCCTCCAAAGCAGTATGAAGGTCCTGCCAGCTACGGTCTTACCAAAGAAGAGAAGGAAATCTTCTTTGAATGCCTGCTCAGTATGAAGGTCCCGTCTGGCTTCTCGTCGAATATAAAGGGAATAATAAATATGGCAGAGAAAAAGTTTCAGAACCTAAAGTCTCATGACTGCCACGTGATTATGACGCAACTGCTTCCGGTTGCATTGAGGGGGCTTCTACCGGAAAACGTTCGATTAGCCATTGTGAAGCTATGTGCATTCCTCAATGCAATCTCTCAGAAGGTGATCGATCCAGAAATCATACCAAGGCTAAGGAGTGATGTGGCGCAATGTCTTGTCAGTTTCGAGCTGGTGTTCCCACCATCCTTCTTCAATATCATGACGCACGTCCTAGTTCATCTAGTCGACGAGATTATCGTTCTGGGCCCCGTATTTCTACACAATATGTTCCCCTTTGAGAGGTTCATGGGAGTCCTAAAGAAATATGTCCGTAACTGCGCTAGGCCAGAAGGAAGCATCTCCATGGGCCATCAAACAGAGGATGTCATTGGGTTTTGTGTTGACTTCATTCCTGACCTTAAGAAGATTGGTCTCCCTCAATCGTGGTATGAGGGGAGACTGACTGGAAAAGGCACGCTAGGAGGGGACTCAATAATATGCAGGGACGGGCATTCTTGGTCTCAAGCACACTACACAGTTCTACAGAACTCTACCTTGGTGACCCCGTATGTCGATGAACACAAGAACATTCTGCGCTCCAAACACCCGGAGCAATGTGATGACTGGATTACATGTGAACACATCAGGACTTTCGGCAGTTGGTTGGAAACACATCTCAGAGGTGACAACACTGTTTCTGATGAGCTGTACTCGTTGTCCAGGGGACCATCTTCGACTGTATTGACTTACAAAGGATACGAGATAAATGGGAATACATTTTACACGATCGCCCAAGATCAAAAGAGCACTAACCAAAACAGTGGTGTCCGCTTTGATGCAGCAACCAAGAGGGGAAAGGACACATATTATGGTTACATAGTGGACATATGGGAACTTGACTACGGACAAGATTTTAAGGTCCCTTTGTTTAAGTGCAAATGGGTCAATCTGTCAGGAGGCGGGGTACAGGTAGAGCCACATTACGGAATGACAACAGTGGATCTGAACAATCTTGGGTACACAGACGAACCATTCGTCCTAGCCAATGATGTGGCGCAGGTTTTCTATGTGAAGGACATGTGTACCAAACCGAGAAAAAGAAAAGATAAGGAAGCGAATACATCATACGATGAGCCAAAGCGCCACATAGTTCTTTCAGGGAAAAGAGACATCGTGGGAGTGGAGGGTAAGACAGACATGTCTGAAGATTATGAAAAGTTTCATGAAATTCCTCCCTTCAAAGTCAAGGCTGACCCAAGCACCCTGTTAAGCGATGAAGAATATCCATGGTTACGGCGCAATAAGCAAAGGAAACAAGCGAAGAAAAAGTGAAGACAGATGAAGTCAGAAAGGGTTGAAAATTGATGATGTGGCTTTGAATGGTTCATTTTGAGCACACAAAAAGTCTGGAGTTCAAATTAGTTCAAAAAAATGAAATCCCTTTGTAACAGGTGAGTTTTTTTCCGAAACCCTGATACTTCGAAAGAGATTGTCCATTTTGTACACGAAGTGCATCCAGTTTTTGCCGTAACCCTCTCAACTTTTTAGCACATGCTATGTGGGTGAAATGATGATATCATGCCAATTTTCAACCTCTTCAGAGTTCATTTGAAGTGCTTTTCAATTTCAGGGTCATTTAGCTCAAAAAAATCAGTAAATGCATGAAAAATAACAGATGAACTCAGAAAGGGTTGAAAATTGATGATATTGCTTTAAATGGTTCATTTTGAGCACACAAAAAGTGTGGAGTTCAAATAAGTTCAAAAAATGAAATCCCTTTGTAACAGATGAGTTTTCGTCCGAAACCCTGATACTTCGAAAGAGATTGTCCATTTTGTACACGAAGTGCATCCAGTTTTTGCCGTAACCCTCTCAACTTTTTAGCACATGCTATGTGGGTGAAATGATGATATCATGCTCATTTTCAACCTCTTCAGAGTTCATTTGAAGTGCTTTTCAATTTCACGGTCATTTAGCTCAAAAAATCAGTAAATGCATGAAAAATAACAGATGAAGTCAGAAAGGGTTGAAAATTGATGATGTTGCTTTGAATGGTTCATTTTGAGCACACAAAAAGTCTGGAGTTCAAATAAGTTCAAAAAAATAAAATCCCTTTGTAACAGATGAGTTTTCGTCCGAAACCCTGATCCTTCGAAAGGAATTGTCCATTTTGTACACGAAGTGCATCCAGTTTTTGCCGTAACCCTCTCAATTTTATGAAACTCTAATAGCAAAAAAAATAAACTAAAGAATGAACTAGAAAACTTTGATGAAACTCGAATAGAAAAAGAATGAACTAGAAAACTTTAATGAAACTTTAATAGCTAAAGGAATCAACTAAAAAACTTTTTAAACCTCTTGTATTATTGAAACTAAAATTATATAAAATTATGCAACTAAAATTATCAAAGTATTTTCTCTCAAAACATTAAAAGAAAAAGATTTTTCATAAAATAAATCATAAAAGCAAAAAATAAAATAAAATAAATAGTAGAACACAATAAAATAAATAGTAGAAACAAAATAACTTTAATAAATAGTAGAAACAAAATAAAATAAAATAAAATTTAATAAAATAAATAAAAATAGCAACAGTAAGTATTTTGTTGTAAGTGAAACAAATAAAATAAATAAAGCAACAAAGAAAACAAAATAAAAATAAAAAAAGTGCCGCCTACTGGGCCACCACGGCCTGAATACGACTAGAAACCAACCATGGGCCCAGGATTCAGGCCCGCCAGGCCCAGTAGGCCCACGGACATAGTGCGAGTTTAGGCCCGAAAGCCTGCAGTTGAGAGGAGCTCGAGAGAGTGGGCGCAGCGCGCTTATAAACCACTCTCGAGCTCTCTCAACTAGCGAGGTGGGACTAAACTTTTGGCCGCGACGCGGCAGCACAAGGCTTTTTGTCCCGGTTGGTGGCACCACCCGGACTAAAGGGGTGCATTGGTACCGGTTCGTGGCACCAACCGGACCAATGCACGCCCTTTAGTCCCGGTTGGTGCCACCAACCGGGACCAAAGGTCCCTGCTTCCCGCCCTTTGGGCTGCTGAAAAAAGACCTTTGGTCCCGGTTGGTGGCACCAACCGGGACTAAAGGGGGCATTGGTCCCGGTTGGTGCCACTAACCGGAACCAAAGCCTTTGCTATATAAGCCAGCACTTAGGAAATTTTCAGATTTCCATCGCCAGTTCGTGCCCGCCCACCCAGCGCTGCTCCTCGTCGCCGTCGCCATTGTCGCCCCTGCCTCCGACGTCGTCGCCCGCGCCGCCCTGCCCCGCTCCTCACGCCGTCGCCGCCCGCTCCCCGCACCTCCTCTGTCTCGCCCAGCTCCCCTTCCCCCGACCACGCCTCGCCGGCCGGCCCTTGCCCCGCCCCAACCCCTGCCCCGCGCCCGCCCCCCCGCCGCCGTCGTCGTCTCGTCGTCGCCGTCGCCATGCCGTCGCCAGCCGCCCCCGCTGTGAGCCGCCGCGCCGCCCCGTCTCTGTTTTTTTTTTCATTTTTTATTAGATTAATTTTTTGTTCATATATATATATAATGTATATATTTATGTATGTGCCTATATGTATGTAGATGTTCATAATGTATTAATTTTTTTGTTCAGAGCATGTTTTTGTTCATGATGAGGGGGGTGGGGTCGATGTACATATGTATATATATGATGTAATTTTTTTGTTCATATATATATATGTAATTTTTTTCAATGTATATATGTATGTGGTAGTATATATGCATGATAGGGGGGTGGGGGTCGATATACCCCCTCCCGATAACTTTGACATGAGGGGGGGGTCGATATACCCCCTCCCCGATAACTTCGACATGAGGGGGGGGGGGGTCGATATACCCCTCCCCGATAACTTCGACATGAGGGGGGGGGGTCGATATACCCCCTCCCGATAACTTCGACAGAGGGGGGGGGTCGATATACCCCCTCCCCGATAACTTCGACATGAGTGGGGGGGGGTCGATAATACCCCCCCCTCCCCGATAACTTCGCCGCGTGCTCCCCCGAGCTCGGCCTTGCTCTGCCACAGCTCAAAAGTTTCAAATGACCAAAGTGGGTTTTTGCATAAAAATGATCTATAGGCATCAGAGGACTTCTCAAAAAATTTGTGGCATTTGAAAAGAATTATTTGAAATAGTTCTAGTGCAACAGGGTCATTCTAGAGTTTGAAAATACTAATAAAAGAATTTTTTGAGGCCAAACCATTATAAAAATAATTACTACTGATGTGTTTGTTCATAGCATTTTTTTCAATGTATGTATGTATGTATGGATGGATATAGAAAATGTTCATATATGATGTTTTTTTTGTTCATAGCAATTTTTTTCCATGTATGTATGTATTTTTTTTAGATGTGCTATGTTTTTTCAGATGAGATGAAATGAGATGAGTTGTCCATTTGTTGTATAAACATAACCCCGATAACTTCAATTCCCCTCGGGCTTATATTTTTGTGAGCATAGAAATTTTTGTAACTTATATGTGTTTGATCACCGCGGACTTATATACTTGATTGGACTATGGAGTGCATATTTAGTCGAGTCCAACATCAATATTTGTGAATGATTTCATATTGTTGGGCATCGCGGATAGTTGTGAGAGGAGTTTTTCCTTTGATTTTGAGGCATGTGATCTAGATAATGTCCAATGCCTCATATCGTGAACATAGTTATATTGGACAATTGATCTTCATATAAATGAAGCATAAAAGTTTAGCAAACAGTTTGGCAATCACTTAGAAATTTTCATGTTGTAGGAGTACATGTAAAAAAATTCAGAGTTGTTCATTCACTTCGACATGAGGGGGGACGTCGATCAACCCCCTCTCGCCCGAACAAGTCTATGTATTATTTTATATCACGGTGGACATATATAAAAAAGTGTTGTCGATCTCCTACCCCCTCCCGCCCCTACTCGACAAACTCTCGAGGCCGCCCAAACCACTAGAAGATAACTCCGGTAACTTCGACATGAGGGGGGACGTCGATCAACCCCCTCTCGCCCGAACAAGTCTATGTATTATTTTATATCGCGGTGGACATATATCAAAGTTTGATCATATGTCAAAGTTTGAATTTTGACATATGCAACATTTGATCATATGTCAAAGTTTGAATTTTGACATATATAGATTTATCAAGAATGCCCCCATTATGGATGTGCACAAGTTGATCCAATTTTTTTTCTGATCTCATCTATATATATATATTCTTCTATATGTCACGTTGTCTGTCAAAGTATTGAAGAAATCCATGGCTTCATCATTAGTCGGAAGTAACAGGCGTATGATGCTACGAAGCTCTTCAAAGTTGTTTTGGAACGGAGTTCCTGATAGAATAATTCTCCTTTGATACGAATTTCAGCAAAGGCCTTCCAAATAGCGATATTCGGAAGGCTCTTGCTGAACTTTGTACGAAAAAGCGAATTATTCTATCGGGAACTCCGTTCCAAAACAACTTTGAAGAGCTTCGTACCATTATACGCCTGTCATTTCCGGCTAATGATGAAGTCATGGTTTTCTTGAATTCTTTGACACTAGACAATGTGACATATAGAAGGGTAGATGAGATCAGGAAAAATATGGACCATTTTCTGCACATCCAGAATAGCGTCATTTTGTTAAATCCCTTGTCGGTCCGGACGTCGGACATTCATGAGAGAGGCGGTTCGTAGAAGAGTTGTCGAGGCCACCCCAAACCGTAGAAGCGTCGAGCTAGCTAGGTCTACGTTTGCACTAATATATCCATCTGTCATGTTTGTATATTAATTGCCATGTTGTAATATTTGCAGAAACTATGGAGCACCGAGACATCGAAGCAGAACAGTTGTTGGGGGACATAATCCTTAGCGGAGGTGATATCTTGTCGTATCTCAATGACACCGATGGTCTGGAAGGAGAGGGTGAAGCAGGCTCCGGTGATCGAACAATGGAGGTGGAAGGACATGATTATGATGGCTCCGATGAGCAAACGGAGGAAGGAGCTGTTGCAAAGTCCGGCGAGGTATATATATTAATTAAGCCTGTGCTGACTAGCTAATTGATGCATTAATTGTTTTGGTATGTACACATATTAACTCTCTTCTTTCTTCTTTTCTAGCCCTCCGGATCGAGCCAAACTTCGGTAACGAGACGAGGCCCCAAGAAAAGGTTGCGCCAGGATGAAAGGTTCACGATCACAGCAATCAAGGGCGATGGCCAACCGATTGAACCCAGCCGGACCAAGGAAGCATTTTCTGCTCAGTGCGGGGTTCTTGTTAGGGACATGATCCATATCAGCATCCACCAATGGAATAAGCCTAAGAGCGAAGACCCTCAAGTGTCTTTTGTCAACGATAGACAGAAAGATGATCTTTGGACCGCGCTGAAGGCAAATTTCACCCTACCGCCAGAGGAGGATCCGGATAAGCCAGTTATAGAGCCATTGGTCAAGGCTCATGCTCTTAAGAAGATGGTAGATCTATTCAGGAGGTGGAAGAATGAGTTGAAATCAACGTTTGTCGACAAAGGGAAGACTCCAGAATTCACCGGCCGATTTGAGAAGATAAGAGATCACTGGCCCGCATTTGTGGCCCAGAAGACATCGGAGAAGAGTAAGAAGATGTCAGCGACAAACAAGAAAAATGCTGCAAAGAAGGAGTATCACCATCGCACGGGGTCAGGTGGCTACCTCAAAGCCCGGCCGTTGTGGGACAAGGCTGAGAAGGACCTGCTTGATAAAGGGGTCGAACCAGAGACATTGAACTGGCCAGACCGTTCAAGGACTTGGTTCTTCGGGGTTGGGGGAACCTTGGACCCTGAAACAGGGAAGTGCCATTGGACGAAGGAGCAACTTGAAATACCCGTCAAGAAGCTTCAGAACTATATCGCCGCAGCGCAGGAAGGGACGTTCGTTCCCGACAGAGAGAACGACGAGCTCACACAGGCCCTCGGGAATCCTGAGCACCCAGGACGAACACGAGGCACGGCAGGCTCCGTTGCGTGGAGGGTTGGGTTTCCCACCGCAGGCGGTTACAAAACCCGGGAGAGGAGGAGGAAAGTGGAGCAGACGGAACTGCAGTCGCTGAATGCAAGGGTACGAGCGCTAGAGGAACAAGCACTACTAGTTCAGAGCCAGCGACCTGCCGGAGCTACCCCAGAAGCTACCCCTCCATCTCAGCGGAGAAGCAGCGTGGCTTCCACCGAGGTCCTTCAGCAGCCTGACTTCACGGCTCCCAGCTACCCCATGGATGCTATCACGGAGGCTCAAGATTGCCACCTTATGACGCAATGGCAGCACCTCAAAGTCAAGGCGGCTGTTGGCTCTGTTACACCTCCTCAACCCGGCGCAACTTTTCATTGACTTCCGATTCCACAAGGCTATGTTGTTGTGATGATCGATGAAATAACGAAGGGATTTGAGGAGCTCCAGCTTGACCACCCTACCGGTGAAGGGGAGACTCAGCTGGGTCTTGCTCTGAAGACACCATATCTATGGTGGAAGGAGCTCATCAACCTTCCGAACTGGACGCCTCCGCCTCCTCCTCCGGCGAGTTAGGGCACTCCGCCTCCTCCTCCGCCTCCTCCTCCGGCGAGTCAGGGCACTCCGCCTCCTCCTCCGCCTCATCCTCTGGCGAGTGATCAGGGCACTCCGCCTCCTTCTCCGCCTGCGCCGGCGCGTCCGAGCAGCCCGCCTCCTTCTCCGCCTCGTCAGCAACAGCGGAAGACAGCCGCCGCCGCTCCGGCTGCTCCGGCGCGTCGTAGCACTCCGCCTCCTTCTCCGCCTCGTAAGCAACGAAGGAAGACAGCCGCAGCCACTCCGACTGCTCCGGCGTCTAGCAGTACAGCCAGAGGCGGGAGGCAATACAGATTTGGTCCGACTCTCACGCCTCTAGAGAAGTTACCATACGAGATGACCGACGAGGAAAACGCGGAGATCTGTAAAGCCCAAGTGAGGGACTTTTTTGCAAAGAAAAATCCACCTCTGGAGGAGAAGATGGATCCGGTGAAATTGAAGCGCACTATGAAGAACCTGAAGCGACCACCACCGCCTCCGCCGGATGACAACCATGTCCGCGCTCTTAAAAAGGCAGTGGAAGGAGCGCGCTGGTCGGGAACTACTTCAACTGACAAAAGGTTACAAGAACGAAGAAGTGGGAACAAAATTCCCCAGCTCGGCGAACAGGCAAACCAATCGTGCCCCCCGCTCAAGGTGTCTAGCGATATCGTCGCAAATCTGCCGGGGATGCTGCCCGGTACCAATCCTGGTGATTACCTGCCCGACGATGCACATTTTGATACAATGTAGGTGGACGAACACAAATACCAGTACGGGAAGCCTCTCGTCAGACCTGGTGATCCTCCTCTAACAACGATGATGCGAAGATTCCATAAGTGGTACATGGACACCTGCAAGTCTGGGAAGGATATTTTGACGCTGAGAGTTAAAGAGGAGCACAACCTCGTTGGAATTGATCTGTTGTCTGTTCCATTTGAGGAGTTCTTCCAGTTTTTCAATCAAAAGGATCTCGATAAAATAATCATCACTTGCTACTGTCTGTAAGTACTATACTTCTGTAATTAAGTCTCTATATATAGCTCAGCTCTTTCATTGCATGTATATATAATTATCCTCACTATATTATGCAGATTGAAGATCGTCGAATGCAGAAATGCACAAATCTATGATATTGGGTTCATTAACACAAATCTCATAGATGAATGGACGGTTACATATAATCCGAAAGAAACCGAGGCCAACTTGCTACAATCGTTGCTTAAAAATCAAAACAAAGATAAAATACTCTTTCCTTACAACTTCAAGTGAGTGTTACTGTCTTCTGCATATTCGGTTTCCATTATTACTCGAGGTTATAGTAATGTAATTGATGAGTTATGCATGCGTGCGCAGCTTTCACTTTATTCTCCTAGAGATTAAGCTTGAGCAGGGACTAGTAACCGTCTTAGACTCAAGACGAAAAGATCCCAAGGAGTATGCGGCCATGACTGAAATGCTCCATAAGTAAGTTCAATCGATCATTATCGCACCATATCGGCAACTTTGTTCATTTCCTGATATCAAGTAATTATTTTCTTTGTCTCGCAGGGTTTGGAAAGTGTTCACCGCAGAAGTTCCGGGACTGCCGGGGGATCTGCGATTTACACACCCGAAAGTAAGTACTACTAGCTAGTTCCGCGCATCTCCCATTGATTCTAGCTAGTTTCATCAATACCATTTATAATGCTTGATTATCAGTTTGATTGACCTCTATTTCTCGTAAAGTGGTTGTGGCAGGAAGGCGGGAATAATTTTTGTGGATACTACGTTTGCGAGTACATCTACAACGCAACGACCTCTAAGCGGGGCTACTCTGAAAAACAATATGAAGTGCGTAAGCAATAATATTCACAATTTTATTTTATTACCATAATTTGTGTTGAGTTTCATTCATATATATGTATTGACCCCCTTCTTCAAATTAGATTTGGCAGATGCGGGATGAACTCCTACCACAAGATCGCTTAAAGGCAATTCAAGAGGAATTGGCTGGATTCTGTCTTGACCACGTCATCAATCCAGCCGGAGAATACCATGTGGAACTTGACATCAGATGTTAGGGATCTTATATTGTATATATGTAGCTAGTAGCGTCGGATAGATATACGAAAACTTGTTGTTCGACCAATCTCTCGGAGAAGGAGGAGGTCGATCACTTCTCTCTGTATATGTTCATGACGATCTTGTGTACTTAATGGTTTCCTTCTTTTGCTTACTAGCTAGCGTGTCGAGTCCTCTCTATACGTATAGTACGTAGCAGTCGACCAAGACAGGAGAAAGAGATGACACTTCTCTCTATTAGCTAGCTAAACAATATATGAAACCCCTAAATTAACCCTACAAAAACCCTAACACCCCCCCCCCCTTTCAAAAAAAAAACAAAAACCCAGGTCCTGAGCTGCTGACACGTGGATGATCTTTGGTCCGGGTTGGTGTTACCAACCGGGACTAAAGGCCCTGCTCTCTGGGCTCGCCGCAGCGGCCACGTGGAGCCCCATCTGTCCCGGTTCATATAAGAACCGAGACTAAAGGTGTTGGGCTTTAATCCCGACCCTTTAGTCCCGGTTCCCGAACCGGGACAAATGGGCCTTATGAACCGGGACAAATGAGCCTTTTTCTACTAGTGAGACTGTGGAAATCGATGTATTCCGATGTAGCAGAACTTGTATGCATTACAAGGCAAGTATGACCTACACACATAAATTTGAAGATTGACTATAATGGAACCATGAAATAAGTATTTGCACCAATTCGAGGACAGCCCACTTATATTTCACTCAAAACAAGTAATATATACACTAGTAACCAGTGTTGGAGAAACACAAAAATTGTTGGGCAGACCAGACCAAAGGAGAGCACACTAATTTTCCCTCCAATGCCTAGTTTCGACCTCATTCTCTGTTGTTTGGCTCATGGTCTCGCTCGACAATGACCCGGATCCGGCACTGCTAGAAACCTCCATCGAGATATTAGTTGGACATGTTCATCAAAAAAATGAATTTTGATTAGGCATACAGAAGTTCCAAAAAAATTAACAGAAACAACAATATAAGAAATCTAAAACTCATATGTAGACTCCTTAAATTAGCGCATTATGTCAAGTTTGTTTTCTATCATATGTTAAAGCGATTCAATCAAATGGAAAGTGTTAATGAAATTCTCAAACTAACTAAGAAACTAGTATAACAATCATTGCAAAATACTATTTTATTATGCATAATAGCTAATATTATATTGGCACTCGTTGATGTTAGAGTTGTCAAAAAACGAAGGTATGTTATTGTTTGCAATCCACTATCCAAATTGTTTTATATTTAAAATCACTACAACATATTTTTTTAGAGGGAAAACGACTACAACATCTGATGTGTAAATTAAATGCAAGATTGACCCTAATAAATACCAATGCGAGTAAAGGGAGCATTCCAATGCCGGACAGTATAGGACAAAAATGGAAAGAGTATCGTGTCGCAAATGTAACATGATATTTGAAATAAGAAACCACAAATTTGATTGCTATCAAGTGGGATCTTTTGTAAAATGATCTAATCACTAGACTTGTGATTTTTTTGAAAAAGTATACTAAATCGTTCTTTTATTTAAAAAAATACTAATTTCAAACTACTAAATATTTTTGAATAAGGTGGCACCAAAATAGTTCTGAAAGAGCATTGACATATTCTTAGTATTTGGAAATGGGGTGTACTCCGCACTATGTACTCACATATGCAATTATCTAGATGGTTTTGAATTGTCTGTGGTCACATATATTATGCGAGCCCATGCAGTGCCATATTACACCAATTGAAAGAACTTTAGCAAAAAAATGGCTTCTACATATACAGTACCGAGACATGATAAAAACCTTTTCATTTTAGAAAATACTCTAGAATAATATATCCATGGCACATGGAATTTCAAGACTTGCGATTGTGGGTGATGTTTGGTGGGTCGGGAATAATTACATCACTTAATTAACTAGGAATTAAACTGGATTTTTTTAAGATAAGCTGTTTTACTCTATATATTTTTACACTGAATAAATAACACATGATAACACATAATGCAAACTTAGTTGATGGGCCAACGATTGAATTTGTGATTTTCAAATAGAGCTAATAGTCTCAATACTTTAATAGTCCAATAAAGTAACCGGTTGACTAAGCTTGATGAAATTCCTCCCCAAGAAACATCATGGGAACTACAAAATGGGCCTCCTCCCATTTAGCAAGTTTTAACATTTATTTCCTTACGCTTGCAGCCAAAACAAAGTGGGGGATAAAGTTGAATAAAAATCAAAATCAGCTAGTAGCTACGTGAAGGTACAAATACAATTAAAAAAACAGTAATGCCCAAAAACTGTAAATAAAATTCATATGTGTTAAAAATACGTACTAATACCCAAAAAAGTGTAAATAAAATTCATGTGTGTTAAAAATACAATGCATACTCGAAAGGTTCTAAAATTGTTGAGATGGTCAAAGGAACCTTCGAGAAGATTTTGCAATATTTCACTTGGAGGAGACAATTTATGAGAAGATTCTAGAAAATATCATCGATAAAAAATATTGAAGATGCTTAAGGAGAATATAGTATCTGTGAAATTTCTCGAGCAAGATATTATGTGTATTAAGAAAATATATGTGAGATGGATAATATGGTAGAGAATTTTAGGATATAAATATCTAGTTAATGGCATTTTACATATACCTAGTGGTATTTTACTCTTGCCAAGAGCTACCAAATATGAGAGTGTGGGAATGGCAACCATAGTAGTGAAAGGTAGCCACACATACATGAGGAATATTGTGCTAAGTTTGTATGTAATAAAACTTTGTATTATACCCATCTAAGTGTGATCTCCCTAAATGTACAAGTCCTAAACTTAGTGTGGGTAATAAGGCTACCATAAGAATCCCCTTTGATATCAAAGTTTGAGTGAGCCAACTGTTTGGAGTGTGAATATCCTCTTTAATGGAGAACATTGAATGACCCACTCGTGCTTCACTCATGAAGGCTTGCATGTCCAAGAGGGAAATTTGATTCATTCTATGTGGTGTATGTTTCCTGCTTGAGGGTCATTATTTTTGAATAAAAGGAGTTGTCTGGACAACTTCTAAGAAATGAGAAACTTGTAAAGAGAATAATGATAGGTATACAGAAATAATATGAAATCCCAAGAACTAACTACCACCACAGTGAAGGTTCCATATCTATCCTCCGGACAAGTTGCCTCCAAAGCAGTAATGTGTGACAGAGTTCTATCTTATTCTTAACACCAGAATTTAGAACTTTTCAAATAGCTTATGATCCACAAAGTGGTATTTTCCATCAATCACCTTGGTATTGTGCATGCACTACATAAAATCATTTGTTTTCTTTAAGCCAAAACTTTTGAAAGCTTCTAATTGTTAGTTAGTTACACTGCAATAATATGTGTAGACTAGACCAAATTACAATTTTCCTTCCTCTTAAATATCATTTTAAGAAAGTTTGCATGAAAATCTTAAGCTTTCAGTCACCAAGTATAAGAGCCCATAAAAAAAGGGCAGCCCGGTGCATGTAGCTCCCGCTTGCGCAGGGTCCGGGGAAGGGTCCGACCACTGATTGCAGTATAAGAGCCCCATATTTAATCTATTGTTTGGGGAGACTATAAAATGATTTTTTTATCACAAATTACTATGCATGCTACAGTAGACTTTGACAACGAAATAATCTATTAACAAATCGACTAGAGATGAGCTACTTTTAGCTATACCCAAAAAGGTTTTCGCCCCGCTTTATATATAAAGCACCAATCAACAAGCACCCAGTACAAACACACGCCACACCACCGCAACACACGCACACACTCAGGGCAGGATACAAAGACGTTGAGCGCAGCAACACCACCCCTAGCACTACCACCACGCAGAGATGAAGCTACATATGACGAACCATGCGCTCCAAGGCGGCGCCTTCAAGAAGGGAACGACACCGGCGCGCCGCCACTGCCCGATCCAAGGATCAGAGTTTCCCCCGGAGCCGCATGGCGAGCAATGAGAGCCGCGACGACGCCTTCAAGAAGGGAACGATCTTCGCCGCCGCCGGTCCGTCCGAAGATAGAACAGGTTTTCACCTCGGCCAAAACTCACCGCCACCGAACACCACACCCCGGCAACCACGCCGCCCACACGGCCATGGTGACCGGGCAGCACCAAGGCACGTGCTCTGCCCACGAGCACCGCAATACCACCACCAGGGCCGCCGCCCAGCATCCAAGACCTCGACACCACCTCACCCGAGACCCGTCGCACCCCAACGAAAGAGACGAGCGGAAAGGTCCCACCTTTCGCACCCCTGGGCGACCCCCAACGTCGAGACCCAATAGGTCGGCCAAAACTGGCATCCACCGACCCGTCTTGCTGCCCCGAGCGCGAGACAAGCTCGGTCCTGCAGCATCGAGAGGGGGACGAGGTCAGTCCTGCTGCACCGTGGCGAGACGAGCTCGGTCCTGCTGCATCGGGCGCGGGACGAGCTCGATCCTACAGCACCGGGGCGCGAGAAGAGCGGTGGACCGCAGCTGGGAGAGGGCCAGCCCATTGATGGGATTATCGCTCGGACGACGAGGAGATGGGGTGAAGGTCGAGACGGCCCGACCGCAGACGAGCCGACGCCGGAGAAGCCGGCCGCTGCCGCGGACAGATCCGTCGAGCTACCGTGGAGCCGCCACGACACCGGGAGGCCACCACCGAGACCTCCCCACGCCGCCGCCCACGGCCGGAGCAGCGGCCACGCCCGGCCGCTGCCCTACCCGCGCCGCCCGTCGAGCTCCAAGCGCCAGAGCCGCCGGGCACGCACCACCAGAGCCACGCGCCGCCGGCCGGCCCCCAACGCCAGATCCGGCCGGATCTGGCAAGAGACCGGCCGCGCGCCACTTCCCGGGACGGGAGCATCACAGCCACCCCGCCGCACGCGGAACGAAGGGAGCCGGAGCTCCGCCACCAGCAGGCCACCCCGCCGCCCCGCGAGACCGCCGCCGCGCCGCTGGACCCCGCGGACGTCCAGCGCCGCCACTCGAAGGGGCCGCCCCGCGCCGGCGCCCACAAGCGGAGGGGAAGAAGGGCCCCGCCGCCGCCGTGCCCACCGGGCTTTGCCCGACGGAGCTCGCCGGCGGCGGCGGGGGGGAGGGGAGGGAAGCGGGGCGAGGTACGCGGCGGCTGGAGATCCCCCCGGGCGCGCGCGGGCGCGCAGAGGAGGGGAGGGAGGAGAGGGAGGGGGGGGGGAGCGGAGCGGGCCGGGAGGCGCGCGCCCGGCGGCCGGCGGCGGCGGGGGAGGGAACCCTAGCGGGGGTCGCGGCACTCCTTCTATTTTTAGTTATACACCCAATGAGTCAGGTCTATCAATTACACTGCAATCAGTGGCGGATCTAGCACTAGGGCGGTCGCCCCGGGTCTCTAGTGGCGGAGCAGAGTACCCTCCCTCAATCCTCCCCGACACATGTGACTATCGCCAACATGCCATGACAACCAGGTCGACAGTCAAAGCTTTTCTCCACAGATGGAATCGTTATGTGAGGGGAGAAGAAAAGCGAATAAGTACTGGACTATACTGGACCAGTATTTTTAAAGGGTGTGTCTAAGACTCATCTAGATGTGACATAACTATGTCACATCTAAGTATGACACCATCATTGTTTGTGGCCCATCTTGTTAGTTAGTTTATTTTTTTGTTTGCGTTGGGTCTGTTTATTTGCTCCGGCTTATCACTCCAGCCCGACGGGACCTAGCCCGGACAACAAAACTAGGCGCATATACTTCTCGCTTGCTGCGAGTTGTAAGAACAGGTTGCCCGCTACGCAGCAACACGATACAGTGCACGTTCTCATCCTAGCCAGCTAAGCTACGCACTATTCTATCTCAGGAAAAATAGCTAGTAACGTATTACCTCTTGTAGAACTGGAAGGGCTAGCAACGCATCTGGTAAAAGAAGCGATGGAAGCAAAATGTAAAGTGTCCGTACGACAAAAAATATTTTCGGATTAAAACAATGTTAATACGTGTTGCTTGGTTACGTACGTGTTGAATAGTTCTGTTATTGTTTTCATACTTTTGTTTATAGTTTCAAAAAATATTCTAAATACATATTTTCCAAAAAAATATAATTTCAATACAAAATATTAAAAACATTCACCGCTCATTAAAAGAATGTATGTGCAACTTAAAAAATGTTGATAGCACTTGAAAAAAAATGTATGTCA
The DNA here is from genome assembly GCA_011799875.1 of Thinopyrum elongatum. NCBI lineage: Eukaryota > Viridiplantae > Streptophyta > Magnoliopsida > Poales > Poaceae > Thinopyrum > Thinopyrum elongatum. The sequence goes on along the minus strand of CM022301.1, from coordinate 441,733,779 downwards.
TTGTATAGGAAAAATGTTTAACACGTACTTGAAAAAAGTACAAAAATATGTGTCTGAAAAAAATGTTAATTATGTATTAGAAAAATGTCAAACATATATAAAGAATGTTTTAGATAT